>JAANYP010002855.1:0-256308 GCA_020465985.1 Centrapalus pauciflorus
CCAATTATTTGATCATTGGGGTGACACCTGATCCACTTAGGATCATTTTTCAATGATGATTTACCTGAGTTTGTAACATCTTCAGCAGGTCCTGTTGAACAGCTCTCAAGATTTTCAGACACACTGTTGTCCTGAGCCTGTTCACTTGTTGAACATGTCTGACCACTGTTGAACATATCAGCAGAGGAACTGGGAAAATCAGCATTGATAGGTTCTGGACATGCAGTTGTAATTAAGTCAGTACATTTATTCACACAGGGTGTATTTACATAATCATCATCATGTCCATCATGATTAACAGGTTCCACACTGGGTGTAGTGGAAGCTTTTGAGTCCTCTTCATTGATTGAATGCATCAGATCATCAAAGTTAAGTTCTCCTGAAACTGATTCAGGAACAGCTTTGGTGGAGGCATTCTTGGACTCTTCAAAAAGGTTGACATTTGATAGATTCATCTATCACCTTTCTTGTTGTTGTATACTCTGTAGGCGCCTTGGAGATAGTCAGAGTAGCCAACAAACACACCTTCATCAGCTTTAGGTTCAAACTTTAACAGGCTGGTCCCTTTTGATTCAGGAAGAAACAGGGACATTCCAAACACATGAAATTTAACTGACATTTGGCTTCCTCCCCTATATGAGCCAGCTCATAGGGAGTCTTGTTGAATCTTTTCACCACTAAGGATCTGTTTTGGGAGTTTGAAGCAGGCTAGTTTAACAGGCTCAAGCCCAAATGATGAAGGTTAAACCTGATGACCACAGCATGGTTCTGGCAGCTTCAATGAGAGTTCGGTTTCTCCTTTCAGCAACTCCATTTTGTTGAGGAGTTCTTACTGCTGAGAAGTTTTGAGTGATACCTTTCTCTTCACAGAAGTCTTCAGGAGTACTGTTTCTGAATTCAGTACCATGATCACTTCTAAGCTGCTTTACTTGGGCAGAGTTCAGCATTTCCATCTTTTTAACAAATCCAATAATTTCTCTCGCAGCCTCTCCTTTGCTCTTCAAAAAGATCACCCATGTGTACCTGGAGAACTCATCAACCATTACAAGAGTGTATCTTCTTCCTCTAGACTTGGGACATTAATAGGTCCAAACAAGTCCATATGGATTAAGAAGAGTGGAGTATCAATAGAGAAATTATGTTTGGATTTAAAAGATGTTTTTCTCTGCTTGCCTTTCTCACAAGCTGTGCATTAATCTATCCTTGCAAAAAAGTCATAGAAGGCAAACCTGTCACCAACTTTTCTTACAGAGGTTTGTTGATGTTCTGTGAAGTTCAGATGTGGACAGTCTTTCTGTGCCATAGCCAGTTTAGGATCGCATTTGTTCTTGTGAGAAAACTTCAGTTGTGGGGTCAGCCAGAATGCATATTCCACAACCATATACCACCTTTCTTTCGTTTTGAAGGCACATAACACAACTTTTGCCTTGGAGATCCAATAATGTACCCAGTGCTCCATCAAAGATTAACCTTGTAGCCAGCATCACACAGTATTGCTTATGCTAACAAGGGATTGTGTTTTAGACCCAACCACATAGGCTACTCTTTTGAACACTGCAGCACCAGCTTTAAGAGTTTCATATCCTTCAGTGGATCCCTGTACATTGTCACCAAAGGTGACTTTTGGCCCTTTTTCAGGCCTGAGTTCACTCAGCAATTCTTTACAACCTGTCATGTGCCCTGAGCAGCCACTGTCCAAGTACCAAACCTGGGAAGGTTGTTTTTCCTGCAGAGTGATAAGAGAATTATTAGACATTTTTAGGGGAACTCATCACAGAGATGAGTTCTCCTACTTCATCAACATTTGTTGATGGGCTTGAAATATCCACACTAATATTCCCTATTTGAATGGTATCAGCTTGAATACAACTTTCAGTGACTGTGACATTTCCAACACTGCTTGTAACAGCTGTGGTGGAAACAGCAGAGTCAACAGGCCTCATGTCCTCAGATTCAGGACAATCCTTGGCCAGATGTGTCTTCTTCCCACATTTGTAACATTTTCTCTTTTTAGGGTTTTTGGAAGAAGATTTTTCAGAAACACATTCTGAGTTATTTTTGTTGATTCTTTCAGCAGTTTTAGCAGTTTTATTACTTTTTGTTGAATCAACAGCTTGAGTGGATAGTTTAATAGCCACAGCTTTGGCTGCCTCTTCTTTCCTCTTTTTCGGAGGACAGATGTCAAAGACAGGGAGCTTGATTGGCTTTTGAGCTTCCACAGGTTTGGGAAACTTATTCCCAATTATCTCAGTTTGAGCAATGGCTTTGCCTTTGCCCCTACTGAGTTGTGATTTATGCTCCTATCAGCATATTCACTGTGTCTGGTTTTGAAAAGCTTATTCTTATTTAAGACCAGTTTTCCACTATGATTTGAAAACTTATTTGAAATCACAGCAGTTTTGTTTTCAACATGAGACTTACCCTTGTTGTAAACAGGCTGCTTACTTTTTGAAAACTTGTTTTCAAAGTGTTTAGCATCAAAAGGATTAACACGCTTTATACCATCAGCTTTGGACTCAGAACCTGTTTTGTCAACAGGTCTAGTATCCACAACTTCAGTTTGAACATGTTTTCCTTTCTTTTGCTTGTGTGAACCAGCAGAGAACTTAGCAGGCTGACTTGATGGAGAACAAATTCCAATATCAGCTTTAGAACTAAATTCACACAAGCTGTCAGTGTTTTGAGGCCTGACAAACCTATTTGTTGAGATTAGTTTACCATTCACATTTTGAATGAATGTGTTTGGAAGTTCACCAAAAGTGGATAAATCTTCTTTCAGATTATTGATCTCAACAATGGAAGCTGCTGTGTCAAGATCCCCTCCAAGATAGGCTTGGATTTGTGCAAGAATCTGTTGACTTATACAATGGCTGACTTTTTGTGCAGATTGGCACCAAGAGTCAACTATCTTTTGAAGCTTAGCATGCTTTATATATGTTTCTCTCTTTTCTTCCAGTAAAATAGAGTTGATGTGTTTTAATTCATCAAGCTCAGTTTCCAACTTATGGAAACTGTCCAGTTTACTGGATTTAGTTTTAAGATTAGTTTTAAGCTTAGAGATTTCAGATAGAAAAGCATCATGCTTCTCAACAGCAGCTTTTAGATCAACAAGCATATATTCAAACATTTTAACTTTTTCTTCAGAACTGTAAGCCATAAAATTTTGTACCTTATACATCATAGTAGGATTCCAGTTCTCTAAGCTGCTGAAAGCTTCAGCTTCAGCCATATCCTGTTTGAAACTGCTTGTTGATGGGACATCAGTGTTGGCCATCAGACATTGATTGTCTTCTTCATCAGATGATGAATCAGATTCCTCCCAATCACAAGTCTCTGCCATAAGTCCCTTTTGGCGGTTGGAACCCACTGAGTTTTCCAACTTCCTCAGCTTAGCCATGGCCATAAGGTACTTAACCCTATAACCATCATCCTTGTTTGTCTTGTATGGTTTGGATGACTGACCAACAGCTTTTGACACACAGTCAGCAGCTATATGACCAGTTTTGCCACATTTGAAACACTCAGCCTTGGATTTATCAAATGCCTTCTTTTTGCCAGCACCTGAATTTCCTTGCAGCATGTTTCTTCCAAACCTTTTCTTGTTGAACCTTTTGACAAGCATAGCTATCATTTGCTCATCATCTTGTTCAGCAAGATCTGCAGTATCTTCTTCATCTGACACTTCCTCCTTGTCATCATCCTGTTGATCAGGTTGAGTGAACACATCCCTCACCTGATTTACAGGCTGTCTCACATTAGCCACAAAGGCTGCACCTCTTTTGGACATTTCCAAGGCATTTCTTTTTTGTTGCCTTGATTGTTCATCATTCAGTAAGGATCCATACAGATTTACTAGATCCATACTTCTGATAGTACCTGAGTTCCTTAGAATTGTTGAGAAGTAGTTCCACTCTTCAGGTAGAATGTCCAGAAATTTATTCACCAGGGTGAGACTGTCCTTAGTGATCCCAACAGCTTTGAGATCATTCACTAAAGCAGTAAACCTGGTGTAGGTTTCAGTGAGAGTCTCCTTTGGTTTAGCAAAGAAAAGTTCATACTGTCTAACAAGATTGTTGATCCTGTTGTCCAGTGTGATTGTGGGTCCATCATAGACAGTACACAAAGTATCCCACATTTCTTTTGCTGTCTTCATTTTCTCAACCTGTTTGAACACATCATCAGGAAGAGAAATGACCAGATTGTTTCTGGCCTTTGCATCCAGAGCCACCAGTCTCTTGTCTTCATCAGACCATTGAGCTTTAGCTTTCTCAAAGGTCCTGATTTCAGGAGCAGCTCCTTCAACCGCTGGAGTTATGGTAGTAACAGAGGTTGGCACATAGGGACCCTCCATCACTATCTCTGGCAGTTGTACATCCAGATTCTCTAAATAGAGCATCATTCTGCACTTCCAACCAGAGAAGTTTTGATGATTAAATTTTGGAGGTTTGCCCATAGAGCCATTGTCATAGTAAGAAGAATTTGCAGCACTGTTGTCCATGGAAACTTGGGAGAATGAGAGATCTAGAATGACACACACTCTAACCTGGCTCTGATACCAGTAGTAGGTCCCGAGAGGTTCCCAAAGTATATAGTTTTAAGCTGTAGAGGGGGGGGGTGAATACAGCTATTTAAAAACTACACACTATTTTCTCAATGTTTGTATGTATTATCAACAATTTGTTAATTACAAACAAGCTTGAATGCGGAATAGTTCAAGCTGAGATGACAGATACAACAGTATGTTCACTAGTCTAAGACAAACTCAAACTAGTATACAATGAATACACTCACTAAGAAGTACTCATTGTGTTTACAAGACTTATGGGAACAGCTTATGTAAAACAGCTTAGACACACAGATACTGATTTACACAGAAGGCTTGCATGCATGAAAATCACACTTGCACGTTCACTCTTGGTTTCAGCACTTAGCTTTCTTCACACTTCTTTCTGTCCTTAGAAGCTTCCTTTTATACCCACTCAGAGGATCTAAGAGAAACATCTTCATTGGACGGAATGAAAAAGGAGAAGTCTTGTTGAAAAGACAACATAACCTTTTCTGCACTTTTCTGAAAAGCAGACTTGTCTTCACATGTGCAGAACTTTTGTCTTTTTACTTTGTCTACTGTTGCATTGCCTTTAACTAATTTAGGAATGTCAACTTTGCGTCTTTTCTTCCTTGTAAAGGCCTATTTTGATATAAGAAAAAGGTCTGTCACCCTTTTTCAAATAACCTTTTGTCTTCATGTTACAGAACAGCGTGGGCAGGCTGAGCAGTTCTGTTTTCCACTTTGTCTTCGACTTTGTAAACTGATCTTGTAGTCAAAAACAATACATGATGACTTGGAAACATATTCCATAAAGTGTTTAGCCTGTTCACAAAGAACAGGTTCTGTTCACAAAGAACAGAACACTTTAAAATTGCCCAAGCTGCTCAACAGTGTAGAGCAGCGTGGACAGTTTATGTCCAGTCTGTTCAGCAGATAGAGCAGCTTGGACAAACTGTCTTAGTTGCAACACATGCAACATATAGAACAGCTTTAGACAGATATTGCAAATCATTTTCAGGTTTCAATAAGACATATAACAAGCCTTAAATTCAGCCTTCAAATGCATCAACAGGTTTGATTATAAATCTCCCCCTCAGATGTAGAACAGGTTTGACTGAGGCCTTTTTGTGCCTAACACTTATAAATATGCATCCTTTTTGGCCTCACCATTTACGGCTAAAACAGGATTAAAATATAATTGGACAGCAACAAATAAATTTTGAATTTCAGAATTGCAATTAAGCTTTGAAATTGCACATATGATCAATTAAACATAAGAGGGTGAAATGCATGTCTTTATTTCTTGATTTTAAACACTTATTGTTGTGAAATTTTGAATATTCAAAGAATATGAAACACTTATGCCTTTTTTTTTCAGAACCGTGGGTTATAGAACACTCAACAAGATCAAATAAAATTGTAGATTTACCTTGAATCTTGATGTTGTTGCTTGCTTTGGTGATTTATTTGTCTTAATCTTGACTTAATTCCAGAAATTATGAAGTTCTTTGATGAAGACTTGATAGAAAACTCTAGTGAGAAGAAGAAGAAGCCGTGGGGTTTCTTGAGTGAGAAGAAGAAAATTTCAATTTCTCCCTTTTATGAAAAATGAGGCACATACACACTTTTAATTGAATAATTTGTCTAAGTTGACATTTATCCCTTCTAATTTATCTTTCTTTCATTTAGCATCTCAATACATAAACATTTATATAATCTCAAGTATCACAAATTCACCACATAAGTTTCTTTTCTTTTTAATTTTCATGTAACAAACTTATGATTTAATTCATTTGACTTAATTATGACTTTTTATTACTTACATTAAAATTATATTTAAATAATTTAGAGTAAATTTCATTTAACTTGTTAATTGCCGTAATTTAAAGTTTAGGTCGTTACATCTTTGATATGAATCTAGTTTTAAATATTATTACCAAGGTTGTCAAGATCAAATCGGCATCGTAAGATCCTACCACAAAATCATTACTTGTTAATTTTTTTCTTAGGTACTATAATTTGTGATTTTATATTATAAATTAATTATATAACACTTAAAAAAAATAGTTATACAATAAGTAGGGAAACAATGTATGCTCATAATTAAAATATTTATGGTCATCCAAACAAAGTCAACAAATCATACACCCTATAATTTGACTCACTATCCTAATAGATAAAATAATTGGAAGGTAAAAAGTAGGATTGATTTGATAAACGATCCCACGGGAAAACGCCAAAAAGAATTCAGACTGAGTAAAATGTAGGATCGGATCGGTGACCGATCCTACGAACAATCTTGTTATAAAACGATCCTACATCGAAACTACTTGAAATCATTTAGTAGGATCGACCGATTCTACGATCTTACTCGCGATCTTAACAACCATGATTATTACTATGCTACTATTGTAACACTTCTGTTAATTATATCAACTATAAAATTGTCATAAAAGAGCAATTCTTTACAAAAAAATATATATATAACAAAATTAAGCTTGCTTAATGATTGACTAAACTGACTCATGATAGTTTAATTGTATGTTTGATATAATATGATATGGAAAAAGAGATGAATTTGCCGTGTACTTTTACGTTTGTTTTGATATAGGTTGTGTACTTTTTTACAAATTTAGGTTGTGTGCTTTTAAAAGTGTTTGGTAGTTTTGTTTTGTCAATGTTTTGATTTAGGTTGTGTACTTTTCAAAGTAACTTGATTCTGGTTGTATACTATTAAAAGTGTTTCGATTTAGTTTGTGCATCTTTAAAGTGTTCCAATTTGATAGTTGAACAACCTGATAAATGATATCCATTTGTATTATTTCTCTCAAACGCTCTTATTTCATTTTCCTATCACTTTTCCAAAAGGTTGATGGTTAAACAACATTGAAACCTGTAACAATGTTTCTTCAACCGTCATTTTCATTTCCGATTACTTTTATATTATTTTTTGATTAATAAGAAACTCGATTAAGTCACTAAATAGAGTTCCTTTCCGCTCATATCTATTCTATTCAATCGAGGTACTTGTTTATCAAAAGGTGATATAAAAGTGAGCGAAAAGGAAGATCATGATGAAAGAAACGTTGTTACATGTTATTAGGTTACTTAATCATTTTTAACAATGATTGAAAAATGATGCAAGAACGATTGGGCAGAAAAGTGAAAATCAATGAAAATACACGTTTATGTGACTTATCAGATTTTTCAACTATCAAATTGGAGCACTTTAAAATCAGGCAACCTAATTTAAAACACTTGTAAAGGTACACAATATAAATAAAAACACTTTTGAAAGTACACATCTTAAATCAAAACACTAACAAAGTACACACATCAGCATAACTGGTAGTATCGGTTTTCAGGTTTCTGAACTACCAATTCGAAAATTTGAAAGTATACAACCTAAATGCAGACAAAGGAAAGCACAAAGCACCCTGTGTCGTAACAAACTTGAAAGTACAAAACTATTTCGTGTCATTTTCCTGATACGATACTATCAAATTAGTTGAAATTTTGCATTGTCAAATTAAAGTTAACATGTAAAACGAGTGATCCAATTGCATAGTGATGGTTTTAGAAAGAATTTAAATGTATATTGACATCATCTATATTTATATAAGTTCAATAACTAAAATAGAAAAGAATTACATTATTATTTTATAATGCATGTATTTAAACTCATAAATTAATGAATAAGAATGAAAATATGATGATAACCAACCACATACAAGAAGCAATAGTATAACAAATATGGCTACTTTGAATGAATATTTCACCATATTTTTTCACCAAGACACCTACAAAACATGTTATTTAAATGTAATTCATGAGACACCAATTCATAAATTAAATGGTAAATTAAAGATATAAAATATACAATTTATATATATTGCCATATTTGAAAAAATATTGACCTAAGGGGTGGGGTGTTTGTTTCTAATTTTAATTAAGCCAATTATTTGTTTATTGTATTTTTAAAAGTGTTTATTATGAAAAAACCAACATTTTTTCACGTTTTTTGTGTTTTCGTCCCTCTATGTTATTTTTTTCCATAAAAATCCTCAAGTTAATTTTTTCTTTTTGGTTTAGTGAAATTTAGGCATTAGAACCCGGTTATAATTAGTAAACCGACGAATTGAGAATACTAATGACAGATGGAGGTTGAGGATAGAACATGTTCGGTCCCTCACCCTTTAGCAGCTCTCGTAGAGAATTCCATGCATCTGTTTTGTTTTGTTCTTAAGGGGGAATACCCCTTTCAATTTCAAGTAGCTCTATTTCCGCCAAAGTTTGGTTTACTAATTATAACCGGGTTCTAATGTCCAAATTTCTAGAAATCAAAAAGAAAAAAATTAACTCGAGGACTTTTATGGGAAAAAAATAACATGGAGTGACGAAAACGCTAAAAACGTGAAAACATGTTAGTTTTTTTTCATAATATATCAAGATGAAATATTCTAATCTAACTGGTTTGAATAAATCAAAGTTAAACCAGTAATCTTGTTTTGAATTAAAGTCCAATTAAGAAGTTTGCGGAATAACAGTTAATTGTTTTAAGAAAAACTTTCAGAATAATAAGAACAGAATAATTTAAATCAGTACACACAATTAATATCAAAACCTTTGTATTGCTAACCACTGATTACAAGAACCTCTAATCTGTTTGATTAAATGAAGAACACAAACTGTTCTTAGGGTTTTACAACCTTAGAGGCTTGAGAAACTTAATCAGAATACAAGTTACAATATGAATTGCTTAAGCACCGATTACATAAGAAAGACCTAGTCTATCTCTATTTATAACCTTCTGATTTGTTTCCTTGACAATCTGCGATTTCTCTTGAGTGGATATCTTTGGAAGATCGTCGAATCTTGAAATCTTTATCACTTCCTGATTTGTAGCACTTTCTATTATCAACATCTGAAACAACTTGAACTTTAGCTTTAGCAGCTTGAACATTTTGCACTAGCAGCTCGAGTTTCTTGAACTAGCATCTTGAACTTTGTAATTACACAGAAATACTAATAATAGTCTGAGAAATCCTAACTAACAACTTGACATACTTAGATTATTTCCAAACAATTTCCCCCTAACTTAAATTCTTAACCAAGACTTTAAGTTTCTTTACAGAATCAAAACTTTAAGGAAATATTTACAATGTAAAACTGTTATCTTCAAACTAAGGCATCCAAAAACTTACATATTCACAGTTGTGCAAGCTTCTGCCTTAGAGCTTTTATGAAGTTTCTTTTCAACTCTTCACTATCACAATTAACCTTCATTGTATCCATCTGATGTAGCCATTCTTTTGGAAGATCAAGAAATTCACTACTATAGAGTCTGCGGGATCCATCTGGCAGGTTGAGTCTATATGTCGTAGATTTTTCATATAGATCAATCTGTACAATCTTCATTTCCTTGGCAGCTTCTGAATCTGTTCTTGAAGACTCTGGATCAATGATGCTTTGAAGTCATTTTATGACATTCTGAACCCATACTATTGGAGACCTAGAGTGGCTAGCCTTCCCAATATTGTGTATCTGGGTCAGCTCTGCTCTAGTCATCCTTTGAACGATTTGAAACAAGTTCTTGTACTCTTCTTCTGGACCGACTTCTCTTTTAACCACAAGATGATATACCAGATCAATGTTATCCATTGATTTGGCATACTAGTAAGTAATTGGTGGTTTAGAAAAGTCATATTTGTTTAAGGCTTTCTCTATCTCCATAGCCTTCTGTAATTGCTAATCAAACATAACCCTTTTTACTTGATCAAACTTTGCTTGAGAAATGTCTTCTGGTTGAGGCCTAGAAAAAGTTTGAGAAAGTTCTTTGGCTTGTTCAGGAGCTTTGATTTGTTCAGTATCCTTTTCTTTAGCAATGGCCTTATCATACAAGGCCTGGAGCTTCTCTGTAGACCATGATTGTGCAAGAGCTCTTGGAATACCTGCACTTGCAGAATTTACTTGCCAATTTATTAAAAATCTTCTGTGCTCTGCCTTTGAAGGCCTTGTTGGCCTTGACAACAAATCCACGTAAATAGTCACTAAGGGTTACATCATCACCCATAGAGACTTGAGCTTGTTGATCAAGGAGTTGGTCTTGTTCTTCTTCAATTTTTCTAGCCAGTTCAGCATCAGTAGCAACTTGAGCTTCTTTTGAAACAAACTTGATCTTTCGCTCTTCAATTAGAATGCCTTTGCCTTTGCCTGAAACTGCTTCTTGGACTGTTGAGGATGTTCCTTGATTTCCTTCTCTGATTAGAACACCACCTGGCTTTTTAAAAGAAACAGCTTGAACTTCTGAACTAACAGTTTGAGAAACTGGTGGGACTGTTAGCCCAGAAGTGAGAAACTGGTGGGACTGTTAGCCCAGAAGTTGGAACTGCCAGAGGTGAACCTGGAACTGCTTGGACTGAATGTGGGATCTCCTGATTCTCCCCCTTTTTGGATGCATTGGTTTGATAAGAGGGACCAAAAACTATTGCTAATAGGGTTTGAATCTGCTTCTCTAGCTGGACAATCTTGGTACCATACAGCTTCAACCCTAGCTGGAATTGGGCAAGCTTTTGCTGTTGGACTGCTGAGAGCCTTTGAAGTGCAAGAATTTGTGATCATTGTGTAGCAACGATGGACTTGTAATGTTCCAAAATAGCTACAACAGGTTTCAGCTGGGGATTCGTCAAAACCATTAGTTGCAAACTAGCCTTAAGATCTTCAAATGATAGAGGTATTTGAGAACTATCGTTGGCACCAGTACCAGATGTACAAGTAGTATCTAGGCCCCTTTGTTCTTGGTATTGGGGACTTCCAGAAGGTGCTTGCACACCCTCTGTTGCCATGGGTGTGGTCTTAGGGATGTTGGAACTGTCCTGTGCCCCTTGTGCAGAAGCATCAGTAGTTCCTGCCACAAAGCCCATATGAACATCCTTAGGAGGGATGTTCACCTCCATATTGAGGTTGGGAGAGTCCTCAGTGGGTTCCCTTTGGATATGTTGTGCAAGAGTATCCTCTTGCACAGGGATATTTAGCTCTGGTTGTGGGACTGAGGTGGAAGGAGCACATGCAGCCCTATGTTTCTTTTTGGTGTATATTTTGAGTAGTGGGGCTGGGGAGGTATGGCTGATAGAAGGATCAGCAGGGATATTTGTATCATGGAGAGTGGGTTGGGATCCTGGGGGTGAAGCAGTAATGTGGGGCTGAGCCTGCTCGGAATCCTCTCCCCTGTTTCTTGGAATGATAATCTGCATTTCTTGGGGCAACGAGACATCAACAATATGAAAATTTGCACTTTGTTTCAAAAATCTTTTTACAGATGGTAAAGAGTACTTGTGGGAAACATGTATCCTTTTATGTAGTTTTAAACAATTGCAAGATTTTACAATTATTTCAGATAAGAATCGAGGATACTGAAAAATTTCCCTTTCTTTAAGGCGTGATGCCTTAACATCCCATGAAAAATCATATTTGAAAAATTGAACTGTTGGCCTGTAGATAAGCAAACTAAAGCAGTTGCAATATTTGATGAAAATTCTGACCAACCAGTTCTTTTAGGACTCATACATTGTTGAATGATATGTATAAGATATTTCCATTTGGGGCCAAAATTTGCTTTAAAAAATGTGAATGAAACAGTTGGTCCCCTATATCTTATCTCAAATAAACCTTCATGTAAAGCAGTAAGAGGAAGATCATTGATACCTTCAGCATCTTGCAGTTGCAAGTGCTGGCGAATGGAGTCCTCTGAGATGGTGATGGATTGACCATCAATGGTAGACACAAGAGTTGTGATTCCATCATTTATGTTCAAATGGACTTTGTTCCAGAACTACTCTATGTATGATACATAAATGGTAGGGTTTACTGTAAGAGCATAGTGGATGGATGAACTGCGGAGGAAGTCCATAATTTCATGAAACGGTTGCAGTTCAACATGTTTTAGTGTGTATGGAAGATAGTTGTGGTCTTTGACAAACTCCATTGATGCTCAAGAACGAGAGGGTTTAGAGTTTGGCTTGAAGATTAGAGAATCGCTAAGGGAGGGAATGAGAGGGATCTGGTAGATATTTAGAAACTGGTAGTTGTAACTGAACGAAACTGGGACTTTTAAGGGTTTGGATTTGAAAAAATCTAGTCCCGCGTTCAAACTCCTTAGAAATGACTGAAATGCCCTGCACACTTAAAAGACCAAGTGAAGTACAACTAACAGTTCGAGAAAATGTACTAGTAGCTTGAGAATATTCTCAAGCTGTTAGTTAGTTACAAAGCAATATCTATTTGAACAGTGTCTCCCCCTTAACTAAACACAGAAAACAAGGAATTTACACAAATTACAAGAGATGGTAATTTAAGGGAGATTAATCCATGTTCACCATACCAATATTTGACACCAGAAAAGTGAATCTTCCTACATCAAAAGGTTTAGTAGAAAGATCTGCTAACTGATCATCAGTATGAACTTTGGTAACTTGGATTAACTTCTTTTCATTACAATCCCTTATAAAATGAAATCTAATATCTATTTGCTTGGTTTTGGGAAACTATACTGGATTTTGTACAATGCTTATTACACTTGAATTGTCAATATAAATAGGAGTAGATAGAAAGTTCATACCATAGTCTCTTAGTTGGTTCTGAATCCACATAACCTGAGAGCAACAACTAGCAGCTGCAACATATTCTGCCTCAGTGGATGATGTGGGTACTATGGTTTTCTTCTTGCACTGCCAAGAGACTAGTCTTGCTCCTAGATATTGACATCCTCTAGTTGTTGACAACCTGTCTATATCGCAGCCTTCATAGTCACTGTCAAAATATGTTGTTAATTCAAGAGGAGAATATTTAGGATACCATAGGCCCAATTTTGGTTGGCCCTTCAGATATCTAAAGATCCTCTTAACGGCAAACAGGTGTGAGTCCTTTATGGCACATTGGAACAAGGCACAAACACAAACAACAAACATTATATCTGGTCTAGAAGATGTGAGATACATAAGTGAACCTATCAAAGATCTGTAATGTATGTCCACATATGTTCCTTCTTCATCTGCATCAAGCTGCTTGTGAGTGTCCATTAGAGTGCTTGCAACTTTTGTATCCTTTTACCCAAACTTTTCCAGAATGTCATTTACATACTTTGACTGACTGATGAAGAGGCCAGTGGGCTTCTGCTTAACTTGCTGTTAGAATACATTGTAATTGATGGAAGTCAAAGTGTAGGGTTTGTTTTGTAATTCATTAATAGTTGTGAAAAATATGTATATATATATATATATAGAAAGTTTGACTTTCAATGAGATAGATCTGACAATTCACTTTTTGAAGAAAACGGTTACTAACATTTGGAAGATCATCTCACATTTTGTAATCGACATTCTTGCAATAGAATCATTCGGTTAGTTTTGATCATTGTTATTGTTCTTATTATTAAATTGTTAATTGATTGATATAGAAACTATAATTCACAATTGGTATCAGAGCTTTAGGGGTGAAATTTTGATTCTGAGATTGAAATTTTTTACGAAGTTGTTTACTGTTCTTGAGTATTTTCTTCGAAAACCCTAAAATCACCAAGGGTTTTTAATCATGTTGATCAAATACTGTGAAAATTGGATCGAAGGTATAGGATCAGTAGTCGATTCAATTGACTATAAACTTGATTTGATTCACAAAACACAGCAAAAGATCTAGGCATTTTTGTAAAATTTTGAAAAACCCGAAGTTGTCTACTGTTCCATTGAAAAAGTCAATTCTAGATCTATTTTTAGACAAAAGTGTTTCACAAAAAGTGTTTGTAATCAAAATCCTCACCTTCGATTTCAATTTGAGTGAAAATGGGCAAATTTTTCGAATTAATTTGAATTTCAGACTTGAAAAATCTGAAAAATTAAGAAACTCGAAGTACACATATGTTATGTGCCATTCGAGTTGAATACTTGTGAAATTCGAGTTGACAACAGTGTCAATTGAGTTGACAAACAGTGTCAATCGAGTTGACAACAAAAGTCTATCTAGTTGGATTTAAAGTGATTCGAGTTTACTTAATTCATCAATCGAGTTGGATTTAAAGTGATTCGAGTTTACTCAATTCATCAATCGAGTTGCAACTTTGTTGAATCGAGTCGAATTGATAAATCAATCGAGTTTGATTTGATTCAAGTTTATAAGTAAATTTGAATTTCATTCGAGTTCATTAAAATTCAAATTTAATTCGAGTTTCACATTAGACTAATTTGAGTTTCTCAAAGGACCAATTCGAGTTTCACATAAGAGTTGATCGAGTTTCACTATAAAACTAAAGTTTCTGAACATAATTCGAGTTTCACAAAGGCTATTTTGAGATTCATACAAAACTCATTCGAGTTTCATACAAAACTCATCCGAGTTTTACTTAGCCTAATTCGAGTTTCACCATACATCATTCGAGTTTTACAGAAAGCTCATTCAAGTTTTACAAAAGAGTAATTCGAGTTTCATACAAGTATTATTCGAGTTTTTGCAATACATCAATCGAATTTTACAAAACATCAAGTCTATTCAGTGTTTGATTCAAGTTGATTATTACTACTAACAAGTTACTTTGTTGTAGATTACAGTTGATCATTTAATCTTTGTTTCAAAGGTTGATCAACTTTCAACAGTTGTTCAACATTTCAATTTCAATCAAAGTTCATCAGATCTTGGACAGTTTCCAAAATATCAGTCAAAATGTCAAAGGACGCTCTAGCAAGGGGATCAGAAATCAAACCCCCAATTCTATACAAGGGAGAATACGTTCAATGGAGGGAGAGGATTCTAGAATTCATCAGCTTTCATGATCTATCAGAAGAGATGCTGAAATCCTTAACAGAAGGACTAGCCACATTCATGGAAACAATCCCTGGAGTACCAACCGGTAATCCCCCGATTCCACCATGGACAGTCGAGGTTACCAACCTGACTGAGGCTCAAAAGAAAAGAAAACTAGGGGATAAAACTGCCAGGAAATTACTTCTGATATCCATCCCCAATGATATCTACACATGCCTCACAAACACAAAACTGCCAAATCAATATGGGATGAAGTGTGTAAACTGATGAGGGGATCAGACAGAGCTGAAACAAACAGAGCTAGAAACAGCCTGATGACGTTCAGAGCTCGTGAAGGAGAACTACTGGAAAACACTTACCTAAGGTTTGTGAGTTTGGTAAGTGAAATGAAACGAAATTGAGTGACAAAGTCCAATCTGGACATAAATGTCAAGTTCCTAAACGTTCTGAACCCTGAATGGGAGAAATATGCTATGATTATCCAGCAGACAAAGGAAATTGAAGAAATGGATTTTCATATGATATTTGAGAACCTCAATAACTACCAAGAGGTTGCGTTGAGGAAATTATCAGGAAAGAAGAAAGCTGAGAATGAAACTGCTGACCCATTGGCTCTACTAGCAGAGAAGAAATACAAATACAAGTTGAAAAAGGAGAAAAGAGCGGTAGTCAGCAGTACATCTTCCGAATCAGAATCCTCCGATTCATCTGCAGATTCTGAGATCGAATATATGAAAAAGCAGATGGCACTGCTAACAAAAGCTTTTCAAAAGAAGTTCTACAAAAAGCCAACCAACAATAAGTTGCGCTACAAGACAGGCTCTAGGAAAATTGAGAAGAAGGACAAATATGAAAAATCTGGAGAAAGCAGTGGAAGAAAGGCAGACAAGTATGAAAAATCAGACAAGTCAGCAAAGAAAGATTCAGAATAGAAATGTTACAACTGTGGAAAACCAGGTCATTATGCTCGGGAATGTAGACTCCCAGTAGTCAAAAACTCATACTATTATACGAGAAAGGCTCTCTTAGCCAAAGAAAAAGAATCTGGAAAAGCTCTTATGGCGGAGGATGACCACTGGTTGCAGTTATCTGAAAATGAAGATATTCTGGATGAGGATGCTCATATTTGCCTGAAATCAGAGGTTCTCAATGAGTCAGAAATGAGTGAATCAACCATGATAGCTGAGGATGAAGTATGGGTTGGTTTAACTGATATGAAGAAAAACAAGAATCTGAGGAGGAAGAGACAGAAGAAGTTGCGTTAATGGCAACTGGAATAACAGATGTAGGGGAAAATGAAGATTCCGAGTCAGACAGATCAGATGGTTCAGACAAACCAGAGGTACATTCCAACTCTGACTCTGATATTGATGAATCTTGTGTGCTAGAAGAGAAACTCACTCATATGGCCTTTATGCTTAAAAAGTTTGAAAAATCATTAAAGGCTGAAAAGAAAAATGCTCATTCTTTGGAAAACAAACTTCGTAATGAACATAACTTAGTTTTAGACTTTTCCAAAGATAAAGCATTAGCCTTACGAGCAGTTTTAGATTTACAAGATAAGGAAAAAGAACTACAAAGCAAAATACTAGATCTTAATCAGAATATATCTGACTTACAAGAAAGACCGAGAATAGCAGAATTAGAAGCTACAAACTTTTCTGTAAAATATCATGCTATTTTTGAAGAACGAACTAAACTTTATTAGAAAATAAAGAAGATGGAAGATGAATTTATCAAAAGAGGGTAAACAGATCAAACCATTTATTTAAATCAACCAAAAGACACAGAATTTTGTAATTCTAAATATGGAATTGGTTGGGAAAATCCAAAGTATCTGACAAAAGCAATAACTAGTTCACCAACGTTATATGATGTCAGATACATGAACCTAGGATTGAAAATGGCGTTTATGAAAGCATCTGATGAAGTAGAATCTAGTGAAGAAACAAAAAGATTACGATCAGACAAAATGCAAAATTCTGTTGAGTAGAACAGAATAAATGAAACAAGTAATAATACTGATATTAAAGAAGAGTACATTTAAACATATTCTGAAAAGGATTTGTCTGAATCAGCTACTCAATCTCAAAAGTTATACCTGCCATCTTCAATTCTAGAAAAGATAAATTCTGATCTAGAATTGAAAATTAAAAATTTTGAGACAAAGAATAGAACTCTCAAGGCTGAACTAAAAACAATGGAACAAAAGTTACAAAATCAGCCTAAAAACAAAAAGTTGTCTGATCCACAATCTTCAACTTCTCTAGATTCTATCAACTCAGAAAAGAAATTTGATCTGTTTATGCACTCTGACTTTAATTTCTTAGAGAAAATGTTTGTTAAAATTGACAAACAATCAGATGATCATAAAGAACCTGTTAAAATTCTACAAAGAATTTCTTCAGACTCAATTAAATCATCTGAAAATTCACCAATTTTGCAACAAAAGAAGGAGAAAACAAAAGTTATTTTTAACACTCCTAACTTTGAAAAAGGTGAATCATCGTCAACAAAGAACTCCATTGCACTCAGAGTTGAATCTTCAAAAGGTAAGAGAAATTTACAGAAGAAACAAGTGTCTAAGTCTACTAATTCTCATGTTTCTTTTATGTCAGATATCATTGTGAATGAGTCAAGAAAACAAGTTTGGAGAAAGAAGAAGAAAGAACAGAAAAACAAGAATATAAAACAAGAGTGGCGCGTGAAGAACAATATTGTTACAGATAGAAATAGCAACATTGAAAACTCTGTCTGTAATAATAAATTTGTTAATAATTCTTGTATCAAATTCTCTAAAACAGACTTAATTGCTTTGAACTCTAATACTTGTAAACCTTTAATTGTAAAATATGATAAACTCGTCTGGCAACCAAAGAAAAAGGACCCATGTTCTAAACAGAAAAAGGTTCCACAGAAAATCATTTCAAAAACAGTTCCACCACGAATTGTACAAAAGTGGATACCTAAACGAACTGTTCAAATGTGGGTACCTAAAACAACATCAAATGTTAAGCAAAAAGTCATATCTGTTGAAAAATCAAATAATACATTGCATGATTTACCTAAAACAAATGTACCACACTACAAGTGGGTACCTCATGTGTTATTTTGTCTTATAGGTAAACTATGTTTGGTATCTTGACTCCGGATGTTCCAAGCATATGACCGGACAAAGAGACATACTCACAAACTTTGTAGAAAAGTTCAGTGGGACGGTCAGATTTGGAAATGATCAGTTTTGTCCGGTCAGAGGATACAGGAGTCTCACATATGACAAAATTACCATTCAAAAGGTTTTTCATGTTGATGGTCTTGGACATAATTTGTTTAGTATTGGACAGTTGTGTGATAAAGGATTAGAAGACAATTTCAAAGCCAATCGGTGCAGCATCAGATCCGGAGAAGGTAAGGAAATATTGGCAGGAAATAGGAAAACCAATTTGTACTCCATTGACTTAGCCTCGATTAATCTGAAGAAAGATGTCTCCTTACTGTCAAAAGCTACATCTAAAACAGCATGGCTATGGCATCGTCGCCTTTCACATCTGAACTTCAATGAATTAACCAACCTAGCGAAAGGGGGGTTAGTTAAAGGACTGCCAACTCTCAAATTCCAAAAGGCGCAGTTGTGTGCCGCATGTGAAAAAGGAAAGATGACAAGAGCTTCACACAAATCCAAAACCGAACATTCATCCACGAGAGCACTGGAATTACTACATATGGATTTGTGTGGACCAATGAGAGTACAAAGCATTAATAA
This sequence comes from Centrapalus pauciflorus, assembly GCA_020465985.1. Taxonomy (NCBI): domain Eukaryota; kingdom Viridiplantae; phylum Streptophyta; class Magnoliopsida; order Asterales; family Asteraceae; genus Centrapalus; species Centrapalus pauciflorus. The sequence goes on from JAANYP010002855.1 coordinate 19,125, forward strand.
GAAACGATACGTATTGGTGATAGTTGATGACTATTCACGATACACATGGGTTTTCTTCCTAAGGTACAAATCGGATGCAACCGAAATTATCATAGACTTCATCCGGAAAATACAAGTGAAATTGCAACTCACAATTCAATCTATCCGCTCAGATAACGGAACAGAATTCAAGAACAAATCGTTTGACTCATTTTTGAATTCTGTAGGAATTACACATCAGTTTTCAGCTGCTCGAACTCCACAACAAAACGGTGTCGTTGAAAGAAGAAATCGGACACTAGTGGAATCAGCTAGAACGATGCTGGCGTATTCAAATTTACCATTATTGTTTTGGGCAGAAGCAGTTGCAACAGCTTGTTTCACACATAATCGTTCAATCATAAATAAAAGATTTGGAAAGATTCCTTATGAATTGATTAATAAACGAATACCTAATATTAAATTTTTCCATGTCTTTGGTTGCAGATGCTTTATTCTAAACGACAAAGATAATCTTGGAAAGTTTAATCAAAAGGCAGATGAAGGAATATTCATCGGATATTCAAAGGAGTTGGTTGCTTTCCGTGTGTACAACAAGAGAACAAAGACAGTCAACGAGAGCGTGAACGTCAAATTTGATGAAGGAGTGGTAATGGCATCTGAACACACCAGTTCAGGACCCGAACCTAACACGCAGACTTCATTGGAGTCATCTGAACAACATGCTGAATGTTCTGAATTACATAAGTTGTTTGAGAATTTTTATGAAGACTATTTTGAGAAGCCCAAAACTAATGTTCTAAATTTGGTGCCTGACAGGATTACTGAAGATCCCGTCGTAGTCTCTGATCTTTCTCATCAACAAGTTTCAGAAGAAACTGGAGAAGCCTCAACAACAAATGTGCAATTGACAACTGAGATTGCACAACCCATTGAACCTCCAAATTCTTCTGAAACCCCCTTAACTTCTGAAAATTCAGAAACTCCTAACTCAGATATCCCACCTACTACATCTGAAGTAACCCCCCGACCAACATATCTAGATCGTAATCCCAATCAAGACCAAATAGAACCGTTTCAACATACTTTTAAGTGGACGAGAAATCACCCAATAGAAAACATTATTGGTGATCCATCCGCTTCAGTCCAAACCAGAAGGTCCACCATAAATGAGTGTCTATTTTCAAATTTTCTAAGTAAAATAGAGCCCAAGAATATAAAAGAAGCACTTCCGGACGCTGATTGGATTGTGGCGATGCAAGAAGAACTGAACCAGTTCAAACGGTTAATGGTCTGGAGACTTGTTGAGCGCCCTAAAGACAAATCCATCATAGGCACGAAGTGGATCTTTAAAAATAAGAAGGACGAACATGGAGTAATCATTCGGAATAAATCTCGTCTCGTTGCCAAAGGATACAGCCAACAAGAAAGGATTGACTACGATGAAACGTTTGCACCAGTTGCACGAATCGAAGCGATTAGAATGTTTTTAGCTTATGCCGCTCACAAAAACTTTACAGTTTGTCAAATGGATGTTAAAACTTCGTTTTTAAACGGGGAACTAACCGATGAAGTATATACATATCAGCCTGAAGGATTTACGGATCCTTCAAAACCTGATCATGTATATATTTTAGATAAGTCACTGTATGGCCTTAAACAAGCACCACGTGCTTGGTATGATGCACTTTCAACATATCTGTTGAATTGTGGATTCAACAAAGGTGCAGTTGACACAACCCTGTGTATAAAATGTCAGGGGTCGGATATCATAGTTATCCAAATATATGTAGATGACATAATATTTGGGTCTAAAAATCCGTAATTTCGTAAGAAATTCGCATTTCTAATGTCCCAAAAATTCAAAATGAGCATGATGGGAGAAATAAATTTTTTCTGAGGATTACAAGTTAAACAACTGGCTGATGGTAAATTTTTATCAATCAATCAAAATATATACAAGACATGTTAAAGAAGTTTAACATGGTTAATAGTACTCCTATGAAAACTCCCATGGCTCCGGATTCAAAGTCAAAACTCGATGAGGACATTTCGGGGAAACCTGTAGATGTGACTCACTATCGAGGTATAATTGGGTCATTAATGTATTTAACAGCTAGTAGATCGGATATTATGTTTGCTACATGTGTGTGTGCAAGATATCAGGCAAATCCTAAAGAGTCACATTTAACAGCTGCGAAAAGAATTTTAAGATATCTCAAGGGAACTCCAAATCTTGGTTTGTGGTATCCTAGAGAATCTTCATTTAATCTAACTGCTTTTTCTGACGCTGATCACGCAGGTGATAAGATGGACAGAAAAAGTACGTCTGGAGCAGTACAGTTCTTAGGTGACAAACCCGTATGCTGGTCATCCAAGAAACAACATTGCGTCTCATTGTCTACAGCTGAAGCAGAATACGTTGATGTATCTTCTTGCTGTTCTCAGGTGTTGTGGATGAAGAGCCTACTACGCAATTACGGGTTTACACCATAGAAAAGACCCATCTACTATGATTCTCAGAGCGCAAAAGCTATTGCATCAAATCCAGTGCAACATTCAAAAACAAAACACATTGACATTCAGTACCATTTTATAAAGGATCATGTAGAAAATGGAAATATAGAATTATATTTTGTGCCTACTGAATATCAACTAGCTGATTTGTTTACCAAAGCGTTAGATGAAAAAAGGTTTAATTTTTTGGTATACAAATTAGGTATGTTGAATCGTTAAGATTTAATAATTCAGTAGTTTCAATTTATAATTTTAAATTTACATTTTTTTATTGATTTTAATCTGATGTTAAATTCTTGAATCTTAAAAGGTTAATATTCTTTGGAATTTAACAAGATCTGGATTGTCATGTGCAGGGGGAGCAGAAAAATAAATTTATCTGATTTTGAGTAAATCTGATAAAATTTATCTGTTATTTTATAGGGGGAGCTCAGCTGAGAAATACAATACATGTTTGAGGGGGAGCAACATTCAGAAATTAAAGGGGGAGCATTTTAAATTTTTTTATGGTTTATGTCAATTTTCAATTTTTTTGTTTGTTTTTTAAAATTTTCTTGTTTTGTTTTTATTTTATTTTGTTTGTTTTTTATTTTGTTACAATATTTTTTGAAAAGATATTAAGTGGATTTTATTTTTTGGAAGATGGACCGGATAAAATTGAAAATAATGGGCCGGTTCACTCTTTCTATAAATTTGAAAGTTCAAATTCAAATTCATTTTTCGGATACTTTCACTATTCATCATCTTCTCTAGACCCTTACTTCACTCTTAAGAAACCGAAAAACCCACTCATCTTTTTGAAGGATTCAAGAAATTAGTTCATTATATTGTGAGTAAAATCGTCTGTTACTTTCAGTTTTACATTTCTTATTTCAATATGAACATTTATATGTGACTGTTTGAGGTTATGTTCGTATTTTTTTGTGTATTTTTGCTGTTCATGGTGTTCATAATTTTTGTTCATAAAAATGAAATTAATTGTGTGGTATGTTTCGGCTTTTCAATGTGAACATGAATATGCAATTTCATGGTTCAAATCAAACCACACACACAGAAAATTGGTTTTTACTCTAAAAAACTTCCGTGTTCTTCATGAATCTGAATTTTGAAGTTTTAACAACTTTAATGTTGTTTTTACTCAAAGTTCAGTAAAATAAAGTTGTTTAAATTGTTTTTTCGAATGAGGAACAAGTTTTAAATCACTGAAAATATACGTGGAATAAATTTTTGAATCTTTAGTGTATAGAGGACTTGAAAATAAATTCATTAGGATTTTCTCGATTAAAGACTTCAATCGAGAAACTTCTTAGTATCAATCGAGTTGAATCAAATGATACTCGAGAAACTAAAAGACTCTTTCGAGTTGAGTGCTATGTTACTCGAGAAAGACCAAGAGTCATTCGAGTTGAGTATAATGCTAATCGAGAAACACAAAGTGTCATTCAAGTTGAGTCTAAGGCTAATCGACAAACACAAAGAGTCATTCTAGTTGAGTCTAAGGCTAATCGAGAAACACAAAGAGCCATTCGAGTTGATTAATGTGTATCATGCGAGTTGACTGAATGATAACACTTGGAACATTTCAGATCAACAATCTATTCGAGTTGGTCATAGGTTGTATTCGAGGAAATTCCTTATACATTCGAGTTGGACTAATTGAATATTGGAGAGCATTTAAGACTTAATCGAGAACCCTCATGTTCTATTCGAGTTTAATACATATGTACTGCGAGATGATTATAGTCTTATTCGAGATTCACTCTGTTCTATTTGAGATAGCCTATAGTTTATTCGAGTTGATACATAGACCAATCCGAGTTGGTTCAAGAGTCATTCGAGATTTTTCATATGTCATCCAAGATTTATATAGACTTATTCGAGATGATTGCAATCTTATTCGAGTTTCAATAAGATTTTTACTAAGTGTTGAATTTTTTCATGTTTTAAGAAAAATGTGACATTTTTTAAAGAAATTTTTATAAATTTGTGTTTTTCTAACATTGGTCTCTGAACGATTGACTCTGGAATCCTGTCAATAATAGTTTATTATTATCTGGAATCCCGATGCCTTAAACAGAAAATCACAAGTTTTTATAACTTTTGATGAAATGTTATATTTTTTCTACTTTAAAGGATTTCATTTCTTTACCTGTCTTATCTAACATCATTCTTATTTGTTTACACGTTTCAAATGGCTTCTCCAGATCATTCCCAGAATTCCAATTCATCTGATTCCCATTCATCATCCAATCATACACTCGTCTCTACACCCGTTCGTTCAACCTCTGTTGCTCGACCCTCACCTTCAACCATCATCCCCGATAACCAACTGGTAAAACCCAAACATTGCCTACCCTTCAAAGATAATAACCATCGTTTGGATACCAAGGTTATCAAAGTCAGTCACCCTATAATCGTAGATATTCTCAAAGGCCATCCTTTAGGTTATCTTCTTTAGTATAAACCTTCAATCCCACAGGTCTACCTACAACAATTTTGGCATATAGTCAAATTTGTTCCTGCTGATGGAAACCACTACTTCAAAGTAACCATAGACCAATTTAAATCCAAAATTACCCTTGCGAGACTACGCCACAACTTGTTTCTTCCAAGAAGAATAGATACAGTTAATTTTCCTGAGTTGGCTGATTTTGAGGATTTTGTTTCTGATGAGGTGCTGGTTCATGACTTGATATGCTCGGGTTACTCAAAGCCACTACCAAAAAGCTCCAAATCTCATTGAAATGGATTAAATGGAGAATGGTACACCGTATTTGGGATCATCAATCGATGTATGACTTCTAAGCATACAGGAATAGACAGGTGCAACATTCACTGTCTACGGATCTTTCATGGAATTGCTTTCAATAAGCATTATGACTATGCTCAGTGCATCTGGGAAGACTTAAAAGAGATTGTCCTAGCCAAAACAACCAACAGAGCAAGGAAGTTTGTTCCGCTCCAAAGATTCATTCAAATCAAATCCGAGGAATTCTAAGAGCCAATGAGAATATACCAAAGCGAGCAAACTCACAACGATGTCCCGACTATGTAATGATGAGTTTACACGAGGTGCCAGATTCTCCTAATGCGAATATCATGCCGATTCCGGGATTGTTGTTAAAGTATGCAGATCAAGAGAGTGAGCACGTAAAGTTGTATAGGATAGATCATGCTCCAATAGAGACCCAAGAACCAGGTTCTCTTACCCATGGAGTAATAGGACGAGAGGAACCTCAACACGGGGCTGAAGTTTAGGGTAGCCTACAAATGAGCAAGGGAGCCGAAGATGTAAGGGATGGTGAGGAGGAGGCTCAAAAATCTGATTCTGAGAGAACTTTATCGGATATTCAAGAAGGAGAAGATGAAGGTGATGATGATGATGATGATGATGATGATGGTGCTGATGATGATCATAATGAGGGAGTGATTGTTATGATGGATATAGTGAGTATTGCACAAGAGAGTGTGAGGGATACCTTAAACCTAGAAATCCGGGGTTTAACCACATCTGCTGTTAGCTCTCCTATGGGAGTTAGCATTGAAGAAGTCAGTATCCCACTGACAAGTGCACACCCAACCATCCACTCAGTCTCCTCTCAACAGGAGATTGTTTCATTTGAGCACCGGGATGAACCACATTTTCTATCCGAAAGTCATTTAGACTTGATGGATATTGAAATCAGTACACATCTGTCCGAGTGTACGACATCTATTCATTCACAGAGTATGGATCCTACACAGCTTAGGACACTTGAGTCGACTTCATCAGTTGAAGTAAGTGTGGCTGAACTTCGTGTTCCCATTGGAACATCCTCAGCTACGGAAGCATTTGTTGCTCCGTCGCTTGAAGAGGGTGGAAGTCCAGTCAGAGCGACCACATTCCCATGTCTGAGTACTGGCCACACAGACGTTCTTTTCACAAGTTCGACTGTTGTGACAACTGGAAGTCTAAGTGACCCAGTGGTGAATCTATCCCCGTTCGTTACAGAATCATCATTAAATCAAGCTTTGAATGCAGCTTTTGCAGGAGTGAAGAACAAAGAAATTGTTGGAGTGATCATTTCTCTCTAGTACCAATACGTTTGATGTTAAGAAAAGATCTCTTGCAGGAAGGTTGGCTAGAGATTTCTTGTAAAAACACTAGCCCTACTCAGGTACTCATATCTCTGCTCAGTTATCTGAAGTGATGACACAGATGTCAAACATTCACAAGTTTTTAAAGGAAAAGTCAGTGGCAGAAGGATCGATAAAGCAATCTGAGTCAAATCAAGCTATCGATGAATTGAAGGAAGAGTTGAAAGAGTTCGTTTTTGAACAATTTGATGAAATGCGGGAGCGGATGATAATTCTGGAAAGCACGGTGATAACTGCCTTGGGAAATCTATCGGAGAGAGTTGCGGCTGTTGAAGAAACGTGTAAGGCACAAGCTTCCTCATCTAAAAGAAAGCATGATGAGCATGATGAGGACTCCGATGATGCTCCTCATGAGGGGGAGAAGAGGAGAAAGCTTGCTGAGCCTACACCTGGGGTTTTAATGATAACATACCCGGAGAAAGAAGCAGAAGTAAAAGAGAGAGAAGCAGGGAGCACAAAAGAATCGGCTGGTGAACAAAGTGAGCTGGGGTTGATTCTTTATGAAGATGTTCCAGTTCCTTTGAACATTCAGTCTAATATTTACAACTTTGAAGAGTACAATGATTCTGAAGATGATGTTCAAGTTAAGGAACATGAGTTAAGGATTCAAGGTGTAGAAGAAGAGAGAGAGGAATATATTGAAGTTTCTGAGGACGATGATGTAATCACTTTGACTGATATTGATTTCAGAGGAGAAAGGATTGAAGAAGAAGAAGGATTAGTTCAGGAGATATTGAAAGAGACCATATCGACACCGACGGTTGAAAAGCCTGAGGTTGTAATTCAAGTTAAGGAAGAAGCTGAAGAGTTTCCTGTTGAAAATGTTGTTAGTCAGGAAAGAGTTCAGTTAAATGAGGTTGAGGTGATGGAAATATTTTTTAAATGAATATGTGCTTGCAGATGAGTCTCAAAAGCAACATAGGCTCAGATTTGAAGCACAACTAGTAGTTCAAAGAGAAATCCAAGATATGCTTACTTTGCTGAATAAAGATGAGTTTCACAAGAATAAGGTAAAGAAGTTTGAGCTTCCAGCGAAAATATTAGCTGAGTTTATCAGGAAAAGGAACAAAATGCCGTATATCGAAGACATTCTGTAGAAACGAATTTTTTGCAAGAAACAAGCACCATGTTCTTTCCTTAAGTTGTTTAGGGTTTTAGAGCCAAACATGCCAAATCTAGTCAACTATGCTAGTTTTTTGAGGAACAAGACAAAAGAAGTTGATAAAGTGAAGAGTGAGTTCAGGATAGTTGATCTTGTTAAAATAGAAAAAGACAGATTCGTTAAGATTTTCTATCCAACATTCACTGTTACGAGAGCTGATGGAAATACCTATACTTTCACTGAAGCAGATATGTTCAATATGCACCTAGTCGACATTGAAGATTTATTTGATGAATTGTGCAGAAATAAGAGAAGTGAACACTGCAGATTTGCCTTGAAGACAATTTTCCATTTCATGCATACCAAATTGGTATTGATGTCAGTGCAAGATCTGCAGATAGGTGTTGAACGAGGAATGAGGAAGATAAACATGACAGCTCCACATAGAGATATCAAATTTGCTAGATAATTGAAAGAATATCAAGTTATCATGGTAAAGCATCCAGCTGTTATTTACAAAGACAGAAACAAGAAGCTAAGGGCTATGAGGAGTGTCGAACTCAACAAATTTTCAGATGGTACACTAAACAAAGTGTTGAGTGGTTTAAAGGGAAAGCTTGCATCTGATAATGTTGGGAAATATTCTAAGTAGTTCAAGCTGTTAGTTAGATTTCTCAAACTGTTAGTAGATTTTCTGTGTAAGTACAAAGTTCATGCTGTTAGTTGAAGAAGTTCGAGCTGCTAGTATAAAAGTTCAAGCTGCCAGAATAAATTCACTCAAGTTGTTCTGTTCAAGCTGCTCAGTGATTCAAGCTGCTCAACAGTTTCATAAACAGAAAGTGCTGATATTCAGGAAGAGATATTTACACGAAGATTCCAGCATATCTACTATTAGAGAAGTCAGAGTCCTTGAAGGAAACAAATCAGAAAGCATTATAAATACATAGAATAGGTTTTTCTATTGTATCAAGTTTCTGCATGTTCAAGTTTGTAATTGCCTTTTGTTTAAGTTTTCATAAGCCTCTAAGGTTGTAAAACCCTAAGAACAATTTGTGTTCTTCGTCTAATCAAACAGATTAGAGGTGATTGTAATCATTGAGTTCAACAATACAAGCAATTTGTTTATTCAATTATATTTATTTGTTATTGATTCTGAAAGTTTTTCTTAAAACAATTAAGTGTTATTCCGCAAACTTCTTAATTGGACTTTGATTCAATACAAGATTATTGGTTTATACTCTGATAAATTCAAATCAGTTAATCTTAGGTAGTAACATTTAGATCCTGACAAGTGGTATCAGAGCCACATGTCGTTCTTTGTTTTCAAAGTCAAAAGCTTTCTTTTAACATTTTTTTTATTTTTCTGCAATGGAATTCGATAATAACAGTAGTGGATCTGGGCAAGGACTTAAAGTGCCTATGCTCAAGCCCACTGAGTTTGAGATGTGGAAACTCAAGATTCAACAGCATATTCAATTCATTGATTATGCCATATGGGAAGCTGTTCAATTTCCTCCTGCAGTTGATCCTGAACTTCATGCTGAGGGCAAACCCATCAAAACTCCTCCAAAAACTGAACTTGAAAGAAAGGCTAGAATACATGAAGTGAAGGCTCTTACACTTCTACAAATAGCCATTCCTAATGCTTATCAACATCAGTTTAAAAAGTTTTATACTGCTTATTCTCTTTGGATTGCTTTAGAGAAAAGATTTGTTGGGAATGCCAGTACCAAGAGAAATCAAAAGAATCTTTTGAAACAGCAGTATGAGAACTTTTCTGGTGGCAAGAATGAAAACCTTACTCAAATCTTTGACAGGTTCAACAAACTGATAAGTGAATTGGAGAGTGCAAAAGTCAGCCTGGATCAAGATGAAGTCAATAGAAAATTCCTTAGATATCATGGTGAAGAGTGGACAGTCTATGCTGCTCAATGGAGAATAAAAGACACTCTTGATGAAATAGAGCTGGATGATCTGTATAACAGTCTGAGAGTGTTTGAGACTGAGATTGACACTAAAAAGAAATTGTTTTCTTATAATCAAAACACTGCTCTTCTGTCATCTAAAAAGTCTGATTGCAGTGATTCCTTTTCAGGTGGTGATGGTAACTCTACTGAAGCTCACTATGAAGCTTTTGTTGCCAATGATGGACTGTTTGCTCTAAATGCTGAAGATCTAGAACAGATTCATCCAGATGACCTAGAAGAGATGGATCTGAAATGGAAACATGCAATGCTGACCATGAGGGCCAAAAGGTTTCTGAAAAGAATTGGCATATCCAACTTTCAAGCCAGAGCAGAAGGCAAACCAGCTTTTGATAAGTCAAAAGTTGAGTGTTTTAAATGTCACAAGCGTGGCCACTTTGCCAGAGAATGCAGATCTCAAGGTCAACAGTCATCAAGACCTCAGCAGACTAATCAGGCTTCATCCTCACAAGCACTTGTCTCTCAAGAAGACAATATGTTTGACTGGAGTGATCAGACTGAGGAAGAGTTTCAAAATCAAGCTCTAATGGCAGAAACATCAAATGTCACCTCCACTGAACTACCAGCTGAGGTAAATTCTAAACTCTGCTCTCAAACATGCAAAAATATGGTTAAAAAGTACAGAGATCATAATGAGAGCATGTGTAAAACTCTAGCTAAGATGGAAGAAAGGAGATATGAATACATGCAGGCCACAGAAGATCTTGAAAAACAGATCAATGACTATAAGGATAATGAGATTCAAATGGGACATGATAGAACATATCATGAGTGGGAGAAAAAGGAGCTGAATAAGAAAATAGAATCTCTAAATAAAAAATTAGATGAGACTGAACAAAAGGTGTTAGAGGCTAATAAGAAACTAGAATATGTCAATATAGATCCAGGAAACTTCAAATTGGCAAATCAAAAGCTGGAACACCTAATGGAAGTCCAATTTAAAGATAGGGTAAAATCTCAGCTCAATCCCAACGAAGGTATAGGATACAGAGCCACTCCACCACCATACAACAACAAATACATTCATCCAATAAGTGAAGTTGCTGATAGGCTTGTTAATGAACCATTAGATGAGTGTATGACCACTGTAGATCCTATCCTTGAAAGCAGTCCTGAATCTAAAGAAGATCTGATTCAAAATAGAGACTGTGAGTGCACAACAGTTGAGAAAGAACACAAAACAATGAGTGCACCTATAGAAATCCAAATCCTCAATAAGAAAGGAAAGGAGAAGATGAGTGTATGCAATGTTGCTCCATAGGTTTCTGTCCCTTCTAACTGTAACACTGCATCTTCATCAAAGAATAATAAAAAGGGTAAAAATGTTCCAATCTGCACATGCCAAAAGCATGGTGTCCAAAAGTTTCCCAAACAACAGCAGGTAAAGGCAAATCAAAGGAACAAGAACCAGATATTATCCAATAAAACTGGTTCTCCATTCCAAACAGTCAAAAAATGCTTCCATTGTGGCAGAAAAAATCACTTGGCCAGGGATTGCTTTTATAAACCATCTGTTGCAAAACAGACTGTGATTCATTAAAAGATAAACTCTCAAAATTCAAAAAATTCAATTGCCAAACCTCCTACTGCATCAGTTCCAAAGAAAACAGTTGATCACAGGTTCTCAAAAGTAAATAAGAAACAGTCCACACACCAAAAACAAGTTTTAGCTAAACCAAAATTAAATTTTAAACAAATATGGTGTGTTAAAGGTAAAAACTCAGGTGAACCTGTTGATACAAATGTTGAAACTGCCAAGTCTAAAGTTGAGACTGCTAGTGCAAATTCTCAGGCTGTTAGCACTACAGACTCAGTTCAGACTGCTAGGTTCAAAACTGGGACTGGTAATGGATCATCTGAGACTGGTATTCAAAAGGATAGACAAAACACCTGGATACCTCATGTGATAACTAAGTACTCTCCACAAAATCCATCAGTGGATCTTACTAAGTATAAGAAATCAAAGACAGTGTTTAGTTATGTTAATGCACAAGGACAACCCAAAACCAACTTGGTTTGGGTTTACTCCACTACTAACTAAGCTTTTCTTTGTGTAGGGCAACCACAGGTCACCTCTTAAAACAAGATGGCATTTAGACAGTGGATGCTCTAGGTACATGACAGGCAATTCTGAGTGCTTGTCAAATTTCAAAGGCTTTGAAGTAGGATTTGTTGCATTTGGAGGAAACTCTAAAGGAGGTAAGGTTACAGGTAAAGGTACTGTTATTGCAGGCAACATGATTTTCAATGATGTTTTGTATGTTGAACAACTTAAGTATAACTTATTGAGTGTGTCTCAAATCTGTGACAAACAAAATATTGTTCTGTTTACAGATTTTGAGTGCATTGTCCTTTCAAAAGATTTTACAATTCCTGAAAATCTTGTTTTACTAAGAACACCAAGAAAGGACAATGTATACTGTTTGGACAAAGAACTTTTATCCAAATCAAGTACTTTAAGCTGTTTGATATCCAAAGCATCATCCTATGAGTCTTTTCTTTGGCACAGAAGGATGTGTCACATGAATTTCAAATCCATGAATGTTTTAGTCAAAAAGAACTTGGTAAGAGGTTTACCACAAAAGGAGTTCATATGTGATGATCATTGTGTAGCATGCCTTAAAGGCAAGCAACACAAAACTCTTCATAAGACCAAAGAAGTAAATACAATCTCATCTGTTCTTCATTATGATTCATATGGATCTGTTTGGTCCAAGACTTGTTTTGAGTTTGAATAAAAGGGCTTACTGTTTAGTCATTGTTGATGATTTCACCAGATTTACTTGGGTTTACTTTCTTAGGTCTAAAGATGAAACTGCTGAGCTGGTTAAGTCATTTATTCTTAGGATAGAAAACCAATCCAACTCAAAAGTTAAGGTGATAAGGTCAGACAATGGAACTGAGTTTAAAAACCATATTCTAAACAGTTTTTGTGAGTCCAAAGGTATTGCTAGGCAATATAGTGCACGAAGAACACCACAGCAAAATGGTGTAGCTGAAAGAAAGAACAAAACATTAATTGAGGCTGCTAGAACCATGCTAGCTGATTCAAAACTGCCAATGACCTTTTGGGCAGAAGCAATTAATACAACCTGTTATGTTCTAAATAGGGTTCAGGTTGTACAATCACAAGGGAAAACTCCATATGAGTTATTCCATAATAGACTACCCTTAATAGCCTTTTTCAAGTCTTTTGGTTGTCCATGTACCATTCTTCACACTAAGACTCACTTAGGGAAGTTTGAAAGTAAGGCTGAAGAAGGTTTCTTTGTAGGATACTCAAATCAAAGCAAAGCCTAAAGAGTATATAACAGTGTTTCTAAAACCATTGAAGAAAGTGCCAATGTTGAATTTAATGAAAATACTGTAAATGTCAAAGGCACTGGTCCTGATTGGTTGTTTGATTTAGAATCACTAACAAATTCTTTGAGCTTTGTTGAGTATACTGCAGAATCTAATGAAAACAGGATTGAAGCTATCAACGCAAATTCTCATGCTGGTAGCACAAATGATCAAGCTGTTGGCACAAAGTTTCAAACTGCTGCATATTCAAATAAATGGGATGAGTATACAGTTATATCACTTCTGTCTTGTGATCCTCCAAGGGTTTCGAATGCTCAACATGATTCAAATCCAGACAATGAAGTGCAAATCCCAAGTCCTGAGAGAACAGCTCCAACCCAAAGGGAAACAGTCCCAGATTCTAGTCAAGCTGTTCCAGAAGCTGAACCATCAACTGGTCTTGATGGAGATGATACAAATCTTGGAACCTCATTCCTGACAGATAGAGAGCCTACACTCAGGGTTCACAAGTATCATCCTCTCAATCAAATAATGGGTGATCCACGCACACCTGTGCAAACAAGGACAATGGTTCACAAGGAGATTACTGCGGCTGAACCAGCAGTTCTTGAATTTAGTGTAGCTGCATTTGAACATGCCTGTTTCATGTCCCAGCTAGAACCTAAAAAGGCATCAGAAGCTTTGAAAGATGCATCTTGGATTGAGGCAATGCAGAAGAACTTCTACAATTCAAGATTCAGAATGTATGGAGACTAGTTGATCTTCCTAAATGAAAGAGAGCCATTGGTACAAGATGGGTGTTCAAAAACAAGAAAGATGAGAGAGGGATAGTCATCAAGAACAAAGCAAGACTTGTAGCACAAGGATACACTCAAGAGAAAGGAATAGACTATGATGATGTCTTCGCTCCAGTGGCAAGAATTGAAGCCATCAGACTGTTCCTAGCTTATGCAAGCTTCAAAGGGTTTAAAGTGTATCAAATGGATGTGAAGTCTGCTTTTCTGTATGGCACAATTGAAGAAGAGGTCTATGTGTGTCAACCTCCTGGTTTTGAGGACTACAAGTATCCAGACAGAGTCTACAAACTAGACAAGGCCCTCTATGGACTCCACCAAGCCCCTAGAGCATGGTATGACACTTTGTCATCATACCTTTTACAGAATGGATTCAAGAGAGGTACTCTGGACAAAACACTATTCACAAAATCCATCAAATCTGAGATTCTGCTTGTACAGATATACGTTGATGATATTATCTTTGGGTCAACAAATGACAGTCTGTGCAAAGAATTTGAGGCCTTGATGCACAAAAAGTTTCAAATGAGTTCAATGGGAGAACTCACCTTCTTTCTAGGATTGCAGGTCAAGCAGAAGCCCACAAGTCTCTTCATAAGTCAATCAAAGTATGTTAAAGACATACTGGAAAAGTTTGGGTACAAAGATACCAAAGTTGCAAGTACTCCTATGGATCCTCACAAGCAGCTTCATACAGACAAAGATGGAATAGATGTGGACATTCATCTATACAGATCCCTTATAGGATCTCTTATGTATCTAACATCTTCTAGACCTGATATTATGTTTGCTGTTTGTGTTTGTGCCAGGTTTCAATGTTCTCCAAAGGACTCCCATCTGGTTGTTGTTAAGAGAATCTTTAGATATCTCAAAGGCCAACCACATTGGGGCCTCTGGTATCCTAAAGACTCTCCTCTTGAATTAATAGCCTATTCTGATAGTGATTATGGAGGATGCAACATTGACAGAAAATCCACAACTGGTGGATGTCAATATTTGGGAGCAAGATTGGTCTCTTGGCAGTGCAAAAAGCAAACTACTGTCTCCACTTCATCTACTGAAGCAGAATATGTAGCAGCTGCAAGTTGCTGCTCCCAAGTGATGTGGATTCAGAATCAACTGAGAGACTATGGTATGAATTTCCTATCCACTCCCATTTACATTGACAACTCAAGTGCAATTAGCATTGTACAAAATCCAGTGAAATTTCCCAAAACCAAGCATATAGACATTAGATTTCATTTTATAAGGGACTGTAATGAGAAGAAATTAATCCAAGTTAACAAAATTCATACTGATGATCAGTTAGCTAATCTATTTACAAAACCATTTGATGTAGGAAGATTCACCTTCCTAGTATTAAATATTGGCATGGTTAATATGGATTAATTTATTTTTCTTTATTCTCTCTTATTCCATGAAAATTACACATATGCTTGATTAAGGGGGAGTCACAGTTTTATTAGCAGTTACTTAATTTTCAACTAACAGCTTGAGTATTTTCTCAAGCTGCTAGTTTATTTTCTCGGACTGTTAGTTGTTTCACTTGATCTGTCAAAGTGTGCAGGGTAATCTGGTAATTTCCATAAGTGTGTGCGCGGGTTAAGATATTTTCAAAACCTTTAAAGGTTCCAGTTTCGTTCTATTGTAACTACCAGTTGCTAAATATCTTCCACAACCTTTCTTTGATTCGCTGAGTAATTCCCACGCACATCACTGAAACCCTAATTCATCGATCATCAATGGAGTTTGTCAAAGAACACAACTGCCTACCCTACTCTCTAAAACACGCTGATCTTGAACCTTTCATTTTCAAACACTCACTCTCTCACTACTCTCTCTCTCTCTCTCTCTCTCTCTCTCTCTCTCTCTCTCTACCGATTTCTCTCTCTACTCTCTCTTTCTCTCGGCTTCATCTAAAGAACACACAAGAATCAGTATTTTCAAGTGCAAAAAGTTGGATTCAAGTTGCAATTTAGGAGCTATAACTGCTACAACAAACGATTTGAGGTAAGAATCACTCAAAACTTGCAAATTTATGATTTTTGGTTCGGTTTTTATGAAAAACCGATTTTTAAGATTGTTGTTGCAAATGTTGATGCATGTTGAATCTGAATATGGGGAAGTTTAAATCGAGTGTTAGTGATGCAATGTACAAAAATTCAGATTCAAACTCCACTTCTAAGTATGATTTTTGGAATTATGTGTGTGTTTTAGTGTGTGTTCTTCGAACTTGTAGAAAATGGACACAAATGTGGAATTTTTGGTACATTATGACATGTTATAAGATGAAATAGTATATTTAAGTTCATATCTGCAATTTTAGATGCAAAAACATGCAAAAATGGTCCAAAAGTAATTTCTGGAAAATGTTGGAAATTTTACAAGTATGAACTCGGTCCGGATCTGTCCAAATTCGGACCATGCCTAGTTCGGACCTACAGTGATTTCGGACCAACTACAATTTCGGGTCCATCCCAATTCGGACCCCAACCTATTTCGGACCCCCAAATTCGGACCTAGCCTATTTCGGACCAAGGACCCAATTTCGGACCATCCACAATTCGGATGTGGTCCGAAATCAGACCCAATTACACTTAATTTTCAAAATTAAGTTTTAAGCAATTACTGACACAAAATCACTGTTACACTTACTTTACAGATCATTGTGGTGTTATCAAAACACACATTGATTCAGAGACAAGTCACACAATACCAATCACTGTGAGTAACAGATTGTCATTCTAACATTTATTATTTTTGCATTCATGTTTATATATTCAATGGCATGTTCACATTGTTCATATACATTATTTGGCACTCGTACATGATTTGTTGTTATGATGCACACTCGTACTTGACATGTAACACACATGTAGCCAGCGTTCATTTGAAAGTGCATCTATTTACATCATGCTTGCACTGCATGATCATTACTTCACAATCTGATGCGATCTGAACTGGGGCTGACAGCAGGCCACTGTCGGGGACTGATCATCCCACTCGTTATCCCGTCAGGTTCGGCACATCCCCGATCAGATTTGAACTGCAAACCCCATGCTAGCACTGCATGGTTTACACATACATTGAGGCTTACACTGCCAGTTTTCACATACATGGCGCTTTCACTGACCATGGTTAAGCATTGGTTGTAAAGAAATATTTGTTGTTTGCATAATCTGTTATCTCACTAAGCTTTAACTTACAGTTAACTCACAATGTTTTCAGGAAAAGGCAAAAGTGTAGCTGGACCTTCTACTTAAGCAATTCACTTCAATATCCCGGAGACTTTTGAAGCTATTGGTACTTGAATGTAATAGCTTTGGGCTGGGATTTACTACTTCTAAAACAATTTGTGATGTTGTAATAGTTAGACTTTGTCACTGTAGACATGTATTCTATTGCTTTAGTGTTCTGCTTAAATCTATTTTAAGTATTCAATTTCAATTATCAAGATTATTCATTGGGTTGTTTGTTGATCCTGGTGATTCATTTATACTATCAGATCAAGAGGGTGTCACAGGTTTTGGTATCAGAGAAATAGTTTGAGGTTTCAAGTGTCCGTGAGGACTTGGACTCAAACTTAGGTTATGATATTAGAATGGACTCCTAAGTAATGATCTGAACTAAGATAGGATTGACATGCACACGGGGACAAATAAAGGGTAACTGTAAACACTTAGGACTTACAACCAAATGTTCTAAATATAAATTGTTATATTTCAGAACATGTCAGGAGACGATATGACTCCTCAACAAATGTTCCAGATGATGCAAGCTCTTATGGAACAGAACAACGAACTACAATCCAAACGAATGGCTGAGCAGGCTCAGTCATTTGCAGATCAGTTAGGGGCCAGGGATGAGGCCGAAGCGAAACGTAAAGTTGATAAACGGAAGAACAAGGAGCAACAACAGGATGATCAAGAGGAAAGACAAGACACTGGGTCTTCTAACAGATCAAGGGGTTGTAAGTTTAAGGACTTCAAAAGTAACGGAGCTGTTACTTTTAACGGAACTGGAGATGCTGTCACAGCATTGGGATGGATCACCACCACCGAACGAACTTTCAGAATCAGCGACTGTGCTGAAAAGGACATGGTCCGCTTTGCAACCGCTATGTTTGCAAGGGACGCAGTTATGTGGTGGGATGCTATGACACATGTGTTGACGATGGAGGTAGTGTCACACATGTCCTGGAGTGAATTCAATGAAGTATTCTCTCAGCAATACTGTCCCACTGACGAGAAGCGCCGTCTAGAGGCGAAATTTCTGAACCTAACCCAAGGAACGAAGACGGTTACACAATATGCCGTTGAGTTCACCCGACTAAGTTTGTTTGCACCGCATCAAGTCGACACAGAAGAAAGAAAGATAGCCCGGTTTGAGGCCGGACTAGACTATGAAATTCGCCGAACCATGAGTGGGGTTCGGTATACAACCTTTGCTGGTTTGCTAGAGGCTGCTCGAAATGTGGAGCGGATCGTTCTTTTATCAGGGTATGTTATCGGTTCAGCCGCCGCAGCACCGACTCAGCCGTCGCCGCCAAAAAGGCAGCGGGAGTCTGGATCATCCCGATTTTCTCCTTAATCCCATCAACAATCTTCATCACCCAAGAAGGGAAGGGCCTTTTCGGCCAGTTCTGAAATGAGGGACTACAGGCGATGCAGGTAAGCGCACTCTGGGGAGTGCAAGACTCAAGACATGTACTGTTTCTGCTGTGGGCAGAAAGGCCATCACTGGGAGCATTGTCCTCGGTAAGACGATGCATGCTACTACTGCCATAAACTTGGCCATTTTGCAAGGGATTGCCCGAAACCCCCAAGAGATCAGAGTGTTCAACAATCGGCAACAAGATCTTCTGCAGCTTCCACTGCTCGCAGGGATCAATCTCAAAGGGCACCAACAAGGGCATTCCAAATCACTGCGGAAGAAGCAAAGGATGACCCGGGGGTGGTCACTGGTACGTTCTATGTTAACTCAATTCCTGCACGTATCTTGTTTGATTCCGGAGCAAATCGTTCGTTTGTCTCCACTTCATTTGCTCGTCAATTCAATATGCCTACTTTAAAACTGCAATTTGTACTTGATATTGAGACTGCTAGCAACATGTTAGTTAATGCAGACAAGGTATATAGGAATTGTACATTACTTGTAGAGGATATAGTGTTCAACATAGACTTAGTTCCCATGGAGTTCGGGGAATTCGATGTCATAGTAGGTATGGACTGGTTGGTTCACAATGAGGCCCAGATTGTATGCAAGAAAAGGATGATTAAGATTACCACTCCCGAGGGCCGAGACATTTGTATCTATGGTGACAGACACAAAGGTGACTTGTGCCTTATTTCAATTGCAAAAGCCCGAAAGCACGTTGCCAAGGGTTGTTCTGCATATTTAGCCTACGCTGTCGATGCTAAGGCTGAAATTCAATCTCCATCCACCGTTCCCGTTGTTTCAGAATTTCCAGATGTCTTTCCAGAAGATATCTCGGGATTGCCACCTGATCGTCAAGTGGAATTCCGCATTGATCTCATTCCTGGAGCTGCTCCAATAGCAAAGGCTCCGTACCGTTCTCCTGCAGAAATGCAGGAAATGATGAAGCAGTTACATGAGCTACTTGACAAAGGCTTTATTCGTCCAAGTTCATCTCCTTGGGGCACTCCTGTTCTGTTCATCAAGAAGAAAGATGGCACATTACGTATGTGCATCGATTACCACGAACTCAATAAAGTCACAATCAAAAACAAATATCCATTGCCCCAGATTGATGATCTCTTCGACCAGTTACAAGGCACAAGCTACTTCTCGAAGATTGATCTTCGCTCGGGTTATCACCAACTCAAAGTACATCCAGACGACATTCCAAAGACGGCTTTCAGAACTCGTTACGGACACTACGAGTTTCTGGTAATGTCATTCGGTCTCACAAATGCACCGGCTGCTTTCATGGATCTCATGAACAGAGTCTGCCGACCAATGCTCGACAAATCGGTCATCGTGTTCATCGATGACATTCTCATATATTCAAAGACCAAAGAGGATCATGCTACACATCTAAGAGAATTATTAGAGTTGCTACGCAAAGAGTGACTTTATGCCAAATTCTCGAAGTGTGAATTCTGGTTGAGGCAGGTACGTCTCAACATTCGAAACAGTTTCATGTTCCTTAAACTCAATCATAAACTCGTTGTTAACTTGTACTTACTCAATATTCAATTCAGATCCAATTCTTGGGGCAAGTGATATCTGGTGCTGGGATTGCTGTTGATCCTGCAAAGATCGAAGCTATCCAGAACTGGGAATCACCCCGCAACGCCTCAGAAATTCGTAGCTTTCTGGGATTGGCTGGTTACCACCGCCGATTCATCAAGGACTTCTCAAAGATAGCCGTTCCACTTACAAAGCTTACTCGCAAGAACGCAACCTTCTTTTGGAAAGAAGAACAACAAGCTGCCTTTGATAAACTGAAGAATCTGTTAAGTGAAGCACCAATTTTAGCCCTGCTTGAGGGGAACGAGGACTTTGTTGTATACACAGATGCATCAGGCATGGGTTTGGGTGCTGTTCTGATGCAAAGAGGAAATGTCATAGCATATGCTTCCAGACAGCTCAAACCACATGAGAAGGATTACTCTACTCATGATCTGGAGTTAACTGCTGTGACTTTCGCTCTCAAATTATGGAGGTACTATTTGTACGGAACAAATGTCAGCTCTATACCGACCACAAAAGTTTGAAGTACATATTCAGTCAGAAGGACTTGAATATGAGACAGAGAAGGTCAATGGAGCTGATCAAAGATTACGACTGTGAGATTCTCTATCATTCAGGGAAAGCCAACGTAGTGGCTGATGCCCTAAGTAGGAAAGCTTATTGCAAGGCATATTGCTATGCCTTGACTTCCACAATACTGACGTCCACTATCATAGACGATGTAAGGGCTGCTCAGTTGCAGGCCCTAAAGGAAGAGAATGTAAAGGACGAGAACATCAGAGTTCAACTGCCATTAATGCAAGATGATGGAACTGGACTCAGAGGTGTGTATGGCAGAATTTGGGTTCCTAAGTTTAGGAACATGCGAGATGTAATTCTTGCGGAAGCTCATCAATCTAAGTTCTCAATTCATCCTGGTAGCACAAAAATGTACAACGACTTGAAAGCCGACTTTTGGTGGCCAGGGTTGAAAAGAGATGTTGGACAATTTGTGGAGAAATGTAGAACATGCAGATTAGTCAAATCAGAACACCAGCAACCCTATGGTAGTATGCAACCTCTTCCTATTCCAGAATGGAAGTGGGACCATATTACCATGGATTTCGTAACCAAGCTACCTAAGACACGTCGTCAACATGATGCCATTTGGGTCATCGTTGACCGATTAACAAAATCTGCGCACTTCATTCCAATCCGAGAAACATATTCACTGGACCGTCTTGCCCAGATCTACGTTAATCAAATCGTCATTAGGCATGGTGTGCCTAAATCTATTGTCTCTGACCGAGATAGTATATTTACTTCCAACTTCTGGGCTGCTCTACAAAACGGTCTTGGTACTCGTATCGCAATGAGTACTGCCTATAGACCACAATCTGACGGGTAGAGCGAAAGGACGATATTAACTCTGGAAGACATGCTCAGAGCATGTGTCATGGATTTGGGTGGTAACTGGGACGATCACCTCCCATTGGTTGAATTCTCCTACAACAACAGTTACCATTCCACAAATAAAATGGCACCGTTTGAGTTCCTGTACGGCAGAAAATGTAGGACTCTAACTTGTTGGAGGGAAACAGGAGAAACTCCTATCGCCGGACCAGCTTTGCTACAAGAAACAAACGAAAAGATACAACTCATTCGGCAGTACATGAAAACGGCACAAGATCGGCAAAAGAACTATCACGATCGCCGTCATAAAGCGATAGAGTTTCAAAAGGATGATTGGGTATACTTAAAGGTTTCTCCAATGAAAGGTGTTACAAGGTTTGTAAAGCGAGGAAAGCTATCACCTCGATTCATAGGACCCTTCAAGATACTAGAAAGAGTTGGTAATCAGTCCTATCATTTGGACCTGCCAGAAGAGTTATCAAGTGTTCACCCGATATTTCATGTGGGCTACTTAAGAAAGAGTCTGGTGCCCGAAAGGGAACCATGGACTGATCATTCAGAAGTAAAGATTGACGAACGGCTAAGATTCATTGATGAGCCGGAGTGCATCTTGGAAACAAAAATCAAGACACTCCGCAACAAGGAAATCAGGATGGTGCTGGTCAAGTGGAAGCATCATCGGGGAGCAAATCATACTTGGGAATCGGAAGAAGACATATAGACTAAGTACCCAAGGTTGTTTAGCGCATCATGACTTCGCGGACGAAGTATAGGCGTGGTGGAGCCCATGCTGTAACATCCCAATTTTCAATTATATGCAATTTACAATTATTTGGACTTAATGGTTGTATTAATGAAATAGTATATCAATTTAAGTCAATTTCTATCATTATATCAGTTAAATGAGAATATGCGAAGTTGAGGGGTATAATGAGCAAATAGATAAAAGTGGGGAATAAAAGAAAGAAAAACCTTTCATTTTCAAACACTCACTCTCTCACTACTCTCTCTCTCTACCGATTTCTCTCTCTACTCTCTCTTTCTCTCGGCTTCATCTAAAGAACACACAAGAATCAGTATTTTCAAGTGCAAAAAGTTGGATTCAAGTTGCAATTTAGGAGCTATAACTGCTACAACAAACGATTTGAGGTAAGAATCACTCAAAACTTGCAAATTTATGATTTTTGGTTCGGTTTTTATGAAAAACCGATTTTTAAGATTGTTGTTGCAAATGTTGATGCATGTTGAATCTGAATATGGGGAAGTTTAAATCGAGTGTTAGTGATGCAATGTACAAAAATTCAGATTCAAACTCCACTTCTAAGTATGATTTTTGGAATTATGTGTGTGTTTTAGTGTGTGTTCTTCGAACTTGTAGAAAATGGACACAAATGTGGAATTTTTGGTACATTATGACATGTTATAAGATGAAATAGTATATTTAAGTTCATATCTGCAATTTTAGATGCAAAAACATGCAAAAATGGTCCAAAAGTAATTTCTGGAAAATGTTGGAAATTTTACAAGTATGAACTCGGTCCGGATCTGTCCAAATTCGGACCATGCCTAGTTCGGACCTACAGTGATTTCGGACCAACTACAATTTCGGGTCCATCCCAATTCGGACCCCCAACCTAATTCGGACCCCCAAATTCGGACCTAGCCTATTTCGGACCAACCCAAATTCGGATCATCCAAATTCGGATGTGGTCCGAAATCAGACCCAATTACACTTAATTTTCAAAATTCAAGTTTTAAGCAATTACTGACACAAAATCACTGTTACACTTACTTTACAGATCATTGTGGTGTTATCAAAACACACATTGATTCAGAGACAAGTCACACAATACCAATCACTGTGAGTAACAGATTGTCATTCTAACATTTATTGTTTTTGCATTCATGTTTATATATTCAATGGCATGTTCACATTGTTCATATACATTATTTGGCACTCGTACATGATTTGTTGTTATGATGCACACTCGTACTTGACATGTAACACACATGTAGCCAGCGTTCATTTGAAAGTGCATCTATTTACATCATGCTTGCACTGCATGATCATTACTTCACAATCTTATGCGACCTGGACTGGGGCTGACAGCAGGCCACTGTCGGGGACTGATCATCCCACTCGTTATCCCGTCAGGTTCGGCACATCCCCGATCAGCATTTGAACTGCCAACCCCATGCTAGCACTGCATGGTTTACACATACATTGAGGCTTACACTGCCTGTTTTCACATACATGGGGCTTACACTGCCCATGGTTAAGCATTGCTTGTAAAGAAATATTTGTTGTTTGCATAATCTGTTATCTCACTAAGCTTTAGCTTACAGTTGACTCACAATGTTTTCAGGCAAAGGCAAAAGTGTAGCTGGACCTTCTACTTAAGCAATTCACTTCAATATCCCAGAGACTTTAGAAGCTATTGGTACTTGAATGTAATAACTTTGGGCTGGGATTTACTTCTTCTAAAACAATTTGTGATGTTGTAATAGTTAGACTTTATCACTGTAGACATGTATTCTATTGCTTTAGTGTGGATCTGCTTAAATCTATTTTAAGTATTCAATTTCAATTATCATGATTATTCATTGGGTTGTTTGTTGATCCTGGTGATTCAATTATACTATCAGATCAAGAGGGTGTCACAATGTATAAGCCCAAAAAGAACTGGTTGGTCAGAATTTTCATCAAATATAGCCACTGCCTTAGTGTGTTTATCAACAGTTCAATTTTTCTAATATGATTTTCCAGGGTATGCTAAGGCATCATGCCCTAAAACATGGGAAATTTTTGATGTATCCTAGATTTTTGGCTGAAATTATTGCAAGAACTTGCAGTAACTTCAATGTACATAAAAGGATTCATGTTTCCCATAGGCACTCTTTACATTCAATAAAACGGCTTCTCAAAACAAGTGCCAATGTTTTGTCTGTTGATGTCCCATTGCCTTCTGCAATGTTGGGCATCATTCCAAGAAACAGAGAAGAGGGTTCTGAGCAGGCTCAGCCTAACATTACTGCTTCACCCCAGGACCCCAACCCACTCCTCATGATACTCAAATGCTTTCTGTTCCTATTGTTAAGCCCACATCCCCACTCATATTATACAAAAGAAAAAGAGGTTCAGGAGCTCCTTTTCCTCCTCAGCCCTCTTACAAGAGCCAAATATCCCTGTGCAGGAGGACACTTCTGCACAGAATATCCAAAGGGAACCCACTGAGGTCACTCCCAACCTCAACCTGGAGGTGGACATCTCAACAGAGGTTATCCATATGGGCTCTGTGGCTGACACTACTGTTGCTTCTGCACAAGAGGCACATGATAGTGCCAACATCAATAAGACCACACCCATGGCAACAGAAGATGTGCAAGCACCATCTGGAAGTCCCCAGTACCAAGAACAGAGGGGCCCAGAGGTTTCTACTTCTGGAATTCCTGCCAGTGATAGATCACAAGCACCACATTCGTTTGCTGATCTTGAGGCTAGTCTGGAACTCATGCTATTGACGGATCCTCAGCTGCAACCTGTTGTAGCAATGTTGGAATACTATCAGTCCATTATTGCTGCACATGGGGCACAAATCATTTCACTCAGACAGACAGAAGCTGCTCAAAATCAGAGAATGAATTATCTTCATAAGGGGTTCACCCTTTGTGGAAATAAGATCATTAAATTAGAGCAACTGATTCGAACCCACTTGGCAAAGGTTGTAGGTCCTCCTGACCAAACCAATGCTTCCAAAAAGGGGGAGAATCAGGAGATTCCTCCATCAGTTCAAGTTGTTCCATCAGTCCAAGCAGTTCAAGCAACTCCTTCTCCAATAGTCCAAGATTCTAGGCTAGCAGTCCCAACAGCTGCTCAAGCTGTTAGCCTAGAAACTCAAGCTGCTCCTACAAGAACAACTGGAGTTGTTATCAGAGAAGGAATTCAGGCTCCCATCTATACAGTCCAAGCTACATCTTCTGCAACCAAGGATAAGGGCAAGGGTATTCTCATTGAGTCTCCAAAGCACAAATTTTCTTCTAGAGAAGCCCAGATTGCCTATGATGCTGAAATTGCTAGAAAGATAGCAGAAGAACAAGATCAGGCTTTAGACTAGCAAACCCAGGTCCCAATGCAAGATGATGAAACCTTAGGTGATTACCTAAGAGGGTTTGTGGTCAAGCAAAATGAAAGGAAGTGGAAAATGCCAACAGGGCATTCAAAGGCTGAGCATAGAAAGTTCTTGATCAATTTTTCCTTTTCAGCTGGTATTCCAAAGAAGATGGCACAGTCCATGAGTACAGAGAGGCTGCAAGACATCCATGACAAAGAGATGGAAAAACGTAAGGTAGCCAAAGTCTCCCAAGAAGTCCAAAGTCAACAAGAACCAGTTCAAGCTGGTATAAGTAATGTACAAGCTGGTGTGAGTGATCCTGCTCCTTCTGTTCAAGCTGCTGCTTCTATTCCTTAATCAGATAAATTTTCACAGGCAAAGCTTGATCAGGTTAAAAGGATACTGTTTGAGCATCAGCTTCAGAAGGTGATGAATATTGAGAAATCCTTAGACCAGCATGACTTCACAAAACCTCTTATTAAATACTGGTATGCTAAGCCAATGGACAACATTGACTTAAGATATCAATTTGTAGTAAGAACGGAATCTGGTCCTGAGGAAGAGTATAAGAGCTTAATGCATATAGTCCAAGGGATGACCAGAGATGAGCTCACAAGAATGCATCATGTTGGGTCTGTAACCCAAGTTAGATCCTCTCTTCCACAAGTAAAGCAAGCTATCAAAGATCTGAAGAGCATTTTTGATCCTGAGTCAATAAGGAAAGATATAGAAGATGCCAAGGAGATGAAGATTGCACAAGTTGATCTGTTTGTCAAATCAAAGACTTACAGACTCAAATTTGCAAATGGATCCGGTATGTACTTCAATTTTGAATTTTATGATCTTCCAAAGGCTTTGTTACTTCAGATGAGATCAGTGAGAATATATGGTGATAGAGAAGATCTGAAGAAAGAATTTTTGAAGGCAGTCAATCAGAAACTTGCACAGTTGTAAGTTTTTGGAAGCCTTGGTATGTAAATAACAGTTTACTTGGTTTTATTTCCTTATTTGAATTGAACTTAAAGTCTTATGTAAAGAATTTAAGTTAGGGGGAGATTGTTGGGAAATATTCGAAGTAGTTCAAGCTGTTAGTTAGATTTCTCACACTGTTAGTAGATTTTCTGTGTAAGTACAAAGTTCATGCTGTTAGTTGAAGAAGTTCGAGCTGCTAGTATAAAAGTTCAAGCTGCCAGAATAAATTCACTCAAGCTGTTCTGTTCAAGCTGCTCAGTGATTCAAGCTGCTCAACAGTTTCATAAACAGAAAGTGCTGATATTCAGGAAGAGATATTTACACGAAGATTCCAGCGTATCTACTATTAGAGAAGTCAGTGTCCTTGAAGGAAACAATTCAGAAAGCATTATAAATACATAGAATAGGTTTTTCTACTGTATCAAGTTTCTGCACGTTCAAGTTTGTAATTGCCTTTTGTTTAAGTTTTCATAAGCCTCTAAGGTTGTAAAACCCTAAGAACAATTTTTGTTTATCGTCTAATCAAACAAATTAGAGGTGATTGTAATCATTAAGTTCAGCAATACAAGCAATTTTGTTTATTCAATTATATTTATTTGTTATTGATTCTGAAAGTTTTTCTTAAAACAATTAGGTGTTATTTCGCAAACTTCTTAATTGGACTTTGATTCAATACAAGATTATTAGTTTATACTCTGATAAATTCAAATCAGTTAATCTAAGGTAGTAACATTTAGATCCTGACAGATAAGGAGAGAAAGACAAAGAGAGGAGCCTTATCTGTGAATGACCGAAGACTTACGGTAGAATTCATTTCAATGATTGAATGGAGGCTCTCTGATCGGAAAAGCATAAGAAGGTTTGAACAGAAGCCTGGATTGACAATTTAAAGACTTTGCACATTCCATCAAAGGGGGAGATTGTTAGAATACATTGTAATTGATGGAAGTCAAAGTGTAGGGTTTGTTTTGTAATTCATTAATAGTTGTGTAAAATATGTATATATATATAGAAAGTTTGACTTTTCAATGAGATAGATCTGACAATTCACTTTTTGAAGAAAACGGTTACTGACATTTGGAAGATCATCTCACATTTTGTAATCGACATACTTGCAATAGAATCATTTGGTTAGTTTTGATCATTATTATTGTTCTTATTATTGAATTGTTAATTGATTGATATAGAAACTGTAATTCACACTTGCAATCCTAGAAAGAAAGTTAATTCTCCCATTAAACTCATCTGAAACTTTTTGTGCATCAAAGTCTCAAATTTCTTGCAAAGTATGTCTTTGGTTGATCCAAATACGATATCATCAACATAGACTGAACAAGTAGGATCTCTATTTTGATAGACTTTGTGAACAATGTCTGGTCTAGAGTACCTATCTTGAATCCATTCTGTAGTAAGTAGGAAGACAGAGTGTCATACTATGCTCTAGGAGCTTGGTGTATCCCATAGAGTGCTTTATTTAACTTGTAGACTCTGTCAGGGTACTTGTAGTCTTCAAACCCAGGAGGTTGACATACATATACCTCCTCATCATTGTACCATACAGGAATGCAGATTTTACATCCATTTGATACACCTTGAACCCTTTGTAGCTTGCATAGGCTAGGAACAGTCTGATAGCTTCAATCCTTGCTAATGGAGCAAAGACATCATCATAGTCTATTCCTTCTTCTTGAGTGTAACCTTGAGCTACTAGTATTTCTTTGTTCTTGATTACTATACCTCTTTCATCCTTTTTGTTCCTGAAAACCCATCTTGTACCAATTGCCATCCTCGCTTTAGGCAAATTAACCAGTTGCCACACATTCTGAATCTTGAACTGCAGTAGCTCTTCTTGCATGGCTTCAATCCAAGATGGATCCATCAGAGCCTCAGGTGCCTTCTTTGGTTCTAGCTGTGACATAAAACTGGCATGTTCAGATGCAGCTAGACTGAACTCAGGAACTGCTTCTTCAGAGACAGTTGTTTCCTTGTGAATCATATTCCTTGTTTGCACAGGTGTGCGTGGATCTCCCATGATCTGGTTAAGTGGATGATATTTGAGAACCCTGAGTGTAGGTTCACTTTCTATCTGAATTGTGCTTCCCAGATTGGTGTCATCACCTTCTGCACCACTTGATGATTCCGCTTCACGAGTAACAGTTTGATATGGAGTTAGGACTGTTTCCCTATTTGTTTGAGCTACTACTTCAGGACTTGGGACTGGTAAGTCAAACTCTGTACCTTTGTCTTGTTGGTCAATCAGGACCCCAGGTGGGTCACAAGTAAGAAGTGGTAGAATAGTGTACTCATCCCATCTATCATAATCTTCAACAGTTTGAGTCTGTGTGTTAACAGTCTGAACTTTTGTGCTGGCAGCATGAGGATTTGCATTGGCAGCATGAGAAGCTCCTGCAGAATACTCATCAAAACTCAGAGAATTTGTTAGTGAATCTAAATCAAATAACCAATCAGGACAAGTGCCATTGACATTTGCAGTATTTTCATTAAACTCAACATTGGCACTTTCTTCAATAATTTTAGATACACTATTATAGACTCTATAAGCTTTGCTATGTGTGGAGTATCCTACAAAGAATCCTTCCTCAGACTTACTCTCAAACTTACCTAAGTGAGTTTTAGTATACAGGATAGTGCATGGACAACCAAAGGGTTTTAGGAAGTTAACTAAGGGAATACTATGGTGAAACAACTCATATGGAGTTTTCCCTTGTGACTGGACTACTTGGACCCTATTAAGAACATAACAGGCTGTATTAACTGCCTCTGCCCAGAAGGTCATTGGCAATTTGGAATCAGCTAACATGGTCCTAACAGCCTCTATTAGTGTTCTATTCTTCCTTTCAGCTACCCCATTTTGTTGTGGTGTTCTAGGTGCACTGTACTGTTTTGCAATTCCTTTTGACTCACAGAAACTGTTTAGTTCATGATTTTCAAACTCGATTCCATTGTCAGACTGGATCACCATTATTTTTAAGTTAGATTGGTTTTGAATTTTTAGAATAAAGGAATTAACTAACTCAGCAGTCTCATCCTTAGTCCTAAGAAAATAGACCCATTTATACCTGGTGAAATCATCAACAATGACTAAACAGTAAGCTCTTTTATTCAAACTCAAAACAGAAGTTGGACTAAAAAGATCCATATGGAGGAGATGAAGTGTAGTTGAGATTGAATTTACTTCTTTGGCCTTATGAGAAGTTTTGTGTTGCTTGCCTTTGAGGCAGGCTACAAAATGATCATCACATATGAACTCCTTTTGTGGTAAACCTCTTACCAATTTATTTTTTACTAAAGCATTTATGAATTTGAAGCTCATGTGACACATCCTTCTATGCCAAAGTGCAGACTCATTAGATGATGCTTTGGATATTAAACAGCTTAAAGTATTTGCAGAAGATAATTTTTCAGTGTCCAAACAGTATACATTGTCCTTTCTTGGTGTTCTTAGTAAAACAAGATTTTCAGGTATTTTAAAATCTTTGGATAGGACAATGCATTCAGACTCTGTGAACAGAACAACATTCCTTCCTTTTGTCACATACTTGAGATACACTTAGTAAATTGTACTTCAGCTGTTCAACATACAGTACAAAAATAAAGGTCATGTTACCTGCTTTGACAGTACCTTTACCTATCACCTTGCCTCCTTTGGAGTATCCTCCGAATGCAACATATCCTCCTTCAAAGCTTTTGAAATTCAACAAGCACTCAGAATTGCCTGTCATGTGCCTAGAGCAGCCCCTGTCCACATGTCATCTTGTCTTGTGTTGCTTCCTGTGGTTGCCCTGCACAAATATAAGCTCAGTTAGTAGCGGAGTAAACCCAAACCAAGATGGTTTTGGGTTGTCCATGTGCATTAACATAACTAAATACTGTTTGTGTCTTTTTAAACTTAGTGCGATCCACTGGTGGATTCTGTGATGAGTATTTAGTTAGAACATGAGGTGTCCAGTTGTTCTTTCCAATTTTTACTTTGACAGTCTCAGATAATCCACTAACAGTTCCAGATTTTGCCTTAGCAGTTGGAACTATATGTTGGCTGTTAAAAGTTTCAGATTTTACACTACGAGTTCCAACTGTAGGCTTAACAGTTCCATATTTTACATCAGCAGTTTGAACTGTGTTCTTGCCTTTAACACACCATTCCTGTTTAACATGATGTTTAGATTTATTTAAAACTTGTTTTCTTAGAACAGGCTGCTTTTTGTTGACCTTTACAAACCTGTGGTCAATTGTGTGCTTTAGAACTGGTGTGGCAGTTTTTGAAGTCTTTAAACCCTTTGGCTTTTGTGGAACAGATTGTTTTTGGAAAACAGTTTGCCTTTCGAGTATTGGCTTGTAAACACATTGTTTGGCCAAATGGTTTTTCCTGCCATAGTGAAAATATCTTTTGACTGTTTTGATTGGAGAACCAGTTTTGTGTGATCATAATTGATTCTTGTACCTTTGATTTCCCCTCACTTGCTGCTGTGTGGGAAACTTTTATACACCATGCTTTTGGCATGTGCACACTGGAATTATTTTACCCTTTTTACCTGCCTTGGAAGTGGATGCAAAATTACAGTTAGAAGGTACAGAGACATTTGAAGTATGCATGTGTTCATTCATCTTCTCTTTACCTTTCAAACTGTTAGATTTATTCTTCATGCTGTTAGTTTCTTCCCTCATGTTGTTAGTTCTAATGGGGTTAGAAACTAGGGTTACTATGGGTTCACTCATGGCTTTTAGATTACCCACTTCTTCCTCATTACTATCTACATTAGTAACCAGATCATCTTCCAACTCAGGCTTATCCTCAAGGACATGATCTACAGTCTTCATCTTCTCATCTAGGGTTCATTCACAAGCCAATCAGCAACTTCACTCATAGGATGAATGTATTTGTTATTGTAAGGAGGTGGGGTGGCATTGTATCCTATTCCTTCCAATTGATTTAGTTGAGATTTTACCCTATCTTTGAACTGAACTTCCATTAGGTGTTCTAATTTTTGATTGGCTAACTTGAAGTTACCCAAATCAATGTTTATACTATCTACTTTCTTGCGAGCTTCCAGCACCCTTTGTTCAGCCTCTTCTAGTTTCATATTGAGGGTCTCTATTTTCTCTTCAGGTTCCTTTTTCTCCCACTCATGATATGTCCTATCATGTCCCATCTGAATCTCATTATCCTTATAGTCATTGATCTGTTTTCCAAGATCCTCTATTGCCTGCATATACTCATACCTCCTCTCTTCCATCTTAGTTAGAGTTTTACAAATGCTTTCATCATGATCTATGTATTTTTTAACCATATTTTTGCATGATTGGGAGCAGATTTTAGCATTTACCTCAGATGGTAGGTCAGTGGAAGTGACACTTGTAGTTTCTGTCATAAGAGATTGATTCTGGTATTCCTCTTCTGCCTCGTCACTCCAGTAAAAAACAGTGTCCTCTTGTGAAACAAGAGCCTGTGAAGATTGTGTTTGACTGGTTTGTTGGGTTCTTGGTTGCTGTGGACTTTGTGATCTACATTCTCTGGCAAAGTGTCCAAGTTTGTGACACTTGAAGCATTCAACCCTTGACTTGTCAAAGGCTGGCTTGCCTTATGGTCTGACATGAAAGTTTGTTTTGCCAGCCCTTTTGAGAAACCTCTTAGCCCTCATTTTCAGCATGGCATGTTGCCACTTTAAATCCATCTCCTCTAGATTATCTGGATGGATTTGTTCCAGATCCTCAAGATCACTTGCAACAAATGCCTCAAAATTGACCTCAGAAGGATTGCCATCAGTACCTATAAAAGAATCATAGCAGTTTGATTTATCATTAGATGCAGAGGATAATAGAGCAATGTTTTGATTATAAGAAAACGTTTTCTTTTTATTCTCTATTTCAGACTCAAACACTCTCAAGCTGTTATAGAGATCATCTAGAGTGTCTTTTGTTCTCCACTGTGCATCATACACTGTCCATTCTTCTCCAAGAGACCTAAGGAATTTTCTGTTTACCTCATCTTGATCCAGGCTAACCTTTGCACTCTCCGATTCACCTATCAACTTATTAAACATATCAAAAATTTTAGTAAGGTTTTCATTCTTTCCACTAGAAAAATTCTCATACTGCTGTTTTAAAAGATCCTTTTGATTTCTTTTTGTGCTAGCATTGCCAGCAAATCTTTTCTCTAAAGCAAGCCATAGAGAATGAGTAGTATAGAATTTTTTAAACTGATGTTGATATGCATTAGGAATAGCTATCTGTAAAATAGTGAGAGCTTTGACTTCATTCATTCTAGCCTTTCTCTAGATCTCAGTTTTAGGATGTGTTCTTTTAAGTTTGCCTTCAGAATCAAGTTCAAGATCAACTTGAGGAGGATTTTAAAAAGCTTCCCATAGGGCATAGTCAATAAATTGAATATGCTGTTGAATCCTTAGTTTCCACATCTCGAACTCAGTGGGTTTGAGCATAGGCACTTTGAGTCCTTGCCCAGATCCACTACTGTTGCCATCAAACTCCATTGCAGAAAAGTTTGTGAAAGATTTAGATATTTAGATATGAAAGTTTCTGACTTTGAAAACAAATAATAAAAAACAGAACCTGTGGCTCTGATACCATTTGTCAATGTCAAATCTCCTAAGACTAACTGGTTTGAATAAATCAGAGTTAAACCAATAATCATTGTTTTGAATCAAAGTCCAATTAAGAAGTTTGCGGAATAGCACTAAAGTGTTTTAAGAAAAACTTTAAGAACAATAAGAACAGAACAATTTAAATCAGTAAACACAATTAATATCAAAACCTTTGTATTGCCAACCACTGATTACAAGAACCTCTAATCTGTTTGATTAGACGAAGAACACAAACTGTTCATAGGGTTTTACAACCTTAGTGGCTTGAGAAACTTAATCAGAATACAAGTTACAATATGAATTGCTTAAGCACCGATTACATAAGAAATACCTAGTCTATCTCTATTTATAATATTCTGATTTGTTTCCTTGACAATCAGCGATTTCTCTTGTGTGGATATCTTTGGAAGATGTTCGAATCTTGAAATCTTTATCACTTCCTGATTTGTAGCACTTTCTGTTATCAACATCTGAAACAGCTTGAACTTTAACTCTTGCAGCTTGAACATTTTGCACTAGCAGCTCAAGTTTCTTGAACTAGCAGCTTGAACTTTGTAATTACACGGAAATACTATTAACAGTCTGAGAAATCCTAACTAACAGCTTGACATACTTAGATTATTTTCCAACATAATAAACCATTTTTAAAATCCAGATAAATGAAATATGTTCGATAAGTAGAGTGAGAATAATCGTGTTTTGGTTTTGTCTTGTCGCGTAAACTTTGAATAGTTCACTAATAAACACAAATATATGATACATGTAACGTAATAATATAACACAAAATATACAAGCTAGGTTTACCTTAACTATGAGATCGAGTTGCAAACTTTCAGATTTTACGTACCCTCGTGTTTCTATTTCTATTTAAAACGCAGTTTAAACAAACTTGTTTTCAGAAGAATTGATTTGCGTGTTTTTCGTTTTTGAATGTTCGTTATCTATATACAAAGGATTCGACAAATTTATGACCATCGTATATATACTTTGAGTTCATGGAAATGTTGCTTACGCATTTATAATTTATTTAGTATACCATTCACACATTATGCATGTTAACTCTTTTTTCAAGATGATAAAAAACAAAGATGATGCTACTTTGTTTATATATTTAATAATAATTATTATAATAATTATTATTCCCTATAATACTATACATGTTTTCATAAACTATTAATTGTAACACGTTAATGTGACATTTGGTTCGTTAAAATGAATTTGAAGAAAATTAAAATTAAAATTTTAGTTATTTGTATGTTTGGTGATAACAGGTAAAAATATTGTAGTATTGGTTAATAATGTAGCAATGAAAGTTATTCATTTATGGGTTTTAATCTAATTAACGTATAAATTGATGGAAACAACAAATTTCTATAAACAAAGAATTTGCTGATAAATAAATAAAATTTTTCTTTGTTATTAAAAGTTTTAAACAATCAAAAATATTATTTTGCAAACTAAACACCCCAAAGTGTATATAATATAACAACAAACCATAGGAAAAAAGTAATGTATGTGAATAAGTCATTGTGTATGTTTAAAACAATTAATATAACAACATATTAATGCTAATTTTTGAATTTGAAAAAGTTCAAGTAACAAAGCTTGATGTACAACTCATACAACATATAAATATCATTATAATAATTATTTTATTAGTCATTTATCCATTTCATAAAGTAGTTAGCTAATTATAAGGTTATAAAAGTTTATTCATTCAATTATATAAATAAAATGCTTTTATATAATAACAATATTATTATTATTATTATTAACTAATTTAATTTATCATTAATTCTATAATTATTTAGATTAATTTAAGAGGGTCAATCAATAACATAATGTGTAACATCCGTCTTCTGGACCTGGTACGTGGAATTATTTTAGTGGATGAATAATTTATTTATATTGGGTTGGTCCAATTATATCCCATTTCGTGGATTGATACGTGTCGGGATTGGGCTTGCGTGTCATCGGGTTATAAGTTTAGCGGATGAATTATATTTTTGAGTTCACGGGATTAAATGGGTTAAATGGGCATTAATAGTGAAAATGTGATATTGGGTTCGGGTTAATGGGTTCGGGACCGGTTAAAATAGAAGCGTACATATATGTTTATCCCTTCTTCTCCTTATCCATTTGGAGAGTGACCTAAAGTGTGTTGTGTGTGTTTGTGTGAAAAGCTCCAGCAAGAAATCCTCTTTAATCCAAGAATTTTGTTGCTGATATAGGATTAAGCATTTTCATCTCCTCTCTTTTGTGTTCTTGAGGCTTCAAGGAGGTAAGCAACTTCAATTGGAGTTCTAAATTGAGTTGTATGTTGTGAGGATTGTGCAAATTAGTTCTGAATTGCAAGAGGTTGTTATGTACTGCTTGTATGTGTTTGATTGTGCTGGAATTCGAGTTATGGGAGTTTTGTTACTCCTGGGCAGAGCTGAAAATCGCAGGTCAGGGTACAGGTTTCCGCTTGGTCGCGACGCGACCACCAGAGGGCCCGCAGCGCGACGGGTAGCCTACAGGGGAAATCGGAATTTAGTCTCATGAAAGGGGTTTGGGTCGGAATTGTGTCGGGTTTCTTCGGGATTCCTCGGTCTGGGTTTTTGTCTGGGTTGGGGTCTCGTTGGGGTTCATTGAGTTGGGTTTCGGGTATCGATTGAGTTTCGGTTCCGTGGGATCGGTCGGGTCCAAGTCGGTTTTGTGTTAGCATGAGGTTGTTATATGTGTATCGATTGGATTGTGATTGACCGTTGGGATCCATGTGATTACAGGGACTAGCGGACAGCGGGCAGGATTCGATCAGGGTGTTCAGAGTTCGGGATATCAGTCAGGTGAGTACTTGAGTTCTTTTCTGAACGCGCGCTTTCTTTTGAGTATTTAGCGGCGTCACTATTATCTGTGCGTGTTATATATATGAGACAGGGACGTGAACCTCAGGTATATTCTATTCCTTATACGTGTTATGTATGAGATATGAGATTGATTCCGGGTCCGTGATGAGTTCCATACGGACGGTGAGTCGCGAAGGGGTCGCGCGGGTTGACTTTCCCTAACAGTCCTTGGGGCGTATATATACGGCAGGACCTGTAGCCGGGTCGCTCCTGTGATACAGGGTTATTGCCGCTCACTGCAGTGTGCGGTGTGTCGGCTGGGAAAGGGTCCCCACAGGGTTGGTGTATTATTCCGATCTCATACTTGTGTTTATATACCTGGGATGTGTGTTGGGTGATCGGGACAGGGACAGGGATTGTGTGCTACGTGCTATGCGTTTATGTGCAGTGTCAACCCTCGTGTGCTCACGGGCTTTATAGCTCATGTCTTCGAGTCTAACATGTTCAGGGAATCAGAAGGGATCTCAGCCGCTGCCGAGATAGATTCGAAGTTGAATTGAAGATCCGTAATAGTTCCGTATTTTGTATAGAATAGTCTGTGACAGTTTTTTAGGGATGTATGTTGGCTTTAAACAGGATTTGCAAATAATTTGGGATGTAATCTTATGTCATTATCTATGTGTTTAAAGTTTTAATTAGTCATAATCTGCATTATCCTATGACACGTGTGTTATAGATCCGTGGCGTTATTGCCACTTATGATATTGGGTTGACGTGACATTTCCGGGATCGGGAGGGGTGTTATATAATGTCTCTTCAATTGTTTCTATTAAATTTTTATTCATAACTTATGCGTCTCTTGAATTGTTTCTCATTTACACAATCAATTTATTATGTTATTAATACAAATATTTATCGTTACTATTATTTAAAAAATATTAACTAAAGCATAAAATACTTTATTTGATGGATTCAACTTTTATATAAAATTTCATTACTATTAACTAATTGATGATAACAAAAGTTCTAACTATTAAAAAAGGTACAGAAAAATATTAAGCATCAAATCAAATTTAGCTAGTACGCGTAACCTTTAAATTATTCAATATATATAATAAAATAGTAGTTATGATATTTTTAATTATCAAGTTAATATTGAGTCTTAAAAAAATTTATTGGAATGCTTAAATATCATTTAAAGTTTTATTACAGTTTAAGCTTATAAATATAATTGATCAAATAGTATTAAAATGTTTTAGTTACCAAATTAAAAATATAAATAATTTTGAGTCTTAAAAGATTACTAGGATGCTCAAATTAAGTTTTTTTTTTTATTTTAAATCATTTGATCATATAGTATTTAAAATGTTTTTAATTACCATACTAAAAATATAAATAAATATGAGTCTTAAAAAGATTATTAGGATGCTCAAATTAAGTTTTTTTTTTTATATTTTAAATCATTAATTTCCAACAATAGAAATTTTTATGCGACATGATGCATTAATTTTATGTGTACACAAAGTTTTGGCTCATGCAAAAAGTTATATATACATAAAATTGCTCATCAGTATCTAAATTGTTTAATTACCAAATTAAAAAATATAATTAAGTATCACAAAATAACTAATACCTATTATATATAAATTAAAAATATATAATTAAGTAACACAAAATATCTAATTCTTATTATTTATTAAATAAAATTAAAATTAAATAGAACTATATAATTAGCATTCTCATTTGTTTACATGAAGTTTTTACCATTGCATATTGTTAGAATACATTGTAATTGATGGAAGTCAAAGTGTAGGGTTTGTTTTGTAATACTTTCATAGTTGTGAAAAATATGTATATATATAGTAAGTTTGACTTTCAATGTAATAGTTCTGACATTTCACTTTTTGGAGAAAACTGTTACTGACATTTGGATCTTCATCTCATCATTTTGTAATCGACATTCTTGCAATAGAATCATTCGGTTAGTTTTAATCATTGTTATTGTTCTTATTATTGAATTGTTAATTGATTGATATAGAAACTGTAAATCACAATTGATATCAGAGCTTTAGGGGTGAAATTTTGATTCTGAGATTGAAATTTTTTTACGAAGTTGTTCAATGTTCTTGAGTATTTTTTTCGAAAAACCCTAAAATCACCAAGGGTTTTTAATCTGTTGATCAAATACTGTGAAAATTGGATCGAAGGTGTAGGATCAGTAGTCGATTCAATTGACTATAAACTTGAATTGATTCACAAAACACAGAAAAAGATCTAGGCATTTTTGTCAAATTTTGAAAAACACGATGTTGACTACTGTTCTATTGAAAAAGTCTATTCTAGATCTATTTTTGGACAAAAGTGTTTCACAAAAAGTATTTGTAATCAAAATCCTCACCTTCGATTTCAATTTGAGTGAAAATGGGTAAATTTTTCGAATTAATTTGAATTTCAGACTTGAAAATTCTGAAAAATTAAGAAACTCGAAATACACATATCTTATGTGTCATTCGAGTTAATACTTGTGAAATTCGAGTTGACAATAGTGTCAATCGAGTTGACAAATAGTGTCAATCGAGTTGACAAGCAGTGTCAATCGAGTTGGATTTAAAATAATTCAAGTTTACTCAATTCACCAATCGAGTTGCAACCTTGTTGATTCGAGTTGAAGTGATAAATCAATCGAGTTTACTGTCAAATTGAATTTGATTCAAGTTTATAAGTAAATTTGAATTTCATTCGAGTTTATTAAAATTTGAATTTAATTCGAGTTTCACAAAAGACAAATTCGAGTTTTTCAAAGGAACAATTCGAGTTTCTCATAAGACCAATTCGAGTTTCACATAAGAGTTGATCGAGTTTCACAATAAAACTCAAGTTTCTGAACATAATTCGACTTTCACAAAGGCAATTTCGAGTTTCATACATAACTCATTCGAGTTTCATACAAAACTCATTCGAGTTTCACCATACATCATTCGAGTTTTACAGAAAGCTCATTCGAGTTTAATAGAAGAGTAATTCGAGTTTCATACAAGCATTATTCGAGTTTTTGCAATTCATCAATCGAATTTTACAAAACATCAAGTCTATTCAGTGTTTGATTCAAGTTGATTATAACTACTAACAAGTTACTGTGTTGTAGATTTCAGTTGATCATTTGATAACTAATCTGTGTTTCAAAGTTTGATCAAATTTCAACTGTTGATCAACATTTTCAATCTCAATCAAAGTTCATCAGATCTTGGACAGTTTCCAAAATATCAGTCAAAATGTCAAAGGACGCTCTAGCAATGGGATCAGAAACCAAACCCCCAATTCTATACAGGGGAGAATACGTTCAATGGAGGGACCAACCACATTCATGGAAACAATCCCTGGAGTACCAACCGGTAATCCCCCGATTCCACCAAGGACAGTCGAGGTTACCAACCTGACTGAGGCTCAAAAGAAAAGAAAACTAGGGGATAAAACGGCCAATAAATTACTTCTGATATGCATCCCCAATGATATTTACACATGCCTCACAAACACAAAAACTACCAAATCAATATGGGGTGAAGTGTGTAAACTGATGAGGGGATCTGACAGAGCTGCCACAAACAGGGCTAGAAACAGCCTAATGACGTTTGAAAATTTCAGAGCCCGTGAAGGAGAACTACTGGAAAACACTTACCTAAGATTTGTGAGTTTGGTAAGTGAAATGAAACGAAATGGAGTGACAAAGTCCAATCTGGACATAAATGTCAAGTTCTTAAACGTTCTGAACCCTGAATGGGAGAAGTATGCTATGATTATCCAGCAAACAAAGGATATTGAAGAAATGGATTTTCATATGATATTCGAGAACCTCAACAACTACCAAGAGGTTGTGTTGAGGAAATTATCAGCAAAGAAGAAAGCTGAGAAAGAAACTGCTGATCCATTGGCTCTACTGGCAGAGAAGAAGTACAAATATAAAATGAAAAAGGAGAAAAGAGCAGTAGTCAGCAGTACATCTTCCGAATCAAATCCTCCGATTCATCTGCAGATTCTGAGATCGAAGAAATGAAAAAGTAGATGGCACTGCTAACAAAAGCTTTTCAAAAGAAGTTCTACAGAAAGCCAACCAACAATAAGATGCGCTACAAGACAGGCTCGAGGAAAATTGAGAAAAAGGACAAATATGAAAAATCTGGAGAAAGCAGTGGAAGAAAGACTGACAAATATGAAAAATCGGACAAGTCAACAAAGAAAGATTCAGAACATAAATGTTACAACTGTGGAAAACCAGGTCATTATGCCCGGGAATGTAGACTCCCAGTAGTCAAAAGCTCAGACTATTATACGAGAAAGACTCTCTTAGCCAAAGAAAAAGAGTCTGGAAAAGCTCTTATGGCGGAAGATGACCACTGGTTGCAGTTATTTGAAGATGAAGATATTCTGGATGAAGATGCTCATATTTGCCTGAAATCAGAGGTTCTCAATGAGTCAGAATTGAGTGAATCAACTATGATAGCTGAGGATGAAGTATGGGTTGGTTTAACTGAGGAAGAGGATGAAGAAAGACAAGATTCTGAGGAGGAAGAGACAGAAGAAGTTGCGTTGATGGCAACTGGAAAAACTGTTGTAGAGGAAAATGAAGATTCCGAGTCAGACAGATCAGATGATTCAGACAAACCGGAGGTACAATCTAACTCTGACCCTGATTTAGATGAATCTTGTGCGCTAGAAGAGAAACTAACTCATATGGCCTTTATTCTTAAAAAGTTTGAAAAATCATTGAAGGCTGAAAAGAAAAATGCTCATTCATTGGAAAACAAACTTCGTAATGAACATAACTTAGTTTTAAATTTTTCCAAATATAAAGCATTAGCCTTACGAGCAGTTTCAGATTTACAAGATAAGAAAAGAGAACTACAAAGCAAAACACTAAATCTAAATCAGAATATATCTGATTTACAAGAAAGACTGAGAATAGCAGAATTAGAAGCTTCAAACTTTTCTGTAAAATATCATGCTATTTTTGAAGAACGAACTAAACTTTATGAGAAAATAAAGAAGATGGAAGATGAATTTATCAAAAGAGGGAATACAGATCAAACCATTTATTTAAATCAACCAAAAGACACAGAATTTTATAATCCAAAATCTGGAATTGGTTGGGAAAATCCAAAGTATCAGACAAAAGCAATATCTAGTTCACCAACGTTATATGATGTCAGATACATGAACTTAGGATTGAAACTGGCGTTTATGAAAGCATCTGATGAAGTAGAATCTAGTGAAGAAACAAAAAGATTAAGATCAGATAAAATGCAAAATTCTGTTGATTACAACAAAATAAATGAAACAAGTAATAATACAGATATTAAAGAAGAGTACATTCAAACATTTTCTGGAAAGGATTTGTCTGAAGTACCTACTCAATCTCAAAAGTTATATCTGCCATCTTCAATTCTAGAAAAGATAAATTCTGATCTTGAATTGAAAATTAAAAATTTTGAGACAGAGAATACAACTCTCAAGGCTGAACTAAAAACTATGGAACAAAAGTTACAAAATCAGCCTAAAAACAAAAAGTTGTCTGATCCACCATCTTCAACTTCTCTAGATTCTATCAATTCAGAAAAGGAATTTGATCTGTTTATTCACTCTGACTTTAATTCCTTAGAGCAAATGTTTGTTAAAATTGATGAATTTGTCAAACCTCTGCATAACAAACAATCAGATGATAATAAAGAACCTGTTAAAATTCTGCAAAGAATTTCTTCAGACTCAATTAAATCATCTGAAAATTCACCAATTTTACAACAAAAGAAGAAGAAAACAAAAGTTATTCTTAACATTCCTAGCTTTGAAAAAGGTGAATCATCTTCAACAAA
This sequence comes from Centrapalus pauciflorus, assembly GCA_020465985.1. Taxonomy (NCBI): domain Eukaryota; kingdom Viridiplantae; phylum Streptophyta; class Magnoliopsida; order Asterales; family Asteraceae; genus Centrapalus; species Centrapalus pauciflorus. The sequence continues at coordinate 60,946 of JAANYP010002855.1, forward strand.
GAACTCTATTGCACTCAGAGTTCAATCTTCAAAAGGTAAGAGAAATTTACAGAAGAAACAAGTGTCTAAGTCTACTAATTCTCATGTTTCTTTTATGTCAGATATCATTGTGAATGGGTCGAGAAAACAAGTTTGGAGAAAGAAGAAAAGAGAATAGAAAAACAAGAATATAAAAGAATGGCGCGTGAAGAACAATATTGTTACAGATAGAAATAGCAACATTGAAAACTCTGTCTGTAATAATAAATTTGTTAATAATTGTTGTATAAAATTCTCTAGAACAGACTTAATTGCTTTGAACTCTAGTGCTTGTATATCTTTAATTGTAAAATCTGATAAGCTCGTCTGGCAACCAAAGAAAAAGGACCCATATTCTAAACAGAAAAAGGTTCCACAGAAAATCATTTCAAAAACAGTTCCACCACGAATTGTACAAAAGTGGATACCTAAACGAACTGTTCAAATGTGGGTACCTAATACAACATCAACTGTTAAGCAAAAAGCCATATCTGTTGAAGAATCAAATAATACTTTGCATGATTTACCTAAAACAAATGTACCCAACTACAAGTGGGTACCTCATGTGTTATTTCGTCTTATAGGTAAACCATGTTTGGTATCTTGATTCCAGATGTTCCAAGCATATGACCGGACAAAGAGACTGTAACATCCCGGATTTGAGCCTGGTACGTGGATTTAATTTATTGGCTCATTAACTTATTATTATTGCGTGTTCCAATTAAATTCCGTTTCGTGGATTCAACGTGTCGAGACCGCGTGATACGTGTCTCCGAGTTGATAATTAGTGGATTATTATTATCATGGAGATCGTGGATTTAATTGGGTCCAAATGATATTAATTGTGAAAAAGTGAAATCGGGTTCGGATTTAGCGGGTTCGGGACTTGCTTAATTAGGGAAGTGGATATATATGTATATGTGACCTTAACCCATTTCACTTTCCTCCTCTCCAAACCTAGAAACGTGAAGTGTGTGTATGTCTGATCATTTGGAGCTGCAAAGGATCATCATATCAGGTTCAATTGGTTGCTGAATATTGATCATCACCTCCTTCTTGTGTTCTTGAGGTGTTCAAGGTAAGAGATTTCATGCTAGAGGCTTCAATTTGTGATATATATATATATATATATATATATATATATATATATATATATATATATATATATATATATATATATATATATATATATTGTGAGAATTGTGTGGGTTAGTTTATATGTGGTAAAGGACTGTTGTGTAGTGTTTGTACATGTATTTTGAGGCTGAAATCGAGTGAGGAGAGTTAAAACCTCCTGGGCAGCCAGGAAAATCGCAGGTCAAGGTGCAGAGCACCGCTTGGTCGCGGCACGACCCTCAGGGTCCTAGCGGCGCGAGCCGCAGCCTGCAGAGGCAATCCGGTTTGGTCATTGCGAGGGAGTTTTAGGTCGTTGATGGTCTGATTTCCTTCGGGGTAGTGTCGGGTTGAATTATCCAGGGTTTTGGGTTTCGATGGGAGTCTCGTAAAGGGATTTCGGGGATCGGTTATCCATCCGGGAGTGTGTTTCGGGTTTAGTTTAATTGTGATAATTATATTCGACTTGAGTTGTGTGATTATTGAGCTTGTTTTAATATGTGGGATTCGTGACGATTACAGGTTGTAGCCGATCGCGTGTCGAGCCGCGTTAGAGTTTCGGATTCCAGTTGAATTCGGGTAGTCGGTGAGTACTCGAGTTCTTTCTAAACGCACGTGCATTCTTTGAGTCGTCTGTGTGATTGTGGTATATGTGTATGAGATTGTGTTGTAGCACACAGGTATGAATTCTCTACCGTATACGTGCTACATGTGTTTGAGTTGCAGGTGTCCGCGATATGTGATCGCGCAGGCTGACTGTCCCTAACCAGTCACGAAGTATGAGACTGTATATATACAGCAGTGTTTATTGCCAGGTCGCTCCTGTGCCCATTGTGAGCTAACCGCTGCTGTGTGCGACCTGTTAGCTGGGGAACGGCGTCCCCTTGAGCAGAGATATGAGTTATACTTTGAGTTGCATATATGTGTAGAGATATTACTGTGTTGTGCATGCTATATGTGTTATGTTGCAGAGTCTAACCCTCGCGTACTCACGAGCTGTCCAGCTTATGTTTTCGAGTCTCCCGTGTCTCAGGCAACCATACAGTGGGGTCACAGCAACAGCAGCAACAACCGCCGAAGTAGAGGCCGGGGCAGTTCCGAGTTTGTGTATGCCGGTTGACTTTTGATACTTAGACTTTGGAGCTGTGATCTGTATTTTGTGATTGATCGGCATTGTGTAGCTATCAGTATTTAGTGTTTATCAGATAGTTCAGTTGTGTATGTGTTGTATCCGCATGTGACATGACGTATGACTTCTGTGTTAAAGTTTTAATTAATAGTGTTTTCCGCTAATCCTGTGACATATGTATCTTGAGATGATTGTGATATTGCCACTTATGATTGTTTATTGACGTGACATTTGTGTGAGAATTGTGGGTGTTACAGCTTGGTATCAGAGCTTATGGTTTCAGTATTGAGTATCAGTGGATGCTTGAGGTTTTACCGTGTTCAGATCCGTGGGATTCTTCCCTGAGACTGAGTTTAGCAGAATTAACTGACCTAGCTTATTGTATAACGCTGGGTGGTCGCTATGTTATCTTACCTTTGTGATATGTGCAGGTGATTATGGCAGATCATGGAGAGGGTTCAGGGCCCGAGAGGCCAGCGGGGGACGAGTACATACGTCGATCAGAGATGCTAGCAGTGTTAACTGAGTTCTATAGAGAGAGAGATAAGCAGCGACAGAGATCAGATCCGCCGCCAGTTACTAGTGTTGAGACAGGGGTTGGGGCATCTTGTTCTTCTGCTCCGCGAGGTGGGTCCTTTAAGGACTTTATGGCAAGAGGCCCACCTCAGTTCCGAGGTGGTGGGGAGCCGGTTGCGGCTATGGCGTGGGAGAGAGAGATCGAGGCGGCCTTCCGAGTCGCCCAAGTTGATCCAAGGGATATGGTCGGTTATGCGGCCTATTTTCTAAAGGGAGGGGCTTCACAGTGGTGGAAGTCCATTGAGTCATCTATGACTACAGCTGCAGCGTATGCCATGTCGTGGGAGCAGTTTCGTGCTATTTTCGAGTTGCAATATATTCCCCGAGATGAGCGTCGGGAGATGGAGTGTCGTTTTCTACATCTTCAGCAGGGCGGCATGTCAGTCCAGTAGTATGTAGACAGATTTAATGAGTATGCACAGTTTGCACCCCAGCATGTAGATTCAGAGGTTCGTAAGGCTGATGCCTTTATTGATGGTTTGCGGTCAGACATCCGGGAATTTGTCGGGCTTCACGATGCTCCTACATTTTCGAGAGCCTTGGAGTTGGCTCGTGTTAGAGAGAGGGAGATTGAGAGGCAGAGGGGTCAGCCTCCATCCCAGAGACAGAGGACAGGGACGTCCGAGCAGTCCCATAGTTACTACCGAGAGCCTCAGGATGTCCAGAGAGAGAGAGAGCCTGAGCAGCAGCAGAGTCAGGGGCAAGGTTCGGGATTCCGCAGAGATCGAGATAGGGGCAGAGACCGCATGTCTAGGAGGTCGGGCCAGTATCAGGGGTCAGGGACGGCCAGCCAGAGTTAGGGTCAGACTTCTCGCTATAGTGCTCCCAGTCAGAGTCAGAGTAGCGTGGGGCAGAGGTCCCAGCCATCAGGGAGCCGAGCTGGCAGTTATTCAGGGGAGAGAGACTGCCAGAGATGCCGTCGTCGTCATTCCGGTCCTTGCATGCCGGTGCAGCCCAGATGTTACCGTTGTGGGCAGTATGGCCACACATCTTTCATGTGTACTTCGAGGGATAGCCTGTGCTTCCGTTGGGGGAGGCAGGTCATATAGCCAGAGATTGCCCAGATGCGCCGCCAGCTGTGAGTCTACCGATGTTGTATCCGGTACGTATATCCTGAACGGGCTTAGTGCTCGTATTTTATTTGATTTTGGAGCGGATCGCTCGTATGTATCTGTTGTGTTTTGTGCCTACTTTTCTGTGCCTCCTACTGTTTTACCTGTTCTGTTAGTTGTTGAGAGGGTAGATGGTAGTACGGCGTTAGTGAGTCGGGTGTTTAGAGATTGTGTTCTTGAGATAGATGCTAACCGGTTTTTGATTGATCTATTGCCGATAGAGATCAGTAGTTTTGATGTGATAGTGGGTATGGATTGGATGAAAGCCAGGCAGGCCGACATTCTGTGTGCAAAGAAGATGATCCGGATACCCATTTCAGACAGTGAGATTGTGACAGTGTATGGCGAGAGGCGCCGAGGCGAGATCGGTATTGTTTCGATGGCCCGAGCTCAGAGATATGTTGCAAAGGGATGTGAGACCTTTCTGGCTTATGTTGTTGACGCCACATTAGAGAAGAAGACCATAGCGGATATACCTGTGATCCGAGAGTTCCCTGAGGTATTCCCAGAGGAGTTGCCTGGGTTACCGTCAGATCGTCAGGTTGAATTTCGTATCGACCTTATCCCTGGAGCGGTGCCTATTGCGAAGACGCCTTATAGGCTGGCACATACTGAGATGCGAGAGATGATGTCACAGCTTCAGGAGTTGCTGGATCGTGGATTTATCCGTCTGAAGTCGTCCCCGTGGGGAGCTCCCGTGTTGTGTGTGAAGAAGAAGGACGGTTCTATGCGGATGTGTATTGACTATCGAGAGTTAAATAAAGTGACGGTGAAGAACCGTTATCCGCTTCCACGCGTCGAAGATCTGTTTGATCAGTTGCACGGTTCGAGCTTCTTCTCGAAGATTGATTTGAGATCAGGGTATCATCAGCCGAGAGTTAGAGACGAGGATGTTCCGAAGACTGCGTTTCGGACGAGATACGGCCATTATGAGTTCCTTGTGATGCCCTTCGGACTGACTAACGCACCCGCGACATTCATGGATTTGATGAACAAGGTGTGTAGAGCTATGTTGGATAGGTTCGTAATTGTCTTTATTGACGATATCATGATATATTCAAGGAGTGCCAAGGACCACGAGCAGCACTTGCGAGAGGTTTTGACTGTGCTGCGAGAGGAGCGATTGTATGCGAAGTTCTCCAAGTGTGAGTTCTGGTTGCGAGAGGTCCAGTTTTTGGGGCACGTTGTGAGTGGCGAGGGTATTTCAGTGGATCCGGCGAAGATAGAGGCCGTCATGAGTTGGGAGCGCCGAAGACTGTGCCTGAGGTCCGCAGCTTCTTGGGACTAGCCGGTTACTATCACCGCTTCATTCAAGACTTCTCGAGGATTGCCAGGCCGTTGACGAGATTGACACGGCAGTCCGTTCCTTTCGTGTGGTCCGATGAGCAGGAGTCGGCGTTCAGAGAGCTGAAGACCCGGTTATGTCAGGCTCCAGTGTTAGCATTGCCCGAGGGTACAGAGGATTTCGTAGTCTATTGTGATGCATCAGGTACCGGGTTGAGTTGGACGTGATAGTGTTTGCACTGAAGATATGGCGTCATTATTTGTATGGTTCGCGGTTCGTGGTGTATACAGATCACAAGAGTCTTCAGTATTTGTTCAGTCAGAAGGAGTTGAATATGAGACAGCGGCGCAGCCTCGAGCTACTGAAGGATTATGACTGCGAGATTCAGTATCATCCGGGTAGGGCGAATGTGGTGGCCGATGCGTTGAGCCGCAAGGAGTGCGGCCAGACGGTGGTTTCCCGAGCAGCGAGGCTCGAGGTCACGTCGACTCTTGTGGACAGTCTGAGATTAGCCCAGTTAGAGGGCTTGCGAGCCGAGAATGTGAAGAGAGAGCGGCTTACAGGGCAGCTTGATGTGCAGAGAAGAGATAGCAGGGGCTTACATGTGTTTCACGATCGAGTCTGGGTTCCGAGAATCGGTAATATGCGACAACTGATTTTAGATGAGTCGCACCGTTCGAGACTGTCTATTCACCCCGGGAGCGCCAAGATGTACAGAGATCTGCGTGAGTATTACTTGTGGCCTGGGATGAAGAGAGATGTGGGCCGATATGTCGAGGAGTGCATAACTTGTCTGCGAGTTAAGGCCGAGCATCAAAAGCCTCATGGGCATCTACAGCCTCTAGAGATCCCCGAGTGGAAGTGGTATCATATCACGATGGATTTCATCGTCAGACTTCCACGCATGGTTCGAGGCAATGATATGATCTGGGTGATTGTGGATCGGTTGACGAAGAGTGCCCACTTTCTAGCGGTTCGGGGCACCATTACTATGGATCAGTTGGCTCGGTTGTACATTAATGAGATAGTTTCGAGGCACGGCGTTCCGATGTCGATTACGTCCGATAGAGATACGCGGTTTACATCAAGATTCTGGCAGAGTTTTTAGCGCAAGTTGGGGACCAGAGTTCAATTGAGTACAGCGTATAGACCTCAAACAGACGGGCAGACAGAGCGGACGAATCAGACTCTCGAGGATATGCTCCGAGCTTATGCGATCGATTTCAGTGGTAGTTGGGACGTTCACTTGCCGTTGGTCGAATTTGCGTACCATAACAGCTACCATACCTCCATCAAGGTGGCTCCATTCGAGGCACTGTATGGGCGTAAGTGCCTAAACCCGGTGTGTCGGGGTGAGGTCGGCGAGCGACCTATTAGTGGGCCCGAGTTGCTACAGGAGACGAGCGATAAGGTGGCGGTTATCCGCGAGCATATGAGAGTGGCACAGAGCCAGTAAAAGACTTATGCCGATCGTCGTCTGATTGAGCTTGAGTTCAGTGTCGCGGACCGCGTGATGTTGAAAGTATCGCCGTGGAAAGGAGTTATCAGATTCAGACACCGAGGTAAGATGAGTCCACGGTACATCGGTCTGTTCGAGATCATTTCCAGGGTCCGAGATCAGGCGTATAGATTGAGGTTGCCTCCCGAGTTAGCTGGAGTTCATGACACATTTCATTTGAGTCATCTGAGAAAATGTTTGGCCAAAGACGATCAGTTCGTGCCGTTATCCGAGATCACCATGGATGATCATCTGAGGTATGTCGAGCAGCCTGAGGCGATTACTGACCGGAAGATAAAGAAATTGCGAAATAAAGAGATCGCGCTAGTACTCGTTCAGTGGAGACATCATAAGGGTACTAGTGCCACCTGGGAGCCCGAGGCCGAGTTGAGGAGCCGATATCCGCAGCTGTTCCCGAGTCCGAGTTAGATTCCGGGACGAAATCTTTTTAAGAGGAGAGGATTTGTAACATCCCGGATTTGAGCCTGGTACGTGGATTTAATTTATTGGCTCATTAATTTATTATTATTGTGTGTTCCAATTAAATTCCGTTTCGTGGATTCAACGTGTCGAGACCGAGTGATACGTGTCTCCGAGTTGATAATTAGTGGATTATTATTATCATTGAGATCGTGGATTTAATTGGGTCCAAATGATATTAATTGTGAAAAAGTGAAATCGGGTTCGGATTTAGCGGGTTCGGGACATGCTTAATTAGGGAAGTGGATATATATATGCATGCTTAATTGTGTGTATGTGTGATCATCTGGAGCTGCAAAGGATCATCATATCAGGTTCAATTGGTTGCTGAAAATTGATCATCACCTCCTTCTTGTGTTCTTGAGGTGTTCAAGGTAAGAGATTTCATGCTAGAGGTTTCAATTTGTGATATATATATATTGTGAGAATTGTGTGGGTTAGTTTATATGTGGTAAAGGACTGTTGTGTAGTGTTTGTACATGTATTTTGATGCTGAAATCGAGTGAGAAGGGTTAAAACCTCCTGGGCAGCTATGAAAATCGCAGGTCAAGGTGCAGAGCACCGCTTAGTCGCGGCGCGAACCTCAGGGTCCTAGCGGCGCGAGCCGCAGCCTGCCGAGGCAATCCGGTTTGGTCATTGTGGGGGAGTTTTAGGTCGTTGAGGGTCTGATTTCCTTCGGGGTAGTGTTGGGTTGAATTATCCAGGGTTTTGGGTTTCGATGGGATTGTCGTAAAGGGATTTCGGGGATCGGTTATCCGTCCGGGAGTGTGTTTCGGGTTTAGTTTAATTGTGATAATTATATTCGACTTGAGTTGTGTGGTTATTGAGCTTGTGTTAATATGTGGGATTCGTGACGATTACAGGTTCTAGCCGATCGCTTGTCGAGCCGCGTTAGAGTTTCGGATTCCAGTTGAATTCGGGTAGTCGGTGAGTACTCGAGTTCTTTCTAAATGCACGTGCATTCTTTCAGTCGTCTGTGTGATTGTGGTATATGTGTATGAGATTGTGTTGTAGCGCGCATGTATGAATTCTCTACCCTATACGTGCTATATGTGTTTTGAGTTGCAGGTGTCCGCGATATGTGATCGCGTAGGCTGACTGTCCCTAACCAGTCACGAAGTATGAGACTATATATATACAACAGTGTTTATTGCCAGGTCGCTCATGTGCCCATTGTGAGCTAACCGCTGCTGTGTGCGGCCTGTTAGCTGGGGAACGGCGTCCCCTTGAGCAGAGATATGTGTTATGCATTGAGTTGCATATATGTGTAGAGATATTACTGTGTTGAGCATGCTATATGTGTTATGTTGTAGAGTCTAACCCTCGCGTACTCACGAGCTGTCCCGCTTATGTTTTCGAGTCTCCCGTGTCTCAGGCAACCATACAGTGGGGTCACAGCAGCAGCAACAACAACCGCCGAAGTAGAGGTCGGGGCAGTTCCGAGTTTGTGTATGCCGGTTGACTTTTGATACGTAGACTTTGGAGCTGTGATCTGTATTTTGTGATTGATCGGCAATGTGTAGCTATCAGTAGTTAGTGTTTATCAGATAGTTCAGTTGTGTATGTGTTGTATCCGCATGTGACATGATGTATGACTTCTGTGTTAAAGTTTTAGTTAATAGTGTTTTCCGCTAATCCTGTGACATGTGTATCTTGAGATGATTGCGATATTGCCACTTATGATTGTTTATTGACGTGGCATTTGTGTGAGAATTGTGTGTGTTACAGAGACATACTCACGAACTTTGTAGAAAAGTTCTGTGGGACGGTCAGATTTAGAAATGATCAGTTTTGTCCGATCAGAGGATACGGGAGTCTCACATATGACAAAATTACCATTCAAAAGGTTTTTCATGTTGATGGTCTTGGACATAATTTGTTTAGTATTGGACAGTTGTGTGATAAAGGATTAGAAGTCAACTTCAAAGCCAATCGGTGCAGCGTCAGATCCGGAGAAGGTAAGGAAGTATTGGCAGGAAACAGGAAAACCAATTTGTTTCATTGACTTAGCCTCGATTAATCTGAAACAGCATGGCTATGGCATCGTCGCCTTTCACATCTGAACTTCAATGAATTAACCAACCAGCGAAAGGAGGGTTAGTTAAAGGGCTGCCAACTCTCAAATTCCAAAAGGAGCAGTTGTGTGCCGCATGTGAAAAAGGAAAAATGACAAGAGTTTCACACAAATCCAAAACCGAACACTCATCCACGAGAGCACTGGAATTACTTCATATGGATTTGTGGGGACCAATGAGAGTACAAAGCATTAATAAGAAACGATATATATTGGTTATAGTTGATGACTATTCACGATACACATGGGTTTTCTTCCTGAGGTCCAAATCGGATTCAACCGAAACTATCATAGACTTCATCCGGAAAATACAAGTGAAGTTGCAACTCACAATTCAGTCAATCCGCTCAGATAACGGAACAGAATTCAAGAACAAATCGCTTGACTCATTTTTGAATTCTGTAGGAATTACACATCAGTTTTCAGCTGCTCGAACTCCACAACAAAACGGTGTCGTTGAAAGAAGAAATTGGACACTAGTGGAATCAGCTAGGACAATGCTGGCGTATTCAAATTTACCGTTATTCTTATGCGCACAAGCAGTTGCAACAGCTTGTTTCACATAGAATCGTTCAATCATAAATAAGAGATTCAGAAAGACTCCTTATGAATTGACTAATAAACGAATACCTAATATTAAATTTTTCCATGTCTTTGGTTGCAGATGCTTTATTCTAAACGACAAAGATAATCTTGGAAAGTTTAATCAAAAGGCAGATGAAGGAATATTCATAGGATATTCAAAGGAGTCGGTTGCTTTCCCTGTGTACAACAAGAGAACCAAAACAGTCAATGAGAGCGTGAACGTCAAATTTGATGAAGGAGTGGTAATGGCTTCTGAACACGCCAGTTCAGGACCCGAACCTAATACGCAGACTTCACTGGAGTCATCTGAACAAAATGCTGAACACTCTGAATTACATAAGTTGTTTGAGAATTTTTATGAAGACTGTTTTGAGAAGCCCAAAACTAATGTTCTAAATTTGGTGCCTGACAGGATTACTAAAGATTCCGTTGTAGTCTCTGATCTTTCTCATCAACAAGTTTCAGAAGAAACTGGAGATGCCTCAACAACAAATGTGCAATTGACAACTGAGATTGCACAACCCATTGAACCTCCAAATTCTTCTGAAACCCCCTTAACTTCTGAACATTCAGAAGCTCCTAACTCAGATATCCCACCCACTACATCTGAAGTAACCCCCCGACCAACATATCTATATCGTAATCCCAATCAAGACCAAATAGAACCGTTTCCACATACTTTTAAGTGGACGAGAAATCACTCAATAGAAAACATTATTGGTGATCCATCCGCTTCAGTCCAAACCAGAAGGGCCACCATAAATGAGTGTCTATTTTCAAATTTTCTAAGTAAAATAGAGCCCAAGAATGTAAAAGAAGCACTTCTGGACGCTGATTGGATTGTGGCGATGCAAGAAAAACTGAACCAGTTCGAACGGTTAAAGGTCTGGAGACTTGTTGAGCGCCCTAAAGACAAATCCATCATAGGCACGAAGTGGATCTTTAAAAACAAGAAGGAGGAACATGGAGTAATCATTCGAAATAAAGCTCGTCTCGTTGCCAAAGGATACAGCCAACAAGAAGGGATTGACTACGATAAAACGTTTGCACCAGTTGCACGAATCGAAGCGATTAAAATGTTTTTAGCTTTTGCCGCTCACAAAAACTTTACAGTTTATCGAATGGATGTTAAAACTGCGTTTTTAAATGGGGAACTAACAGATGAAGTTTATACATATCAACCCGAAGGTTTTACTGATCCTTCGAAACCTGATCATGTATATATTTTAGATAAGTCACTGTATGGCCTTAAACAAGCACCGCGTGCTTGGTATGATGCACTTTCAACATATCTGTTGAAATGTGGATTTAACAAAGGTGCAGTTGACACAACCCTGTTTATAAAACGTTAGGGGCCGGATATCATAGTTATACAAATATATGTAGATGACATAATATTTGGGTCTACAAATCCGGAATTTTGTAAAAAATTCGCATTTTTAATTTCCCAAAAATTCGAAATGAGCATGATGGGAGAAATAAATTTTTTTCTTAGGATTACAAGTTAAACAACTAGTTGATGGTATTTTTATAAATCAGTCAAAATATATACAAGACATGTTAATGAAATTTAACATGGTTAACAGTACTCCTATGAAAACTCCCATGGCTCCAGATTCAAAGTCAAAACTCGATGAGGACATTTCGGGGAAACCTGTAGATGTAACTCACTATCGAGGTATAATTGGGTCATTGATGTACTTAACAGCTAGTACACCGGATATTACTTTTGCTACATGTGTGTGTGCAAGATATCAGGCGAATCCTAAAGAATCACATTTAACAGCTGCGAAAAGAATTTTAAGATATCTCAAAGGAACTCCAAACCTTGGTTTGTGGTATATAAGAGAATCTTCATTTAATCTAACTGCTTTTTCTGACGCTGATCACGCAGGTGATAAGATGGACAGAAAAAGTACGTCTGGACCAGTACATTTCTTAGGTGACAAACCCGTATGCTGGTCATCCAAGAAACAACATTGCGTCTCATTGTCTACAGCTGAAGCAGAATACGTTGCTGTATCTTCTTGCTGTTCTCAGGTGTTGTGAATGAAGAGCCAACTACGCGATTATGGGTTTACACCAAAGAAAATACCCATCTACTGTGATTCTCAGAGTGCAATAGCTATTGCATCAAATCCGGTGCAACATTCAAAAACAAAACACATTGACTTTCGGTACCATTTTATAAAGGATCATGTAGAAAATGGAAATATAGAATTCTATTTTGTGCCTACTGAATATCAACTAGCTGATTTGTTTACCAAAGCGTTAGATGAAAAAATGTTTAATTTTTTGGTATGCAAATTAGGTATGTTGAATGGTTTAGATTTAATAATTCAGTAGCTTCATTTTATAATTTTAAATTTTCATTTTTTATTGATTTTAATCTGATGTTAAATTCTTAGATCTTAAGAAGTTAATATACTTTGGAATTTAACAAGATCTGGATTGTCATTTGCAGGGGGAGCAGAAAAATAAATTTATCTGATTTTAAGTAAATCTGATAAAATTTATCTGTTATTTTGTAGGGGGAGCTCAGCTGAGAAATACAATACACTTTTGAGGGGGAGCAACATTCAGAAATTAAAGGGGGAGCATTTTACAATTTTTTTTTGGTTATGAGTATTTTCAAATTTTTATTAGTTTTGTTTAAATCTGTTTTTAATTTATTTTAAAAATTTTTTCTTGTTTTGTTTGTTTTTAATTTTTATTTTCTTAAATTTTTTTTTTTGAAAAGATATTAAGTGGGTTTTATTTTTTTTGGATGATGGGCCGGATAAAATTGAAAATAATGGGCCGGTTCACTCTTTCTATAAATTTGAAAATTCAAATTCAAATTCATTTTTCAGATCCTTTCACTATTCATCATCTTCTCTAGACTCTTACTTCATTCTTAAGAAACCGAAAAAAAACCCACTCATCTTTTTGAAAGATTCAAGAAAGCATTTCGATTATATTGTGAGTAATTTTTTTTTTGTTGTTTGTTTCTTTAATTTTTTTTTCTATATGTAACTGTTGTGTGTATCAGTTTGTTTTTTTTTAAGTGTTCGTATTGTGGATATTAATGGTGTTCTTAATTTTTGTTCATAAAACTGAAATTAAATGTGTGGTATGATTCGTTGTATGATTGTGAACATGAATCTGAAATTTCATGGTTCAAAACAATCCACACAAACAGATCTTGGATTTTAATGTCAAAAAGCTTCGAGTTAAAGGTTTTTCTGAAATTTGTATTTTTAACAACTTAAATGTTATTTTTAATCAAAGTTCAGTAAAACAAAAGTGTTTAAAAAGGAATTTCGAGGGGGATACAAGTTTTAAAACACTGAAAAACTACATGAAATTAATTTTTGATTATTCAGTGTATAAAGGACTTAACATAAATACATAAAGAACTTCTCGATTAAAGGCTTCATTCGAGAAAGTCTAAGACTTATTCGAGTTGAGTCAAAAGATCTTCAAGAAAGTCTAAGACTCATTCAAGTTTCGAGTTGAATCAAAAGATATTCGAGAAAGTTCATGAGTCAATCGAGTTGACTAAAGTAATATTCGAGGAACTTTTGTGTTTCATGCGAGTTGAGTTCTTAAATGAGAACATTTCAGATCAACAATCTATTCGAGTTGGTCATAGGTTGTATTCGAGGAAATTCCTTAGACATTCGAGTTGGACTAATTAAATATTCGAGAGCATTTAAGACTTCATCGAGAATCAAGATGGTCTATTCGAGTTTAATACATATGTACTGCGAGATGACTATAGTTTTATTCGAGATTTACTCTGTTCTATTCGAGATAGACTATAGTTTATTCGAGATTGATACATAGACCAATCCGAGTTGGTTCAAGAGTCATTCGAGTTTTTTCATGTGTCGTCCGAGATTCATCAAGGGTCATTCGAGATTGTTGTAGTTTCATTCGAGTTTGAATGAATTTTTTTTACCAAGTGTTGGAATTTTAACGTGTTAAGAAAAATGTGACATTTTTTCAAGAAATTGTTATAAATTTGTGTTTTTCTAAAATTGGTCTCTGAACGATTGACTCTGGAATCCTGTCAATAATAGTTTATTATTGTCTGGAATCCCGATGCCTTAAACAGAAAATCACAAGTTTTTATAATTTCTAATGAAATGTTATAGTTTTTCTACTTTGAAGGATTTCATTTGTTTATCTGTCTTGTCTAACATGATTCTTACTTGTTTACAGGTTTCAAATGGCATCACCAGATCATTCTCAGAATTCCAATTCATCTGATTCCCATTCATCATCCAATCATACACTCGTTTCTACACCCGTTCGTTCAACCCCTGTTGCTCGACCCTCACCTTCAACCATCATCCCCGATAACCAACTGGTCAAACCAAAACATTGCCTACCCTTCAAAGATAATAACCATCGTTTGGATACCAAGGTTATCAAAGTCAGTCACCCTATAATCGTAGATAATCTCAAAGGCCATCCGTTAGGTTATCTTCTTCAGTATAAACCTTCAATTCCACAGGTCTATCTACAACAATTTTGGCATACAGTCAAATTTGTACCTGCTGATGGCAATCACCACTTTATAGTCACCATAGACCAGTTAAAATCCAAAATCACTCTTGCCAGACTTCGTCACAACCTGTTTCTTCCAAGACGAATAGACACAGTTAACTTTCCTGAGTTGGCTGATTTTGAAGATTTCGTGTCAGATGAGGAGCTAGTTCATGATTTGATATGCATGGGCTACTCAAAGTCACTTCAAAAAAGCTCCAAATTTCATAGAAATGGATTAAATGGGGAATGGTACACGTTATTTGGGATCATCAATCGATGCATGACTTCTAAGCATACAGGAATAGACAGGTGCAACATTCACTGTCTACGGATCGTTCATGGTATTGCTTTCAATAAGCATTATGACTATGCTTAGTGCATCTGGGAAGACTTAAAAGAGATTGTACCAGCCAAAACAACCAACAGATCAAGGAAGTTTGTTCCGCTCCAAAGATTTATTCAAATCCTGATCCGAGGAATTCTAAGAGCCAATGAGAATATACCAAAGCGACCAAACTCACAACGATGTCCCGATTATGTAATGATGAGTTTACATGAAGTGCCGGATTCTCCGAATGCAAATATCATGCCGATTCCGGAGTCGTTGTTGAAGTATGCAGATCAAGAGACTGAGCATGTAAAGTTGTATAGGATAGATCATGCTCCGATAGAGACCCAAGAACCGGGTTCTCTTACCCAAGGAGTAATAGGACGAGAGGAACCTCAGCACGGGGCTGAAGTTCAGGGTAGCCTACAAGTGAATGAGGGAGATGAAGCTGTAAGGGGTAGTGAGGAAGAAGCTCAGAAACCTGATTCTGAGAGAACTTTATCGGATATTCAAGAAGGAGAAGATGAAGGTGATGATGATGATGATGATGGTGCTGATGGTGGTGATCATCATGAGGGCGAAATTGTGATGATGAATATAGTGAGTATTGCACAAGAGGGTGTGAAGGATGCCTTAAGCCTAGAAAGCCGGGGTTTAACCACATCTGCTGTTAGCTCTCCTATGAGAGTTAGCATTGAAGAAGTCAGTATCCCACAGACGAGTGCACACCCAACCATCCACTCAGTCTCCTCTCAATAGGAGATTGTTTCATTTGAGCACCGGGATGAACCATATCTTCTATCCGAAAGTCATTTGGACTTGATGGATATTGAAATAAGTACACATCTGCCCGAGTGTACGACATCAATTCATTCACAGAGTATAGATCCTATACAGCTTAGGACACTTGAGTCGACTTCATCTGTTGAAGTAAGTGTGGCTGAACTTCGTGTTCCCACCGGAACATCCTCAGCTACGGAAGCATTTGTTGCTCCGTTGCTTGAAGAGGGTGGAAGTCCAGTCAGAGCGACCACATTTCCATCTCTGAGTACTGGCCACACAGACGTGCTTTTCACAAGTTCGACTGTTGTGACAACTGGAAGTCTAAGTGACCCAGTGGCGTCTCTATCCCCATTTGTTACTGAATATACATTGAATCAAGCGTTGAATGCAGCTGTTGCCGGGGTGAATACACATGTATCTGCTCAGTTGTCTGAAGTGACGGCACAAATGTCAAATATTCATAAATTTCTGAAAGGTAAATCAGTGGCCGAAGAATCAATCAAGCAGACTGAATCTAATCAGGCACTGGAGGAGTTAAAGGAAGAGTTGAAAGAGTTCGTGTTTGAACAATTTGATGAAATGAGGGAGCGAATGATAAGTTTGGAAAGCACGGTAATAACTACTTTGGGAAATTTGTCGGAGAGAGTTGCGGCTGTGGAAGAAACGTGTAAGGCACAAGCTTCCTCATCTAAAAGAAAGCATGATGAGCATGATGAGGACTCCGATGATGCTCCTCATGAGGGGGAGAAGAGGAGAAAGCTTGCTGGGCCTACACCTGGGGTTTTAATGATAACATACCCGGAGAAAGAAGCAGAAGTCAAAGAGAGAGAAGCAGGGAGCACAAAAGAATCGGCTGGTGAACAAAGTGAGTTGGGATTGATTCTTTATGAAGATGTTCCAGTTCCTTTGAACATTCAGTCTGATATTTACAATTTTGAAGAGTATAATGATTTTGAAGATGATGTTCAAGTTAAGGAACATGAGTTAAGGATTCAAGGTGTAGAAGAAGAGATAGAGGAATATATTGAAGTTTCAGAGGATGATGATGTAATTACATTAACTGATATTGATTTCCGAGGAGAAAGGATTGAAGAAGAAGAAGGGTTAGTCCAAGAGATTTTGAAAGAGACTATATCGACACCAACGGTTGAAAAGCCTGAGGTTGTAATTCAAGTTAAGGAAGAAGCTGAAGAATTTCCTACGGAAAATGTTGTTAGACAAGAAAGAGTTGAGTTAAATGAGGTTGAGGTGATGGAAAGATTCTTTAATGAATATGTGCTGGCAGATGAGTCTCAAAAGCAACATAGGCTCAGGTTTGAAGCACAACAAGTAGTTCAAAGGGAAATTCAAGATATGCTTACTTTGCTGAATAAAGATGAGATTCGAAAGAACAAAGTAAAGAAATTTGAACTTCCAGCTAAAAGATCTGCAGAGTTTATAAGGAAAGGGAACAAAATGCCGTATATTGAAGACATTCTGGAGAAAAGAATATTTTGCAAGAGGTAAGCAACATGTTCTTTCCTTAAGTTGTTTAGGGTTTTAGAGCCAAACATGCCACATCTGGTCAACTATGCTAGTTTTCTGAGGAATAAGACACAAGAAGTTGATAAAGTTAAGAGTGAGTTCAGGATAGTTGATCTTGTTAAAATAGAAAAAGACAGATTCGTTAAGATTTTCTATCCGACATTCACTGTTACTAAAGCTGATGGAAATACTTATACGTTCACTGAACCTGATATGTTCAATATGCACCTGGTCGACATTGAAGATCTATTTGATTAATTGTGCAGATATAAGAGAAATGAACACTGCAGATTTGCCCTGAAGACACTTTTTCACTTCATGCATACCAAATTGGTATTGATGTCAGTGCAAGATCTGCAGATAGGTGTTGAACGAGGAATGTGGAAGATAAACATGACAGCTCCACATAGAGATATTAAGTTTGCTGGAGAATTTAAAGAATATCAAGTTATCATGGTAAAGCATCCGAGTGTTATTTACAAAGACGTAAACAAGAAGCTAAGGACTATGAAGAGTGTCGACCTTAACAAATTTTCAGATGGTACACTGAACAAAGTTTTGAGTGGTTTAAAGGAAAAGCTTGCATCTGATAAGAAGAGAAAGACAAAGAGAGGAGCCTTATCTGTGAATGACCGAAGACTGATGGAAGAATTCATTTCAAAGATTGAATGGAGGCTCTCTGATCGGAAAAGCATAAGAAGGTTTGAACAAAAGCTTGGATTGTCGATTTAAAGACTTTGAACATTCCATCAAAGGGGGAGATTGTTAGAATACATTGTAATTGATGGAAGTCAAAGTGTAGGCTTTGTTTTGTAATTCTTTCATAGTTGTGAAAAATATGTATATATATATAGTAAGTTTGACTTTCAATGTAATAGTTCTGACATTTCACTTTTTGGAGAAAACGGTTACTGATATTTGGATCTTCATCTCATCATTTTGTAATCGACATTCTTGCAATAGAATCATTCAGTTAGTTTTAATCATTGTTATTGTTCTTGTTATTGAATTGTTAATTGATTGATATAGAAACTGTAAATCACACATGTTCATGTATTTAATAAATAGTAAATAAATATTATTATGTATTAAACTAATATACGTACTTAACATTCTCATTTATTTTAATAAAAAATTTATGACAATCATTTAATACAAAGACTCAAGTTTTATAATATAGAACTATATTATTAACATTCTAATTTGTTTACATGAAGTTTACCATTGCATGTTTATGTATTTAATAAATAGTAAATAAACATTATTATTTATTAAATTAATACATGTCATTTAATTTAATTAAAAACTTATGACAATCATTTAATACATGGACTCAACTTTTATAGTATACTAGCTATGACGGTCGGTGCGATACATCGGACTAAATTTTTTTTTAAATCTTATGTAATTATTAGAGATGTGTATTTATTAGAATGAATATGCTTTGTAAATTGATCCAATACCAAATTAAATTCTATTGTCAAACAAATTTATATGCAAAATCATATATAATAACACAATACAAAACATAAATTATATCAGAAAAGAAGATTGGTGAGAAAGAAACTTACTTAATTTTTAAGTTTTCTGTGTAATAATTCAGATATACCAAATTATAAAAATACATATTTATTAGAAAAATAAAGATTTTATATAAATTTGTTTATGCATTTTTAGGTCTATTTGTTTAAGGCTCATATTTCAATTAAGAAGATATTAAAAATTGTTGGGTTGTAAGTTTGAGATAAAAAAAATCAAAAGTTGTCGATGACTACGAGATTCATGTAGATTACTTGATTCTCTACGGACTTTTACAAATGGATTAGGATTACTTGATCATAAAATAATTTTGAAGTGTGAAAAGAATATCAAAACTCAACTATTTATAACAAGTACATATGTACAAAAAATATACATAACTATATAACATAATGCTATATTACACGAAGGCATTAGCAAAAAAATTCTTTTACAACTGAAATTAATTCATATTTAGATATTAATTGTAGTGAAAAAATTAACTACAAGTATTGTTTATGATAGTTAATAGAAAAGGTGAAATATATGATGATTTATAATAAACATAAGTTCTTTAAGTATTTATATTTTTTATGTCCTAATTTGTTTTAATATTATGATTTGTTTAGATATTTAATTAAAATTAAATAAATATATCTATGTATTAGAATTTTAATCATCAAATTAATGGAAAATTATATAATTTAGAGTTTTAAAAGATTGTTGTCTTTTCAAATTAAATATTAATTAATACCAAACTTTATTATTTATAAAATGGTTCTATTTATATGAAAATTGATTACTACTAATAACCCAAGTCAATGAGTTATTCAAAGAAAATATAAAACATAATGTATTCTTACATAATACATGAATTGTTTATTTTGATGAAAAAAAGCATCCATTGTCATCAACCATAGTGTTATCAACCATGAAGACGAAACTACATAATCATGTGATTAATAGAAAACTAACATCCATATTGGAATCCAAAATAAATTTTGGGTGTTATGATAATTTGTTTATGAAACAAACACCACAAATTGTAAATTATATTGAAAAAAGATAAATAGAAACATATAAATCTTATGAATTCGATCAATAAACATGAGTAAATTATAATAACATAATTTTTAATGTTTGATTAATAGTAAATGTAAACATGTGAATGAAAAATAAGAAATCTAGGGGTGTTAACTTCGATTCCCAGTATATTTTGTACTCCAACACATAAAAAATGATTTGTATTACGAAATATGAAGATTACAAGAGATCATTTTGACACTCAATCTCTATGAACTTTCACACTCTCAAAACACACACTTAGGTGGAGGCTAGATGGAGGTACCTCTTGAGACTTCTTTAAATCCTTGTAGAAAAAGATTATTTATACCTAAGCTTACATTGGGAGTTTATCCAAACACTCCCATCAAAGACTAGGAAATTAAGATTCCCCCCAAAGTAAACTATTCCTATTTATAAATTGAACCTAGACTTTTATTATATTTAATTATACACTATTTTAAGGCTAACAATCTCTCCTTTAGTGTATAATTAAATATTTACAGTTAAACGCAATTACACAAGCTTGAGTTACAAGAAATAAAGTTTCTAACAATCTTCCCCTTCTTGTAATCAAGGCTTGAATTCTTCTGAAGTCTTGGGCTCTAAACTCTGAACTCTGAACTTTATAGTATGTCATTGATCTTCTTCAGATTACTATCCCCTTAAATCTTTCAGATCGGTGGCTCTCCCCTAGCATTTAGTAGGTTTTTCAAAACATTGCAACTCTTCTCAAAACATTCTCCCCTTCATGATGATCATGAGAATTATGATCATTATGTAATTCCTTCAGCTCTCCCCTTCAAATGAATAACCTCAATGTGTCTTCAAATCTTCTTTCTTTGTCAAAGCAGATGATTACAGACTCAGAAAGAAGATATTACATTTAAGAACATTACAGACACAGAAGTATTTATTTCTCTCATGTTACAAACTCAATCAGTAACTCCCCCCTCAATAACAGAGTATAAACAGTTACATCATAAAACTTTCTCTCGTCTTCTAAAACAACAATCTCTCCCTCATTACAAAATATTTAGGACCAAATGGATTACAGTGAAGTTCATGGCTTTGCAACCTGAATATAAGAAAATGAAACAATTTCATTTGAAAGTAACCATCCAGATTCCACATAGGAGTTTTGTTTGCATAATAGACTATGTTTATGTGACCTACGTTCAGCGTTGGCGTGACATTAACACTGGTAGGATTTCCAAATAATCATCGTGATATCCTTGATCATGAAAGAATCACTCATATTTGTTCCGACTTTGTCTCGGTAGACAAGCTGTTTATAGTCACGCAGACTGTAGACTCCATGTGTCCTAGAAGTGTATAACATTAAGCTCTAGACTCAAAGTGCATTAACTGAAGTCGGAGACCGGAGAGGATGTCTTCCTTGTTTCAATATCAACAATATCCAAATGATATGTCGATAAAATATGTGATATATCTCCGTGTGAATTGAAACAAAAGTCTTTTAAGAGACGACTGAGTAGCTAGGGGGGCTAGGTGCATGCGTCACTGGGTCCATGACGTGTTGTTCAATACTTAATCCAACTCATGGAATTTGGTAGCAGATGTAGGAAACCCAGTAGACTGACACGGTGTTGGTAAGAGTCATCTTTTCTCTTAAAACTTTCTCACCCCTCAGCTCTCGTCATTTTTCAACTGTACTCCCTCCGGCTCACTTTTAGCTCGTGATGCACCCCATCTCCTTTCAATAACCCCTATAATTTGCATTTTATCTGTGCTCGACCTTGTTAGTAACCCGTGGTAACTAACACTCCTCAACTAATTGACTTGAAAACCCTTACTCACACAATCTAAAGTGGTTTTCTCCTTGGGTAGGTCTTCCAGCTCTGGTTTAGACCATAGGAGCGATATATTTGCCTAATCACACATATTGTGCATCATCGGAGTCAGCATGATATCTTGAAAGATATATTAGTGAAGTTCATGGGGTAATTCAGAAGATTGATGAGAGTTGAATGAAATATCTTGGGAAGTTTGAGAGACTGCATAAGAGAACTTTAATAAAAAATCTGATATGAGATTTGGAAATGAATCAGACTATCATGAAAGAATTAGCTTAGATGGGAGAAACTTGATGTATGAGAAATCTGAATGTGTGAAAGAAAGCAGAATATTTAAGAGAATCTCAGGAAGAATGAGATCAAGATCATCACGATGATTAGATCAATTAATATTGGTGGAAATTTATTCAGTCAGAGAATCAGATTGTTCTAACAAAACCTTTTAAAGTGTGCATTAGAGTATTCAGAATGCTTACACACTTTTCGTTAAGATGTCTACTTCAAAGCGCATCTGAAACTCCCCTGCGAATAAGAACAATATCAGTGAAACATAAAATTGTTATGAGTGAATTTCAAGAATGAAACTCAAAATCAAACTGATAAGCATAAAAAGTAGGGAAATTCCAGAGAACTTGCAGAAACACGGGTTCTAAACTGGGTGTTTAGAAACCATCTAAACATGAAAGAACGGGTTCTGATCTATCTTGATGCAGAAGCCATTGCTTTGAAGCACGGGTTCCATTCAGAAGTAAGTAGAAGCTATTTCTCTGAAGTCTGGGTTTTGATCTGAAGTAAACAAAAGCCATTGCTATGAAGTGCGGGTTCTAGTCTGAAGTGATCTGAAAACCATTTCACCTGCAAAAAAATTAAACCACTTTTGGTACCCAATGAAAGATGGGTCCTTTCTTGTTAGATTTGGGATTTCCATCGTCATGTAACAACTCAAGAGTAGGAAACCATTTAACATTTGACACGTGTTTAATGTAGAACCTTTTGGCACCCATTTATATATGGCTCCAATGGGCTTTGAAACAACCTTAGGTAATGAAACTACCTTTGGCTTGGGTGACTTTGGAAATGCCTTAGCCTTGGCCTTTGGCGATGGTTTTTCCAATTTGTCAGGCGGTGATGAGGCATGCACTTTTGTTTTCTTAGATTGGCGCCGTTTCCGTTTTTCATGATAAGGTACAAACTTAGGTATTTCAGGAACAGCTCGCTGAAATCTTTTTGGACATAATTGAAACAGATTGCAAAAAGAATATTTCAAACGATTACTAGCAACATCCTTGCATGATCTGTAGGTACAAAACATTGAGAGTCCGTACGTTTGGAAGACTTAGACTTAGAGAAATTTCCTTGGTTAGTTGGTTTCTTGGAAGACTTAGATTGACTCTCAGCCTTCTTTGAAACCTCAGCTTTTGAAGATTTTGAACACTCACCTTCAAAAATGATTAAACGAACTTCAATCTAAGCATTACCTTTGTCTAATGACGCAAGAGGGACTTTGGTAGGATGAGAAACTTTTGAGTCTTTTAAGTGAGAAATTAATCTTTCTGATATTATGTCAAACTTTTCTTTGTAGATAATTGATTCTACATTTTGTTCTAAACTTTGACTTGCCAATTTTTCTTCGCTCTTGAGAAGAGCTTCTTGATAATCAAGAGCTTTCTTTCGAGCTGTCCTTAAGTCCTTTTCTAAAACACTTATTTTGTGTCGAAGAACTTTGTAGGAACGTAAGGATGAATGACTGGTTTGATAGGTTCGGCGTTCATTTCAGCTGATGAATAACTAGATATGAAGTCCTCCTCTAGAGTTGGTACTCTATAAGGATAACTCACTCTCATTTAGTTCATCATATTTAAAAGAAATTTCATTTTCTTTGTTTTCACTTCGTTTCTCATCCTCTTGAGTTAAGACTTCTTCCGATGAATCGAAAAAGAAAGACTTAAACTCAGTCCCCACTCCCCATATACCTCATATCATAAAAAATAGGTAAAACTGACTGAACCTTTTCCAAATACTTAGGATTTTTAAAACCAATTCCTTGTTTGGAATGATAAAACCTAGTCTCTTTGGGTTAATTTAGATGAATGGTTTGTTCACATTGACCCCGTTTTAGAAATTCATCATCTAGGGTTTTTATTCATGAGTACAAACCTATTATCTCTTCTTCAATCATTTTGTATTTACTCAGATTGTCTAAGTTTTCCATGTTTACAGACTCTAAGCGTTTTGAAAGAACACATATTTCAGACTTCAAGGAATTCTTTCCTCAGTGATTGTATCCATAGAACTCTTAAGGTAAGTATTCCTATCCTCAGCATCTACTTTTTCAATTAACACTTTCTTTAACACCTCATAGTTGTTTAGCCATTTCTTCTTATACACGGTGGATTGTTCTTTTTCAGCAATCAATTCATTCTTTATTTCATGTAGTTGTGCATGCAGTTCATTAAATTCGTCACTAGATTTAAAATTAGATAAGGATTGTATATCAGATAAATCAGACGAAGATGAAAAACTTTGTAGCTGTTTGGAGTGGTTCATGAGGCAGACTGGAGATATATCAAATTTCTCCTCCTCGACAGTCTTCTCATGTGTTGAAAATCCTTGAGTCATGATTGTGGAGTGCAAAAGGTGGATCTTCTAGATTGGAAACTGGAAAAACTCAGAAACTTCACAAGTTTGGATGTATCCGAGGTTGGGTTATTGGTGAAACTTGGATCAGAAATGACTCTTTCACATTGGTTTTCAGATTCTTGGTATAAAAATGACTGTAACTTTTCTCTGGAGTGGAATTAGGCCTTGAAATTTGACCAAACCGGCTGTACGAAACAAAGTTCTTGTTCTAAACTTGAACAAATACATTATTACCAAACTGTGCATATTTGAGAAGGCTGGTAACAGAAAAAGAATGAGGTTTCATATATTCACATCAGTTTCCCATCTATCAATTTGTTAATGTCCACCTGCATCAAATATAAGGAGTCCATAGTAGAAGTTAGTAACCACCACATTATCATTCATGCAGGTTCTATTTACTTATGCAGAAGAATTGAATTACTTATATCTTTTGTTACAAAAAAACACAAATAATCCATTAAAGGAAGTATAGAATTTGTGTTAACTGTAAGATATTCTAGGTGTCATGAACTACCAAGTACAGGTTAAACAAATTTTCAACTTTGCACTATGATAACCAAGTTATACATTTTTTTTTGGTGAATGGTAAAGATAAACCTTGCATTTCAAGATAAGAAGGTGTCAGAAATACCATTCGGATGCATGGATTATCACCTAGGCATCATTCACATATGACTGGAAAGTCTTCCCAACCATCAGCTTCAACATCTCTTAATATCCTGTGTGCCATGAGTTCTGCAAGATGCAAATCAGCTTTATTACGACTCAGTGAAGTTAGATGTCTACGGGCATAACTTACCATTCGCCGACTAAATCCAAACAATCAAACCAAAATGAGCTAAAACCTAACCCTAAACTAATATAACAACTTAAATTGTACAAAGGATTAACACTCTAAAAACAGATCTACGACACAAAATGATTCTAAACTTTTTTACATGAAAACTATCAAATAATTCAACAACACAAATGAGTATGTAATTGATCGAAAATAATTCGATTACCTGGCTGTCTCTCGGAGTGGCATTAATAGAATCAACGAAAAGAAACGATGGCAAACTTATAGGAAAAACGTAGGGTTCTTCTCCGGAGAATTGAGCATCGGTGAAAGAAGAATTAAGATTATATAGGTCGTAGGGATTAGGAGTTGGAGAATGGAGACTAATGGATGACCGGGTTCGAATTCCTGACCGAATTTGAAAAGGAAATCCGAGTGTGCCCAATACACAAATATGGAGCCCCGAAATCCAAGATGTTATCTGTGCCGCCTCGCCTATTTTCCAATAAGGGCAAATGACCAAAAATAGTAACTAGTTTTGACATTTTTATCTTTGAAGTAACATTACTTATTTTTTTTATCATTTATAGTAACAACTTTTTATTTTTCTATCAATAATAGTAACTGGTGACCTAACTTGTTTAGCAGGTCACCAACAATTCAGTTATCAAAAATAGTAACAACTTTTCATATTTATATCAATAACAGTAACATATCAAATTAAACAAAATCTTTTATTTTTTAAGTTTTTCCAAGATTTCATAAACGCCAAAATAAACTCAATTTATGTTTCAATTTATTTATTTACATTACTACTATCTTTAGTGACTATTTTTTTAATTTCACTAAATTTATTTATTGTAACACCCTCCAAACCCGCACAAAAGTCACATCATTTACAATACACAGGTGGCAATAACGCATATTAAATCCATTTCACAATGTGAAGGTTTACACAAACACAGATCATTTACAACATTTTGCATGACATAAACAACACTGTTTAGAAGTTAACCCAACATATAAAATCCCAACCCGGATCCAAATATCCAAATACAGACCCGATACATCTAACCCAAAGTTTCCCAACAGTAGAGCGAACACATACAGTCAGCAAAAGGCAAAGTCTCGGCAACAGCAAGATCAAGCTCCTACTTTTGCTCAGGAGCTGGCGGACCTATCTTTTGACTCCCTGATAACACATTCAGACTTGAATATGTAAGCTTCGCAGGTCGTGAGTACACAAGGGTTAGACTCTGCACTAATCACGTAAGCACATAACACATGTTACGTAAGACCCAGTGTTTTCTCAAATGTCTTAAGACTAGGCCCCAGTAGCAATGCAAATCAATCAAGAAACTAAGATAATAATTAACAGTGCGGAATTAAAGTTAATTTCAAACAGAGACAATTTTAAGTAGTAACGTACAAACTTCTAGACTATTACATCAAATCACATAATACAATGTAACATCCCAATTTTCAATTATATGTAATTTACAATTATTTGGACTTAATGGTTGTATTAATGAAATATTATATCAATTTAAGTCAATTTCAATCATTATATCAGTTAAATGAGAATATGCAAAGTTGAGGGGTATAATGAGCAAATAGATAAAAGTGGGGAATAAAAGAAAGAAAAACCTTTCATTTTCAAACACTCACTCTCTCACTACTCTCTCTCTCTACCGATTTCTCTCTCTACTCTCTCTTTCTCTCGGCTTCATCTAAAGAACACACAAGAATCAGTATTTTCAAGTGCAAAAAGTTGGATTCAAGTTGCAATTTAGGAGCTATAACTGCTACAACAAACGATTTGAGGTAAGAATCACTCAAAACTTGCAAATTTATGATTTTTGGTTCGGTTTTTATGAAAAACCGATTTTTAAGATTGTTGTTGCAAATGTTGATGCATGTTGAATCTGAATATGGAGAAGTTTAAATCGAGTGTTAGTGATGCAATGTACAAAAATTCAGATTCAAACTCCACTTCTAAGTATGATTTTTGGAATTATGTGTGTGTTTTAGTGTGTGTTCTTCGAACTTGTAGAAAATGGACACAAATGTGGAATTTTTGGTACATTATGACATGTTATAAGATGAAATAGTATATTTAAGTTCATATCTGCAATTTTAGATGCAAAAACATGCAAAAATGGTCCAAAAGTAATTTCTGGAAAATGTTGGAAATTTTACAAGTATGAACTCGGTCCGGATCTGTCCAAATTCGGACCATGCCCAGTTCGGACCTACAATGATTTCGGACCAACTACAATTTCGGGTCCATCCCAATTCGGACCCCCAAATTCGGACCTAGCCTATTTCGGACCAAGGACCCAATTTCGGACCATCCACAATTCGGATCATCCGAATTCGGATGTGGTCCGAAATCAGACCCAATTACACTTAATTTACAAAATTCAAGTTTTAAGCAATTACTGACACAAAATCACTGTTACACTTACTTTACAGATCATTGTGGTGTTATCAAAACACACATTGATTCAGAGACAAGTCACACAATACCAATCACTGTGAGTAACAGATTGTCATTCTAACATTTCTTGTTTTTGAATTCATGTTTATATATTCAATGGCATGTTCACATTGTTCATATACATTATTTGGCACTCGTACATGATTTGTTGTTATGATGCACACTCGTACTTGACATGTAACACACATGTAGCCAGCGTTCATTTGAAAGTGCATCTATTTACATCATGCTTGCACTGCATGATCATTACTTCACAATCTGATGCGACCTGGACTGGGGCTGACAGTAGGCCACTGTCGGGGACTGATCATCCCACTCGTTATCCCGTCAGGTTCGGCACATCCCCGATCAGCATTTGAACTGCCAACCCCATGCTAGCACTGCATGGTTTACACATACATTGAGGCTTACACTGCCTGTTTTCACATACATGGGGCTTACACTGCCCATGGTTAAGCATTGCTTGTAAAGAAATATTTGTTGTTTGCATAATCTGTTATCTCACTAAGCTTTAGCTAAAAGTTGACTCACAATGTTTTCAGGCAAAGGCAAAAGTGTAGCTGGACCTTCTACTTAAGCAATTCACTTCAATATCCCGGAGACTTTAGAAGCTATTGGTACTTGAATGTAATAGCTTTGGGCTGGGATTTACTACTTCTAAAACAATTTTTGATGTTGTAATAGATAGACTTTATCACTGTAGACATGTATTCTATTGCTTTAGTGTGGATCTGCTTAAATCTATTTTAAGTATTCAATTTCAATTATCATGATTATTCATTGGGTTGTTTGTTGATCCTGGTGATTCAATTATACTATCAGATCAAGAGGGTGTCACAGGTTTTGGTATCAGAGCAATAGTTTGAGGTTTCAAGTGTCCGCGAGGACTTGGACTCAAACTTAGGTTATGATATTAGAATGGACTCCTAACTAATGATCTGAACTAAGATAGGATTAACATGCACACGGGGACAAATAAAGGGTAACTGTAAACACTTAGGACTTACAACCAAATGTTCTAAATATAAATTGTTATATTTCAGAACATGTCAGGAGACGATATGACTCCTCAACAAATGTTCCAGATGATGCAAGCTCTTATGGAACAGAACAACGAACTACAATCCAAACGAATGGCTGAGCAGGCTCAGTCATTTGCAGATCAGTTAAGGGCCAGGGATGAGGCCGAAGCGAAACGTAAAGCTGATAAACGGAAGAACAAGGAGCAACAACAGGATGATCAAGAGGAAAGACAAGACACTGGGTCTTCTAACAGATCAAGGGGTTGTAGGTTTAAGGACTTCAAAAGTAACGGAGCTGTTACTTTTGACGAAACTGGAGATGCTGTCACAGCATTGGAATGGATCACCACCACCGAACAAACTTTCAGAATCAGCGACTGTGCTGAAAAGGACATGGTCCGCTTTGCAACCGCTATGTTTGCAAGGGACGCAGTTATGTGGTGGGATGCTATGACACATGTGTTGACGATGGAGGTAGTGTCACACATGTCCTGGAGTGAATTCAAGGAAGTATTCTCCCAGCAATATTGTCCCACTGACGAGAAGCGCCGTCTAGAGGTGAAATTTCTGAACCTAACCCAAGGAATGAAGACGGTTACACAATATGCCGTTGAGTTCACCCGACTAAGTTTGTTTGCACCGCATCAAGTCGACACAGAAGAAAGAAAGATAGCCCGGTTTGAGGCCGGACTAGACTATGAAATTCGCCGAATCATGAGTGGGGTTCGGTATACAACCTTTGCTGGTTTGCTAGAGGCTGCTCGAAAGGTGGAGCAGATTGTTTTGTTATCAGGGTATGTTATCGGTTCAGCCGCCGCAGCACCGACTCAGCCGTCGCCGCCAAAAAGGCAGCGGGAGTCTGGATCATCCCGATTTTCTCCTAAATCCCATCAACAATCTTCATCACCCAAGAAGGGAAGGGCCTTTTCGGCCAGTTCTGAAATGAGGGACTGCAGGCGATGCAGGAAAGCGCACTCTGGGGAGTGCAAGACTCAAGACATGTACTGTTTCTGCTGTAGGTAGAAAGGCCATCACTGGGAGCATTGTCCTCGAAAAGACGATGCATGCTACAACTGCCATAGACTTGGCCATTTTGCAAGGGATTGCCCGAAACCCCCAAGAGATCAGAGTGTTCAACAATCAGCAACAAGATCTTCTGCAGCTTCCACTGCTCGCAGGGATCAATCTCAAAGGGCTCCAACAAGGGCATTCCAAATCACTGCGGAAGAAGCAAAGGATGACCCGGAGGTGGTCACTGGTACGTTCTATGTTAACTCAATTCCTGCACGTATCTTGTTTGATTCCGGAGCAAATCGTTCGTTTGTCTCCACTTCATTTGCTCGTCAATTCAATATGCCTACTTCAAAACTGCAATTTGTACTTGATATTGAGACTGCTAGCAACATGTTAGTTAAAGCAGACAAGGTATATAGGAATTGTACATTACTTGTAGAGGATATAGTGTTCAACATAGACTTAATTCCCATGGAGTTCGGGGAATTCGATGTCATAGTAGATATGGACTGGTTGGTTCACAATGAGGCCTAGATTGTATGCAAGAAAGGATGATTAAGATTACCACTCCCGAGGGCCGAGATATTTGTATCTATGGTGACAGACACAAAGGTGACTTGTGCCTTATTTCAATTGCAAAAGCCCGAAAGCACGTTGCCAAGAGTTGTTCTGCATATTTAGCCTGCACTGTCGATGCTAAGGCTGAAATTCAATCTCCATCCACCGTTCCCGTTGTTACAGAATTTCCAGATGTCTTTCCAGAAGATATCTCGGGATTGCCACCTGATCGTCAAGTGGAATTCCGCATTGATCTCATTCCTGGAGCTGCTCCAATAGCAAAGGCTCCGTACCGTTTAGCTCCTGCAGAAATGCAGGAAATGATGAAGCAGTTACAGGAGCTACTTGACAAAGGCTTTATTCGTCCAAGTTCATCTCCTTGGGGCGCTCCTGTTCTGTTCGTCAAGAAGAAAGATGGCACATTACGTATGTGCATCGATTACCGCGAACTCAATAAATTCACAATCAAAAACAAATATCCATTGCCCCGGATTGATGATCTCTTCGACCAGTTACAATTCGCAAGCTACTTCTCGAAGATTGATCTTCGCTCGGGTTATCACCAACTCAAAGTACATCCAGACGACATTCCAAAGACGGCTTTCAGAACTCGTTACGGACAGTACGAGTTTCTGGTAATGCCATTCGATCTCACAAATGCGCCGGCTGCTTTCATGGATCTCATGAACAAAGTCTGCCGACCAATGCTCGACAAATCGGTCATCGTGTTCATCGATGACATTCTCATATATTCAAAGACCAAAGAGGATCATGCTACACATCTGAGAGAATTATTAGAGTTGCTATGCAAAGAGCGACTTTATGCCAAATTCTCGAAGTGTGAATTTTTGTTGAGGCAGGTACGTCTCAACATTCGAAACGATTTCATGATCCTTATACTCAATCATAAACTCGTTGTTAACTTGTACTTGCTCAATATTCAATTCAGATCCAACTCTTGGGGCACGTGATATCTGGTGCTGGGATTCCTGTTGATCCTGCAAAGATCGAAGCTATCCAGAACTGGGAATCACCCCGCAACGCCTCAGAAATTCGTATCTTTCTGGGATTGGCTGGTTACTACCGCCGATTCATCAAAGACTTCTCAAAGATAGCCGTTCCGCTTACAAAGCTTACTCGCAAGAACGCAACCTTCTTTTGGAAAGAAGAACAACAAGCTGCCTTTGATAAACTAAACAATCTGTTAAGTGAAGCACCAATTTTAGCCCTGCCTGAGGGGAACGAGGACTTTGTTGTATACACAGATGCATCAGGCATGGGTTTGGGTGCTGTTCTGATGCAAAGAGGAAATGTCATAGCATATGCTTCCAGACAGCTCAAACCACATGAGAATGATTACTCTACTCATGATCTGGAGTGAACTGCTGTGACTTTCACTCTCAAATTATGGAGGCACTATTTGTACGGAACCAAATGTCAGCTCTACACTGACCACAAATGTTTGAAGTACATATTCAGTCAGAAGGACTTGAATATGAGACAGAGAAGGTCGATGGAGCTGATCAAAGATTACGACTGTGAGATTCTCTATCATCCAGGGAAAGCCAACGTAGTGGCTGATGCCCTAAGTAGGAAAGCTTATTGCAAGGCATATTGCTATGCCTTGACTTCCACAATACTGACGTCCACTATCATAGACGATGTAAGGGCTGCTCAGTTGCAGGCCCTAAAGGAAGAGAATGTAAAGGACGAGAACATCAGAGTTCAACTGCCATTAATGCAAGATGATGGAACTGGACTCAGAGGTGTGTAAGGCAGAATTTGGGTTCCTAAGTTTGGGAACATGCGAGATGTAATTCTTGCGGAAGCTCATCAATCTAAGTTCTCAATTCATCCTGGTAGCACAAAAATGTACAATGACTTGAAAGCCGACTTTTGGTGGCCAGGGTTGAAAAGAGATGTTGGACAATTTGTGGAGAAATGTAGAACATGCAGATTTGTCAAAGCAGAACACCAACAGCCCTATGGTAGTATGCAACCTCTTCCTATTCCAGAATGGAAGTGGGACCATATTACCATGGATTTCGTAACCAAGCTACCTAAGACACGTCGTCAACATGATGCCATTTGGGTCATCCTTGACCGATTAACAAAATCTGCGCACTTCATTCCAATCCGAGAAACATATTCACTGGAACGTCTTGCCCAGATCTACGTTAACGAAATCGTCATTAGGCATGGTGTGCCTAAATCTATTGTCTCTGACCGAGATAGTAGATTTACTTCCAACTTCTGGGCTGCTCTACAAAACGGTCTTGGTACTCGTATCGCAATGAGTATTGCCTATAGACCACAATCTGACGGGCAGAGCGAAAGGACGATATTAACTCTGGAAGACATGCTCAGAGCGTGTGTCATGGATTTGGGTGGTAACTGGGACGATCACCTCCCATGGGTTGAATTCTCCTACAACAACAGTTACCATTCCACAATTAAAATGGCACCGTTTGAGTTCCTGTACGGCAGAAAATGTAGGACTCCAACTTGTTTGAGGGAAACAGGAGAAACTCCTATCGCCGGACCAACTTTGCTACAAGAAACAAACGAAAAGATACAACTCATTCGGTAGTACATGAAAACGGCACAAGATCGGCAAAAGAACTATCACGATCGCCGTCATAAAGCGATAGAGTTTCAGAAGGATGATTGGGTATACTTAAAGGTTTCTCCAATGAAAGGTGTTACAAGGTTTGTAAAGCGAGGAAAGCTATCACCTCGATTCATAGGACCCTTCAAGATACTAGAAAGAGTTGGTAATCAGTCCGATCATTTGGACCTGCCAGAAGAGTTATCAAGTGTTCACCCGATATTTCATGTGGGCTACTTAAGAAAGAGTCTGGTGCCCGAAAGGGAACCATGGACTGATCATTCAGAAGTAAAGATTGACGAACGGCTAAGATTCATTGATGAGCCGGAGTGCATCTTGGAAACAAAAATCAAGACACTCCGCAACTAGGAAATCAGGATGGTGCTGGTCAAGTGGAAGCATCATCGGGGAGCTAATCATACTTGGGAATCGGAAGAAGACATAAAGACTTAGTACCCAAGGTTGTTTAGCGCAACATGACTTCGCGGACGAAGTATAGGCGTGGTGGAGCCCATGCTGTAACATCTAAATTTTCAATTATATGTAATTTACAATTATTTGGACTTAATGGTTGTATTAATGAAATATTATATGAATTTAAGTCAATTTCTATCATTATATCAGTTAAATGAGAATATGCGAAGTTGAGGGGTATAATGAGCAAATAGATAAAAGTGGGGAATAAAAGAAAGAAAAACCTTTCATTTTCAAACACTCACTGTAACATCCGGTACTAAGCCAGGTTAGCAACAATGACCTAATCTATATTTAATAGCCAATTATAACCTAATCGGTGGTCATTAGAAATTAATCAAGTGATTAACAAGGTTTATTAGAAAATTCAACTCAATTGGAATCAAATTCATCGGTGCGGTGAGTCGGGAAATCAATTAATCCGATCGATTGATGATATGAGGGATTAATTCAACTAAGTACATAATTAAATTATGATTAGTGACACTAATCATACACTAATACAATTACTTAACATTAATTATGCAAGACTAAAACAAATCATTAAAACAATGCATCTATAAGTATTTATAAAATTACAAGAAAAGGGAAATACAAGACTACATTTCTGAATACATTTATACAAAAAAAAAAATGGAAATACATGTATATACACATAAGGGCCGGCCATTAGGCCATATGGTGTATTAGAGTTTGACTTTTATTTTAATAATATTACTTTAAACACCATCATTTTGTTTAAAAGTACACACAACTTTTGTCTCCCATGCCTTTCATCATTTGAAAGACCAAAAATTTCTCTATAAATAGGAAGGCATTTCATTTATTTTATTCACACCAAAACTCATTCTTTTCTCTCCATAAATCCGGCCATATACCCTCACACATCACAAAATTCTTCATTCAAGTGTTCTTGGTGTTCTTCAAGTGTTTTTAGTGCAAACCTTGCAAAGATTTAAACTTCTACCCAAAATCATCTTCCAAATACATCAAAGTAAGTAAATACTAACTTATTTCATCCTATAATTATGTTTATATAAGTCTTGCATAATATATATAATCACCAACAACAACAAGTTTCATAAAAACTCAAGTTTATAAGTTTCTAGTTTTTATTTTTAAGTTGTTTTTTTAAATGTGCATATGAATATATGAACACATTATAAACATGTTAATATTATGAAAACATGTGTTATATATGTGTTATATAACTATTACAACTTTTATACAAGTAGTCTTTGAATAAACAACAAGAATCATAAGTTGTTTCAAGTTTATAAACTACGGAATTTCGGCAGAAAATTTATATCGACTTTGAAAAATCATAACTAATTCATAACTCAACGAAATGAGTTGATTCTTGTCTCAAAAGTTAGATCTATGTCTTAACTATAGATCTGTAATTTTTCATAATTTATTTTGAAGTTTAAGACCTCCAGAAATTGTTTGGGAAACCGAAAGTTTGACAGCTCAAAATGGCCAAAATAGGGTTTTTAACGAGCTTTTTCATCAACCTAAACATCTCGAAAAATGGCCGTTCTTGATTCTAAAAATCCTTTGTATATAGTAGTTTTATGTCCTAGAAAACCAAAGTCTAAAACATTTTGGAGCTTGGTCAAAAACAGCCTCAAAGTAGGCCGAAAAACCTCCGAAAAAGCTGGAAAATTATATATATATAAACTTGACGTTTTAAGCAAATTTTATTTATAAACTTGTAATGTTGGGTGATTTAAGACCTAAAAATCTATAAATATATATATCATCATATATTAGAGATATTAAGTCCTTATTATCATTTAGGACCCGTTTATTCTCGCTCGGTGCATCATCCGTCACTTTACGCTAAAAAGCACTTTACGCTAGTTTTTACCATCACACGCTCGGTGAGTTCTCATATCCCCTATTTTCACACTGTTATGTTTTAGGGATGAAATATATACATGCTACGTTTTTATATGGACACGGAAATATTTTCATTTCTATTATGTATTACACATGTGGTTCCATTAGCTCTGATATCATGAACCGTTAATTGCATTTATTTGTAAGCGCGAATATATTGTGGATAGATCTATTGGGAGTCATGTCCCCCACTCGGGTTAGTCGGATTGGCTAACAGCGGGTGCATATATAAATTAACACACGGTATTACGTATGGGAATACTGCACATGGCAAACTCATTTTAAATTAAGCTTCGGTTGCATGATGGTTTATATGTAATACATAACAAGGAATTTATGATTTTATAAATTCAATCTCTATTATTGTTGTCCATACAAGTCAGATTTACGTGTAAACCTATGAGCTCACCAACAATTTTTTTTGACGTATTTAGCGTGTATTTTCAGGAAATTAAGGCAAGTATGCCTTCGGACGTATTTTCTTTCAAGCTTCCGCATCCATGGAGTCGCATGCATATTCAAATTAACGGAGATTTAGCTGCATTATTTTGGATATTTTAATTATGTAATTAAATCTCTGTATTTTGCGAACTCCGTTCCTCATATTAGACTATGTAAAACATTGCTATGCTTTAAAGCTTTAACGATGTATTTTAAAAACGTCCATATAGTGGTCGTTCGTTATGATTATGGTTATGCTTCCGCGACGTCACGCTTTGTTGCCAATCGGGGTAACGGGATGTGACAGATCGGTATCAGAGACATAGTTATAGTGAACTAGGTTGCATTAGTACCCTAGACTATAACTGCACATAAGATTTACTGATTTTAGAAATATTTTGTAACTTTGTAACTAACTAAAAGGCCATGAATGGACCTTGATAGAAGAAAGAATGCCCCACCCGGAGACTATCATCTTATCAGATTCAGAGGACGAGTACACCCCTGCGAGCCCCGCAGCCACTGAGATTTTTACTGAGGGAGAGACATCTGAGGAAGAAGACCCCTCTGAAGACCCAATGGAGGAGTCAGAAGAGGAACCAATGGAAGAAGATAAAGCTGGAGAGAATCCACCGCCCCCAACAGTCCCCGCTCGCATTCCATACCATCCGGCAGAGCCGTCATTTAAACCATATCGGCCTTACCCAAATGGCCCCAAAATGTTGTACACACCCCGAAAGCGGGTGATCACGCCAAGAAGGGAGTCTATTCCTATCCCGACTCCCCAGCCCAATCCCCCACCGCCACACCGACGTGTAGACGCCCGTCGATGGGGCTGGATCCCTGAAACTCTCCGTGAGTGGAGGCAAGAGGAAGGAATCCCTTCCCAATTCGAGGTCGGAGGACCATCCTCTACACTGATCCAACCACTCACCCAGGAGATGACTGATCAGACCGTACCCCTGCTAGTAGCACGGTCTTACCGTCATGACCTCCAAACCCGGTTACTTAACCAGGATATTGGAGAATTGACTGCCCGTCTGGAGCGGGAGGAGATTCAAAACTCCAATTTATACTGGGTTAACCAGCATGCTCTCACCATCCAACAGAATGGCCTGAATGAGCTTCGACAGCAACTAGCCGAAAGCCAAGCTCGGATCGAGGAGCTGACTTTGCGCCTCAATGCCTTAGAAAAGGGAGAGACCCCTGATCACTCCCGCACCTAGTACCCCCCTCTATCTTTGTAATATTAGGAACTTATTATGTAATAGTGTAGGACTAAAATTTTCGGGTAATAACCCGCCCCCAATGTAAGAAAATTATGAATGATTAACGAAAATTGCAAGTTATTTATGAAATTGTGTTTGATGATTATAGTGTTGTGCCTTAAGAAAAATTTACATATTTAAGATTCAACTTCTTACGCTATGCTATTTTCTTTAAACTTTAAGATAATGCCGCCGAGACGAGTTATGAGCGCTGCTGAAATTGAGGAACTAGTTGCACAAAGAGTGGCTGCTGCTATAGCCACTTACGAGACCAACAGAAACAGTTCAGCTAACGGAGATGGTGGTGCTAGCCGCACCACGGGAGGAACTGTAACCCACCCTAAGGGATGCGGAAGTAAGGGGTTTTTGAGCTGCAAACCCCGATACTTCAATGGGAACGAAGGAGCCGTCGGATTAGTATGATGGTTTGAAAGGTTGGAATCCGTCTTCCGTGTTAGCGGATGCATAGAAGGAGACAAAGTAAAGTTCGCCACCCACACTCTGCAAGACAGCGCCTTGACATGGTGGAACTCGTACACCCAGTCTGTGGGAATTGATGCAGCTTACCAACTCGCCTGGACCGAGTTGAAGCAGATGATGACCGAGGAGTATTGCCCTAGGAATGAGCTATAGAAAATGGAGTCAGAGTTTTGGAATCTGGCTATGAAGGGGACGGATGTAGCGGGGTACACCAACCGATTTCATGAACTGAGTATTCTGTGCCCTCAGATGGTGACCCCGGAGTACAAGAAAATCGAACGTTACATTCGGGGACTCGCTCCTCAAATTCAAGGTAATGTCAGTGCCTCCAACCCATACACCATACAGGATGCCATCAGGATGGCCAACAATCTAATGGATCAAGTGTCCCGGAGGAATGAAGCCAAAGTCGGGGAAAACAAGAGAAAGTGGGAAGACAAGTCCGGAAAGAATACGGGTTCGCAATCCAAGAAGCCCGAGACCATCAGGGCTTATGTGGCAGGAACTGAGTCAAGAAAAGGCTACACGGGTACCAAGCCTTACTGCACCCAATGCACCTTTCATCACAACAAGGGTCCCTGCCCAACTTGTGTAAAATGCAAACGTATTGGCCATATGGCCAAAGACTGTAAGTTTGGAACCCCGGGTGTCAATGGCAGCAATCAAAGAGGCTGCTTTGAGTGTGGAGCTACTGGGCATTTCAAGAGTGAGTGCCCAAAATTGAGAAATGGTGGAGGAGCTCAGGGGAGAGCTTTTGTGTTAGGAGCAGGTGACGCTCGTCAAGATCCCCACGTAGTATCAGGTACGTTTCTTTTAAATGACATTTACGCTTACGTACTCTTTGATACTGGGGCTGATAGGAGCTTTATATCTGATAAGTTTAGTAAGCAATTGAATGCCACTCCTTTTCCCTTAGACAACTCTTATACTATAGAACTGGCTGACGGCAAAATAATAGAGGCAAGTAGTATCATTAAGAAATGCACACTGAAGCTGGCAGATCATCCATTTAAGATAGACTTGATGCCTATAAAACTCGGAAGTTTTGATGTAGTAATTGGTATGGATTGGTTGTCACACAATCATGCCGAGATTTTGTGTGGTAAGAAAGTGGTACGGATACCACTCCACAAGAAGAAGTTCCTAACAGTCCAACGGGAAAGAAAGAACCGACAGTTGAATGTCATATCCGGCCTAAGAACATTAAAGTGCCTTAAGAAAGGTTGCCATGCAGTACTGGTACAAATTGCAGAAAAAGAGTCGGAGGAGAAATGACTCGAGGATATTCCAGTGGTTTGTGACTATCCGAAGGTCTTCCCGGAAGATTTGCCTGGGCTTCCGCCAGCTAGACAAGTAGAGTTTCAAATCGATTTGGTGCCGGGAGCTGCACCGGTCGCAAGAGCCCCATATAGACTCGCCCCTTCTGAAATGCAAGAGCTATCCAATCAATTACAAGAGTTGATGGATAAAGGATTCATTCGACCAAGTTCCTCACCTTGGGGAGCTCCGGTCTTGTTCGTGAAAAAGAAAGACGGATCCTTCAGAATGTCCATAGACTACCGAGAGCTAAACAAGTTAACGGTAAAGAACCGCTACCGTCTTCCCAGAATTGATGACCTGTTTGACCAACTACAGGGATCTAGCTTCTACTCTAAGATTGATCTGCGATCCGGTTATCATCAAGTAAAGGTTCGGGAAGAAGACATTCCTAAGATAGCATTCAGAACTCGTTATGGACATTATGAATTCCAGGTAATGCCATTCGGTTTGACCAACGCACCAGCCGTATTCATGGACCTCATCTATCGAGTGTGTAAACCGTATCTGGACAAATTTGTAATAGTGTTCATAGACGATATTCTCATCTATTCCAGAAATAAGGAGGAGCATGAACAACATCTCAAGCTGATCTTGGAGTTGTTAGAGAAGGAACATTTATA
Organism: Centrapalus pauciflorus; assembly: GCA_020465985.1. Taxonomy (NCBI): domain Eukaryota; kingdom Viridiplantae; phylum Streptophyta; class Magnoliopsida; order Asterales; family Asteraceae; genus Centrapalus; species Centrapalus pauciflorus. Next base: position 100,012 of record JAANYP010002855.1, read on the forward strand.
CGCCAAATTTTCAAAATGTGAATTTTGGTTGCGAGAAGTTAAATTCCTTGGACATGTGATCAACAGCCAGGGAATCCAAGTTGATCCATCAAAAATCGAGGCCATACAGAACTGGGCGACTCCTAGAACCCCCACGAAAATCCGCCAATTTCTAGGACTTGTCAGTTATTATAGGCGATTTATTGAAAACTTCTCAAAGATAGCAGGTTCCCTAACAGAGGTGACTCGGAAGGATGTAAAATATATCTGGGGTGAAGAGCAAGAAAAGGCATTTCAGCAGTTAAAGCAAAGATTGTGTAGTGCACCAATTCTGTCCTTACCTGAAGGGACTGAAAATTTTGTGGTCTACTATGATGCCTCACACAATGGATTAGGTTGTGTGCTCATGCAAAGGGATAAAGTCATTGCTTACGCATCACGACAGCTCAAAATTCACGAGGTGAATTATACGACTCATGACTTAGAGCTTGGAGCAGTGGTATTTGCTCTCTAAATATGGAGGCACTACCTGTATGGAACTAAGTGCACGGTGTTCACAGACCATAAAAGCCTTCAGCATATTCTGAATCAGAAAGAGTTAAATATGAGGCAGCGCTGTTGGGTTGAACTACTTAGCGATTATGACTGCAAAATTCGTTATCATCCGGGGAAGGCGAATGTCGTGGCTGATGCCCTAAGCCGAAAGGAACGGGTTAAGCCATTAAGAGTCCGAGATTTGGTCATGACTATACAGTCAAACCTAAACTCTCAAGTTCGCGAGGCACAAGAAGAAGCTGTCAAGGAGGGTAATCTACTAGATGAAGCCTTGAGAGGTATGGATAAGCAGTTTGAAATCAAGTCAAATGGATGTCGATACTTCATGGGCAGAATTTGGCTACCAAAACTCGGAGGAGTAATGAAGCTGGTCATGGATGAAGGCCATAAGACAAGATATGCTATTCATCCAGGGTCAGATAAGATGTATCACGACTTGAAGAGAATGTACTGGTGGCCAAATATGAAGGCTGACATTGCTACCTATGTCAGCAAGTGCTTAACATGTTTGAAGGTTAAGGTTGAGCACCAAAAACCATCAGGATTGCTAGTTCAACCAGAAATACACCAGTGGAAGTGGGAAAACATCACCATGGATTTCATCACCAAGTTGCCAAAGACTTCTGGAGGTTATGACACTATTTGGGTGATTGTGGATCGACTTACCAAAACCGCACATTTCCTGCCCATCAAGGAGACTGATAAGATGGATAAGTTAACACGAATCTATCTTAAAGAAGTCGTCTCAAGGCATGGAGTGCCAGTATCAATTATATCAGACAGGGACAGCCGGTTCACATCAAGATTTTGGCAATCATTGCAAGAAGCACTGGGTACACGTCTAGATATGAGCACAGCCTATCACCCGCAAACGGATGGTTAGAGTGAAAGGATGATTCAGACTTTGGAAGACATGCTAAGGGCATGTGCCATCGATTTTGGCAAAAGTTGGGACATGCACCTGCCATTAGTCGAGTTTTCCTATAACAACAGCTATCGCTCGAGCATTAAGACCGCCCCATTCGAGGCACTCTACAGGCGAAATTGTCGATCACCTCTTTGTTGGGATGAAGTAGGAGATAGTCAGATTACTGGACCTGAGATCATCCAGGAGACTACAGAAAAGATAGCCCAGATTCGTAACCGGTTAAAGATCGCGCGGGATCGACAGAAGAGTTATGCAGACATTCGACGGAAGGATTTGGAATTCCAAGAGGGAGATCAAGTAATGCTAAAAGTCTCGCCTTGGAAAGGCGTAATCCGTTTTGGGAAACGAGGAAAACTCAATCCTCGTTATATCGGACCATTCAAAATCACCAAAAGAATTGGCCCGGTAGCTTACCGACTCGATCTGCCCCCAGAGCTTAGTAACGTTCATAATACCTTCCACGTGTCCAATCTTAAGAAGTGTCTGGCTGATGAATCACTCGTTATACCCATGGACGAGTTGGAGTTAGACGATAAGTTGAACTTCATTGAACAACCTGTAGAAATAATGGACCGAGAAGTCAAGAAATTAAAGCACAGCCGGATCCCGATAATAAAAGTCAGATGAAACTCTAAGCGAGGTCCTGAGTTTACGTGGGAACGTGAAGATCAATTCCGGGAAAAATACCCTCACCTGTTCTCAAGTACTCAAGAAGTGGAGAACACGAGCTAATTTCAGGACGAAATTCCCTTAACAGGGGGAGACTGTAACATCCGGTACTAAACCAGGTTACAATGACCTAACCTGTATTTAATAGCCAATTATAACCTAATCAGTGGTCATTAGAAATTAATCAAGTGATTAACAAGGTTTATTAGAAAATTCAACTCAATTAGAATCAAATTCATCGGTGCGATGAATCGGGAAATCAATTAATCCGATCGATTGATGATATGAGGGATTAATTCAACTAAGTACATAATTAAATTATGATTAGTGACACTAAGCATACACTAATACAATTACTTAACATTAATTATGCAAGACTAAAACAAATCATTAAAACAATGCATCCATAAGTATTTATAAAATTACAAGAAAAGGGAAATGCAAAAATACATTTCTAAATACATTTATACAAAAAAAAATGGAAATACATGTATATACACATAAGGGCCGGCCATTAGGCCATATGGTGTATTAGAGTTTGACTTTTATTTAAATAATATTACTTTAAACACCATCATTTTGTTTAAAAGTGCACACAACTTTTGTCTCGCATGCCTTTCATCATTTGAAAGACCAAAAATTTCTCGATAAATAGGAAGGCATTTCATTCATTTTATTCACACCAAACTCTTTCTTTTCTCTCCATAAATCCGGCCATATACCCTCACACATCACAAAATTCTTCATTCAAGTGTTCTTGGTGTTCTTCAAGTGTTTTTAGTGCAAACCTTGCAAAGATTTCAACTTCTACTCAAAATCATCTTCCAAATACATCAAAGTAAGTAAATACTAACTTATTTCATCTTATAATTATGTTTATATAAGTCTTGCATAATATATATAATCACCAACAACAACAAGTTTCATAAAAACTCAAGTTTATAAGTTTCTAGTTTTTATTTTTAAGTTGTTTCTTTAAATGTGCATATGAATATATGAACACATTATAAACATGTTAATATTATTAAAACATGTGTTATATATGTGTTACATAACTTTTACAACTTTTATACAAGTAGTCTTTGAATAAACAACAAGAATCATAAGTTGTTTCAAGTTTATAAACTACGGAATTTCGGCAGAAAATTTATATCGACTTTGAAAAATCCTAACTAATTCATAACTCAACGAAATGAGTTGATTCTTGTCTCAAAAGTTAGATCTATGTCTTAACTATAGATCTGTAATTTTTCATAATTTATTTTGAAGTTTAAGACCTCCAGAAATTGTTTGGGAAACCGAAAGCTTGACAGCTCAAAATGGCCAACATAGGGTTTTTAACGAGCTTTTTCACCAACCTAAACATCTCGAAAAATGGCCGTTCTTGATTCTAAAAATCCTTTGTATATAGTAGTTTTATGTCCTAGAAAACCAAAGCCTAAAACATTTTGGAGCTTGGTCAAAAACAGCCTCAAAGTAGGCCGAAAAACCTTCGAAAAAGCTGGAAAATTATATATATATATATATATAAACTTGACGTTTTAAGCAAATTTTATTTATAAACTTGTAATGTTGGGTTATTTAAGACATAAAAATATATAAATATATATATATATATATATATATATATATATATATATATATATATATATATATATATCATCATATATTAGAGATATTAAGTCCTTATTATCATTTAGAACCCGTTTAATCTCGCTCGGTGCATCATCCGTCACTTTACGCTAAAAAGCACTTTACGCTAGTTTTTACCATCACACGCTCGGTGAGTTCTCATAGCCCCTATTTTCACACTGTTATGTTTTGTGGATGAAATACATGCTTCGTTTTTATATGGACACGGAAATATTTTCATTTCTATTATGTATTACACATGTGGTTCCATTAGCTCTGATATCATGAACCGTTAATTGCATTTATTTGTAAGCGCGAATATATTGTGGATAGATCTATTGGGAGTCATGTCCCCCACTCGGGTTAGTCGGATTGGCTAACAGCGGGTGCATGTATAAATGAACACACGGTATTACGTATGGGAATACTGCACATGGCAAACTCATTTTAAATTAAGCTTCGGTTGCATGATGGTTTATATGTAATACATAACAAGGAATTTATGATTTTATAAATTCAATCTCTATTATTGTTGTCCATACAAGTCAGATTTACGTGTAAACCTATGAGCTCACCAACAATTTTTGTTGACGTATTTTAGCGTGTATTTTCAGGAAATTAAGGCAAGTATGCCTTCAGACGTATTTTCTTTCAAGCTTCCGCATCCATGGAGTCGCATGCATATTCAAATTAACGGAGATTTAGCTGCATTATTTTGGATATTTTAATTATGTAATTAAATCTCTGTATTTTGTGAACTCCGTTCCTCATATCAGACTATGTAAAACATTGCTATGCTTTAAAGCTTGAACGATGTATTTTAAAAACGTCCATATAGTGGTCGTTCGTTATGATTATGGTTATGCTTCCGCTATGATTATGGTTATGCTTCCGCGACGTCACGCTTCGTTGCCAACCGGGGTAACGGGGTGTGACACTCACTCTCTCACTACTCTCTCTCTCTCTACCGATTTCCCTCTCTACTCTCTCTTTCTCTCGGCTTCATCTAAAGAACACACAAGAATCAGTATTTTCAAGTGCAAAAAGTTGGATTCAAGTTGCAATTTAGGAGCTATAACTGCTACAACAAACGATTTGAGGTAAGAATCACTCAAAACTTGCAAATTTATGATTTTTGGTTCGGTTTTTATGAAAAACCGATTTTTAAGATTGTTGTTGCAAATGTTGATGCATGTTGAATCTGAATATGGAGAAGTTTAAATTGAGTGTTAGTGATGCAATGTACAAAATTTCAGATTCAAACTCCACTTCTAAGTATGATTTTTGGAATTATGTGTGTGTTTTAGTGTGTGTTCTTCGAACTTGTAGAAAATGGACACAAATGTGGAATTTTTGGTACATTATGACATGTTATAAGATGAAATAGTATATTTAAGTTCATATCTGGAATTTTAGATGCAAAAACATGCAAAAATGGTCCAAAAGTAATTTCTGGAAAATGTTGGAAATTTTACAAGTATGAACTCGTTCCGGATCTGTCCAAATTCGGACCATGCCCAGTTCGGACCTACAGTGATTTCGGGTCCATCCCAATTCGGACCCCAACCTAATTCGGACCCCCAAATTCGGACCTAGCCTATTTCGGACCAAGGACCCAATTTCGGACCATCCACAATTCGGATCATCCAAATTCGGATGTGGTCCGAAATCAGACCCAATTACACTTAATTTTCAAAATTCAAGTTTTAAGCAATTACTGATAGAAAATCACTGTTACACTTACTTTACAGATCATTGTGGTGTTATCAAAACACACATTGATTCAAAGACAAGTCACACAATACCAATCACTGTGAGTAACAGATTGTCATTCTAACATTTATTGTTTTTGCATTCATGTATATATATTCAATGGCATGTTCACATCGTTCATATACATTATTTGGCACTCGTACATGATTTGTTGTTATGATGCACACTCGTACTTGACATGTAACACACATGTAGCCAGCGTTCATTTGAAAGTGCATCTATTTACATCATGCTTGCACTGCATGATCATTACTTCACAATCTGATGTGCCCTGGACTGGGGCTGACAGCAGGCCACTGTCGGGGACTGATCATCCCACTCGTTATCCCTTCAGGTTCGGCACATCCCCGATCAGCATTTGAACTGCCAACCCCATGCTAGCACTACATGGTTTACACATACATTGAGGCTTACGCTGCCTGTTTTCACATACATGGGGCTTACACTGCCCATGGTTAAGCATTGCTTGTAAAGAAATATTTGTTGTTTGCATAATCTGTTATCTCACTAAGCTTTAGCTTACAGTTGACTCACAATGTTTTCAGGCAAAGGCAAAAGTGTAGCTGGACCTTCTACTTAAGCAATTCACTTCAATATCCCGGAGACTTTAGAAGCTATTGGTACTTGAATGTAATAGCTTTGGGCTGGGATTTACTACTTCTAAAACAATTTGTGATGTTGTAATAGTTAGACTTTATCACTGTAGACATGTATTCTATTGCTTTAGTGTGGATCTGCTTAAATCTATTTTAAGTATTCAATTTCAATTATCATGATTATTCATTGGGTTGTTTGTTGATCCTGGTGATTCAATTATACTATCAGATCAAGAGGGTGTCACATACAACTAGCCCCGAACCCCAAAGCTCTATCATTGGTCAAGTACCAAGGTGTTGAAACAGGTTCTAAAGCACTTCAAGTTCATTCAGAATCCTGAGCTATGAAATAGGTCCAGCCAATCCTTTGCCTTTACCTGAAAAATAATGCAAGAACAGGGTTAGCTTATTTGCTTAGTAAAAATGTAGAAATTCACATTTAACATGCAATTATGAAGGCAGAAAGCTCATGCACTGCACTCGGCTCATGCATAGCTCATCTCTATTGCTCATGCACTGCACAAGGCTAATGCACAGCTCAAATCTCGAAGGGACATTGGCCAATTAAATGCTCTTTGATGTGCATCTTTGCTCAGCTCCCAGTTATAAAACTATTGTTGCTCTTGAGACTTTTAGACAAATTCATAAGAAATGCTCGGATAATGATAACACCATACACACACATCATTAGTGGGGATCAGCCACGTACTAGGCTAGCTACCAGTAATTCCTGTATGTGTATCATCAGAATGCTAAGCTCTAGCTACTCTCTGTGCTTTCATCATGTAAATCAGCACATCACAAGCCTAACATTAACCCAACACTGAGCAATAGTGTTGGTGTTAAGCGTAACAATCAAATGACTCGTCAATGAATAGAAGCTAGAAGAAGAAATGCTCAGCCCAACAAGTCATAGCAAACATGCTATGATAGTATATCAATATGCTCAGGATCAGAATGCCAATAAAAGTAGAATAAAGCAAATGTCTCAATTCACATAATTTGCAGCTAAAGTAAAATCTACAACTCACTGTAACTGGTTAATTTGCACTTTCTGGCTCCGGCTCTGTTTCTCACAATCTATAGTGGGTTAGAACCACTATCTAACTTATATCAGACTTACAGACAGCTTGCCACTTTGCTATAGCTTTCACTGGTGCTCTTTAATATGTCTTTTAGTTTTCTTGTTGCTCAGTCTGTTATGCATATCATTTCTGATATTTATTAGTCGTTATATCATCTGAATAGTATATTCAGTATTCATTCGTTGATCTTTAAATTCAAAGTCTCATATTTTAATTATATTTATGAATATGGCCATCAGTTTCATTAGAATCTTTCATTCAAGGTTCAATGGTTACGCTTATCACATATAGAATATGCTTTACATGACGTATAAGCTTTTATGTCCTTTTTCATGGACATGTGTGACTTTGTTAAGTCTTTTCTTGGCTTTCATTTGCATATTGAACTCACATTCAAAACATGAAAGAATATTTCATGAACTTACTTGATAATTATATGATCATATAATTGCATGTCATTCCACTTCACCTATGTTTATATGATCATGATACTAACATTGAGCAATATGAACATAATATGCTTATAAGTGTCTTTATTACTTAATACATACTTTTGAATGTTCATACAATCATATTACATACATTCATGGCATTAATTGCATATCTTGTAATCTTGACCATCACACCATGTTTTTCTTTATTTTTAATGGCAATAAACAACATGTACTTTAAACATATGCTAACTGATGTATATTCGCACACATAAGTTCATATACTTTAAGTTGATGCATTTCTATACATTTATAAGTTCAGGCCAAAGGCCAAAAGTTTATGCAATTTGAGCATTGTATCTATAAGTTTTCATGAATCTTGATTGCCTTTATGATCACACATCTATACATCAAATGTATTGTTATTAGCCTAAATTTAAGCATAAGATTCCTAAACATTGCAAATAAAGCATCAATTCTACATATTTTCTATCATAATTTAACATAAAACACTTTAATCAACCTTCACATGAAATTAACATATATGTTTGATATTTAGTGTTGCCATCCTATTGTTGTTGCTATCCCAATTTCACTGAATACACACATGCTGCACACATATACATATATATACGCATCATAGTTTCTGATTTATTTTTACTGGGCATACATAGACACATTACATATTTACTTCTTTTACACACACTGCACACACTTACTAATTTCATGCAAAGAAAAGGAAATGGAAAGGATGGATTCGGTTCTAACATCAACACCACCGCACATACCTAGTTTATAGAAATGAAAAGTAAAAAGGTTGTTGTCTTTGCTCCTGTCTTGTACACTGCACACATACACACACTTAACCTTTATGCACAAAAAGGGAAATGAAGGCGCTGTTGCTGGACTGCTGCTTCTGCTTTGTACAAATAAAAAAAAGAAAAAGGTTGCTGCAGTGTTTCGCTATTACCATATATGGTCTCGGTATAAACATAGTTTCAGTATTAGTCTGTAGGTCTCGGTAGTCATTGGCATTGGGTGTGTTTCGGTAATAGTTTCAGTATTACCGAGACCTTTGTGGTCTCAGTACATCTCGTTAATATCAAATGGGTCTCGGTAGTCATGTAAACTCACACACACACTTCTGCACTATTCTTTTATGTTTTTCTACATTTTCACAGCAACAAAACAACTAGTTTATAGGTTGATTGATGCTTCTAGATAAAAATTAAACACACGTATATGTATCCAAGATATGGCCGAAGACCTAAGGGCCTTCTTGGCTTTCTCCTTTTTCGATTAAAATAGGGACCAATTTTCAATTACTGGGAATTAATTAAACCATCCAATAAAGCCATACGAATGCCGATTTCAACAATTAAATCTTAATATACAACATTCATGGACCTATTTTGATGTTTCTTACATTCTTTCTTGATCAATTTTAAAATGAAACACATATTTTCTAGGAAGCCATGGGCTTCAAAAGAAACAACAAGAACTAAGTTTAAATGATATTTACCTTCTAATCTTGATATGAACTTGTTTCTTCATAATTGTTTGTTGATTCCTTGGCTTGGATTTCACTTTTGTTGCAAAAGTTTTGATAATCTTGATGGATTTATAAAGAACCATGAGTGATGAAAGAAGCAAAGGTGAATTGGGTTTGTTTGGAGTAATGAGCAGATGAAATAGTTTTTATCCAATTTATATTCTTTCAAGTTTCACTTTTCACCACCACATAAGTTATTTTTCTTTCATTTCTTTTATATTATCATTGCAACTTTAAAAATTAAACTTATGACTTAATCATAAATTTTATTAACTAACATTTTTAATTACCTAGTACAAATTCCATTTAACTAACTAATTAACATTGAACTTGTTAATTGCTGTTGATCGAAGTTCAGGTCGTTACAGAATGGGCTCCACCACGCATAAACTTCGTCCTCGAAGTTGTCTATGTTCAAATAACCGTAGTTAGGAATTACAAGGTAGGCATGAATCCCTAATATCTGTCACAAACATTCTGGTGATTTATTGAATGAGGACCATCTGTCATTTACAACTTTTGCTTATATAACCAATACATATATTGGCCTTTTCTATATTATACAACTTATTAGCTGATTTATGTACTGACTTAAGTCATTTTAGGAACTCTGACTTACCATTTATACACTTTTCATGTGGGCTTATGCTTTATAATTTAAATATATACCTATTCAATTCGACTAGCAACTCTGTATATCAATTTGTTCATATCTCTCTTTCGTTTGATCTTGAACTAGTTGTAGGGCTTTTGGGAATCTGATATTTGTACTTATGGAACAATTTCATTTATTGTTGATGTTATGATCTTCAATCTCTTAGCAGAGTTCTGTATTTCGCTGACTTTTGTCAAGACTTGCAATTTCCTTGCATTGACTAGCAAATGGATTCCATTTAATTATGTGTACAGACTTATGTTTGACCTTTCATGAATTTAAGATTACTTCACTCTCTTGGTAGAAGCCTTTTATTTTATGCACAGTTAGGTGGAATAAGAATTTTATATTGGACATCTCACTAGTATTGCATCGACATAATGAGAATCCAACACATCATTTATATTGGCATATAACAGGCTTTTCTTTGGCCATTTATGACCAATCGCTTGATTTTATAAAATCTCAATTTATTTCTTGTTTAACTCTAGCTTTGTGCCTCTGACTTCTTTGATTTCTATTCATGTTGACATTGGGTGCTTGACAATTTGGTTCTAAAGACTCTCTTCTTAATAAATTTTATTGGATCATCAACTTCCACGTCTGCCTCATTACGAGACACACTATAATCATTCAGATTACTAGGATTTACGAAGAAGCTTGTGTTTAGGATTAAATTTTGATTTCCTTAGGGCTTTTGAATTGTGCATGATTCAGATACTAATACCTATATTGTTTATAGGTATAATTTCTGATTGGAAAGGTATTTGTATCGTAACTTCAACTGATACAACCCATATGTCATCCACATTATTCACTATCGATGACAGGGTTGTACAGTTAACTCAATACTTACTTTGGAATTGTAATTCATCTGACAATTGTATTTAATACATTTAAACATAAAAGACACTTAATATTAATTACCAATATGGTCTTTTGGCGTTTCTAGTGTCTCCTCGGCATCCTTAGCAGTTATATGGAAAGCTCGCGCCTTTGTTATGGGTATCATTGTTGTACTCCGTTGGATTGCTCCGCCAGCTGGTTGTTCAGGATTGGTAAGCCTGCGTGCATTTGGACAATTCTTGGCATAATGTCCATGCTCACCACAGTTGTAGCATACGTCGTTTCTTTCTGGGCATTCATCACTTCCATGTCTAATTTGTTTACAAGTGTAATAGACTACATCTCTAGGGTTGCAACATCCACTATGAAATTTACTACAACGTTTACCCGATCATGCTTATGACTGTATGGCATAGGCTCTAGTCTTCTGAGGCGTAGAAGATGCTTGTGATTGCTGCTGACTAGACTTTGATGAACTGAAGAATCTACTGGATTACTGCTTCTTAGGTGGAGCTGGACAAGTAGGACTTACAGCCATCATAACTGGTTCGCAGATGAGATTTGGGAATTCCCGCTCCAACATCCTTGTTGCTTCCACTATACTGAGATATGTCTTGAACTTTATGCTACTCATTTGTTTTGTATATGTTGGATTCAGACCCAGTCTGAGTCTGTTTATCTTACGCTCTTCTGTTGCTACTTTATATGACGAGTAGTCGCAAAGTCTCGAGAACTCATGCTCATATTCATGAACGGTCTTAGTTCCTTTATTCAACTGGATCAACTGCATCTCGAGGTTGTCTTGTTTATCAGTTGTACAATATTTGGCGTTAAACATTTCTAGGAACTGCTTCCAGTCCAGTGCCTTAATTGCTTTCTCACCATAGATGCTCCTTTGTGTTTTCCACCAGGCTCTAGCAGCTCCAACAAACAGTGTTGTAGCAAACATAACTCTATTACCGTCCAGACATTCTGAGATACTGAAGATTTCTTAAGTATGACTTATCTAATCTAACGCTTGTATTGGGTTTACTGTGCCTTCAAAAATTATGGCACCACTCGCTTTATAGTCTTTGAATATACAGCCTTTTGGCTGTTCAACTTGTTGATTGACATGCACATTATCAGAATCAGATCAATTTGATTGCTCAGTTTTCTTCTTTTTAAGTTTATTTCTCTTTTCAGTTTTCTTTATTGATTCAAATTGTTCTAACATAAACTTGTTTGTTGTTCATTATTCTGGGTTATTAGTTGTTGCCTCATTTCCAGGACTTGCTCTGGGGTCATGCCACATGATGGCCCACCTTCTCCTGACATAGCTCTGAAATACAAATGACTAAATATTTAGCTCATTAGTCTAGCACATTGTACCATTTCATGTCCCGCCCTACTACTCTCTGAAACCTATCTTTGTTCAAGTCGTCCTGTCATGATTGATACTATAGCATTGCACAAGTTTGAGATCAAGTATTACACGTAATACAATGATTCACTCAAACTATTTGCTTTGATACCAGCCCGTAAGACCCAGTGATTTCTCAAAGGTCTTAAGACTAGGGCCCAGTAGCAATGCAATATCAATCAGGAAACTAAGATAATAATTAACAGTGCGTAATTAAAGTTATTACAAAAAGAGACAATTTTAAGTAGTAAGGTACAAACTTCTAGACTATTACATCAAATCACATAATATAAACTAGCCCCGCACCCCAAAGCTCTATCATTTGTAAAGTACCAAGGTGATGAAACAGGTTCTAAGGCACTTCAAGCTCTTTCAGAGTCATGACCTATGAACTAGGTCCAACCAATCCTTTGCCTTTACCTGAAAAATAATGCAACAACGGGGTAAGCTTATTTGCTTAGTGAGAATGTGGAATTTCACATTTAACATGCATTTATGAACGCGGAAAGCTCATGCATTTCACTCGGTTCATGCACATCTCAACTCTATTGCTCATTCACTTCACTATGCTCATGCATGGCTTAAATCTCGAAGGCACATTTGCCAATTTTAATGCTCTTGATGCGCGTCTTTGCTCAACTCCCAGTTATAAAACTATTGTTGCTCTTGTGACTTTTAGACAAACACATAATGAATGCTCGGATAATGATAACACCATACACATGCATCATTAGTGGGGATCAGCCACGTACTGGGCTAGCTACCAGTAATTGCTATATGGGTATCATCAGGATTGCTCAGCTCTAGCTACCCTCTGTGTTTTCATCATGTAAATCAGCACATCATAAGCCTAACAATAACACAACACTGAGAAATGTGTTAATGTTAAGCTTAACAATCAAAGACTTTTTAAAGAATAGAAGCTAGAAGAACGAAAGATCGCCTCAACAATTCATAATAATCATGACAATTATAACAATATGCTCAATAAGATCTGAATGCCAATAAAATCAAGATAATGCAACAAAAGTCTCAATTCACATAATTTACTGTTAAAGTAAAATCTACAACTCACAGTTACTGGTTAATGTGCTTTCTGGCTCTGGCTCTGTTGCTCACAATATGTAGTGGGTTAGAACCACTATTTGACTTATATCAGACTTACTGACAGCTTGCCACTTTGCTACAGCTTTCACTGGTGCTCTTTAATATGTCTATTAGTTTTCTTGTTGCTCAATCTGTTATTCATCTCATTTCTGATATTTATTAGTCTTTATACCATCTGAATAGTATATTCAATATTCATTTGTTGATCTTTAAATTCAAAGTCTCATATTTTAATTATATTGAGATGAATATGGCCATCAGTTTCATTAGAATCTTTCATTCAACGTTCCACGGTTTCGCTTATCACATATGGAATATGCTTTACATTACCTATTGTAACATCTGACACAAATCCAGGTTAGCAACTATGACCTAATAAGTATTTATCACCAAGTTATAACCTAATCAGTGGTCATTAACAATTAATCAATGTGATTAACAAAGTTCATAAGGAAATTCAAGTCAATTAGAAACAATTTCATCCGTGCGATGAATTGGCAAATTAATTAATCCGATCGATTTGCGATGTGATGGATTAATTCAACTAAGTACATAATTAAATTAAGATTAGTAACACTAATCATTCATTATACACTTACTTAAAATTAATTATGCAAGACTAAAACAATTCATGAAACAAAAGCATTCATAAGTATTTATGAAATTCCAAAAAAAGGGAAATAGAGGAATACTATCTAAATATATTTATACAAAAAAAAGGTAAATACATCAAATATACTTGATGTGGCCGGCCATAGGGGGGTACACCATAGGTGTTGACCTCAATTTTTTTATTACACAATTCCATAACCTATAAAAATCATATCTCCTTCACCATTCTCTTTCACTTCATCCATTCTCACACTCCACCTCCACTTGCAAGACCAAAATTTCCTCTATAAATAGAGAGCTCTCCTTTCATTTCCTTCACACCATCAAAACACAAATATTTCATACTCTAAATACATCAAAGTAAGTACCTCAAAGTGTTCTTGGGGCAATCTTTCAAGAGTTTCAACTTCTTCTCAATTTCATACTCTAAATACATCAAAGTAAGTAAATACTAACTTATTACATCTTATATTTATGTTTAAATAAGTCTTGCATAATAAATATAATCACCAACAACAAGTTTCATAAAAACTCATGTTTATAAATCACTAGTTTTGTTTTAAGTTTGTTTTCTTCAAATGTGTTTATAAGTATATAAACACATTATGTAAGTATAAATATTATGAAAACAAGTTATATAAATGTGTTTTATGACCTTTTATACAAGCTGTTCTTTAATAAACAACAAGAATCATAAGTCATTTCAAGTTTATGAAATCCGGATTTTCGGAAGAAATATTACGTCGAATTTGAAAAATCATAACTAATTTATAACTTAACAAAATGAGTTGATTCTTGTCTCAAAAGTTAGATCTATATTATAAATAAAAATCTGGAGGTTTTCATAATTTAATATGGAGTTTAGAACCCCCAAATATTATTTGGGAACCCGGAAGTTTGACAGCTCAAAAATGGCCAACATAGGGTTTTTAACGATATTTTTCTCCAACCTAAACACCTTGAAAAATGGCCGTTCTTAACTTCAATAATTCTTTGTATATAATAGTTTTAAGACTAGGAAAACCAAACCCCAAATCATTTTAGAGCTTGGTCATTAACAGCCCCAAAGTAGGCCGAAAAACCTGTAAAAAGCTGGAAAATTATATATAACTTGACGTTTTAAGTGGGTTTTATTTACAAACTTGTAAAGTTGGGTGATTTAAATTATAAAAACCTTTATACATACATATTCCCATCTATATGGGAGTTATTAAGTCCCTCATATCATTTAGGACTCGGTTAAACGCGTCCGGTGTCATCACTCATCAACAACGCAAACCGTCATTTTTACGCTCAGTTTTACCATCAACTTAGGGTGAGTCTTAATAGCCCCCATTTTCACTATCTATTGTGGTGGAAATACATGCTCTATTTTCATATGGACATCAAAGTTGTTTATTTCTTATATGTATTACACAAGTGTTTATGTGGATCCATCAGCCCTTATATCATGAACCGTTAATTACATTTATTTGTAAGCGTGAATATATTATGGACAGATCTATTGGGAGTCATGTCCCCCATTCGGATTAGTCTTAACTGACGAACAATGGAGTGTATATATATTTAACACACGGTATCAAAGTCGGGGATACTGCACAGGGCAAACTCATTTAATTAAGCTTCGGTTGCATGATGGTTTATGTAATACATACATGGAATTTATGCTTTATAAATTCAACTCATCTGATAATGTCCATACAATTGGTCTTTTCGCGTAAACCTATGAGCTCACCAACAATTTGTTGACGTATTTTAGCATTTATTTTCTGGTAATTGAGACATGCGCATTCATTGGAAGCATTCCAAGACTTCCATTCATTTTGGAGTCGCACCATTTTCAAACTCGGACATTTAATTGCATTATTTTTGATAATCCAGTTATGTATTTAAATCTCTGTTACTTGCGAACTACTCTTCACTTTATTCGGGCTATTGAAAACAATAAAATATTTTGAAGTTATATGAATGTCTTTTTGAAAACGTCCATGTAGTGGTCGTTCGTTATGATTATGGTTACGCTTCCACACTCGTCATGCATCGCTGCCAACCGGGGTAGCAGGGTGTGACAGATTGGTATCAGAGCCATAGTTATAGTGAACTAGGTTGCATTAGTACCCTACACTATAACTTTTACAAAAACTAAACTTTCTTACTTCAACAACTGTGAACATATATATGGACCCTAATGCCAGAAACATGTCAAACAATACGGTTATTTTCCTCTTTGACTCTGAGGATGAATACTCACCCATGGAACAAGGAAGCCAAGGTGACACTGAGGTGTACTTTGGATCGGAGACCTACCCAGACCCAATCAATGACGATGTAAAGGACCCGTCACAACAAGAGGAGGGCAACTGTGGCCCTGCAACACAAATTGCTCCACCATCACCACCACGTGTTCCATCCTACACCCTAATCAGAAGCCATCCCAATGGACCATTGAGGAAGTTCACCCCTAGGAAAAGGGTGTGACTGGCACAACGGGAGTCTATCCCGGTGCCTGCCCAGTAACCTGCCGCAGCAGCGACGGACGAACGTAAGACAGTGGGGTCGGATGCCTCACACTCTCCAAGAGTGGAGAAACGAGGTAGGGATCCCAAGCCAGCTTGAAGTCGGAACACCATCTTCTTCACAAGTGCCGACACTTACCCAGGAACCTACACAACGAATGGTGCCTCTGTTGGTGGCAAGGGCCGCCAGACACGACCTCCAATTTCGAAAAATCCACCAGGAGGTCAGTGAGATATCTTCAAGGATTAAGCAGGAGGGAATGCAAAACATCAACATACATTGGGCCAACCAGAATACAGAGCTAACCCAATGACTTAACGACGAATTGTGACAGCACTTAGCAGAGCGTGAAGCCCGCAATGCAGAGCTAACCCAATGACTTAACGCTCTGGAGTACGGGGAAACCCCAAAGACATCTCATACTTAGTGCCCCTCTACCATCTTATTGTATTTCCCTAGGATTTACTATCTGATGTATCTTTAGGTATGTAAGGCTTGAAAATTTTTTTGGAAAATTCCCAACCATATCATATATAAAGATTAGGTATCAAGCACTTTTCATGGAAAAATTAAGTTTTAACTATAACTCTGTGCATGAGGATATGTAGTACGACTATCTGCCTAAGAAATTTCAAACCCATCCTCTTACCCCATTAGATACCACTTATGCATTTATACTATTTGATACTGGTGCTGATAGGAGATTTATATCCACTAAGTCAGTAAGCATATAAATTTCATTCTTACACCATTAAGTGCCACTTATGCTATTGAGGTTGATGACTGTAATACGCTTAAAAATAAATAATATAATATGCGGATGCTCATTAGAAGTAGTAGGTCGACTCTTTAAAATAGACGTGGTGCCAGTCAAACTGGAGAGTTTTGACGTGGTCATAGGCATGAATTGACTATCGAAAAAACCGTGCGGAAATAGTGTGCAACAAGAAGACGGTTCACATACCCTTAGCCAATAAGAAGGTCCTTACTGTCCAAGGCAAGCAAGAAATACCAAAGTAAGCATTATCTCCACCAGTAGGACCCTTAAGTGTTGAGCCAAAGGAGAAGCGGCTCGAAGATTTTCCTATTATTTGTGATTACCCCAAGGTTTTTCAGAACACATCCCAGGACTCCCACCATCGACGCAAGTCTAATTCCAAATTGACCTAGTGTCAGGTGCTGCACCAGTGGCTCGAGCACCATACCGATTAGCCCCATCAGAAATGTAGAAGGTGTCCAACCAGCTGCAGGAGCTCTTAGATAAAAGGTTTATCAAACGAAGTTCCTCACTTTGGGGAGCTCCAGTTTTGTTCGTAAAGAAGAAGGATGGAACCTTCAGATGGTGCATCGATTACCGAGAGCTAAATAATCTAAAAGAACCGGTACCCACTTCCTAGGATCGATGACTTGTTTAACCAACTCCGAGGATCTAGCTTCTATTCGAAGATCGACCTGAGGTCTGGTTCTCATCAGATTAGAGTCCGCAAGGAAGATATTCCGAAAACAACCTTCAGATCCCGTTACGGTCATCATAAACTCCTAGTAATTCCATTTGGATTAACCAATGCCCCAACAGTATTCATGGATCTCGTGAATCGGGTGTGCAAGCCTTATTTAGACAAATTCGTAAGTGTCTTCATGAATGACATCTTAATCTACTCACGAAACAATGAGGAGCACGAGCGACATTTAAGACTAATTCTGGAGTTGTTGGAGAAAGAACAACTATATGCCAAGCTTTCTAAGTTTGACTTTTGGTTAAGAGAGGTGAAATCCCTCGGTCACGTGATAAATAGTAAATGATCCCAAGTCGACCCCGCAAAGATCGAGGCTATCAGGTTTTGGTCAACTCCTAGAACCCTCATAGAGAAACGTCAGTCCTTAAGACTTGCCGCTTATTATAGGCAATTATCAAAAGTTTCTCAAAGATCACCGGATCTCTAAAACACATTAAGTATGATTGGGGCAACGATCAGGAGACATCATTTCATTTATTAAAGCACAAACTGTGCAGCGCGCCTATTTTTTCCTTACCCGAAAGAAGCGAGAAATTTATAGATTACTATGACGCTTCACACAATGGGTTGATGTAGAAAGATAAGGTCATAGCTTATGCTTCATGACAACTTAAGGTTCACGAGGTGAATTACACTGGGAGCAGTAGTCTTTATCCTTAAGACTTGGAGACATTAATTCTACGGTACAAAGTGTACTGTATTCACGGACCATAAGAGCCTCCAACACATCATGATCCAGAAAGAGTCGAATATGAGGTAGCATCGTTGGATGGAGCTATTAAGTGATTACAACTGTGAAATTCGTTATCACCCGGGGAAAGCTAATGTGGTTGCAAACGCTCAGACCCAAAAGGAACGAGCTAAGCCATTAAGAGTACAAGCCATAGTTATGAGCATTCAACCAAACCTTCCTTCCTTAGTTCATAATGCACAAGTAGAAGCTGTTAAGGAGGAAAATATGAAAAATGAAGCCCTGCACGGAATGGATAAATAGTTTGGGATATGGACTAATGGAAATCGATACTTCATGAATAAAGTCTAATTACCCTGTTTTGGTGGAGTAAGAAAGCCGGTTATGGATGACGGACACAAATCAAGATATGTCATTCACCCCAGATCTGATAAAATGTATCATGACCTCAAGGAGCTATACTGGTGGTCTAACATGAAGGCTGACATTGTCACATATGTCAGCAAATTCCTATCATGCTCCAAAGTTAAAACAAAACATCAGAAACCATTTGGGAAATAGTCGACCGCCTAACAAAACCGGCGCATTCCTACCAATCAAGGAGACCAACAGGATAAATAATCTAGCTCAAAGGTACCTCAAGGAAGTCGCCTCCAGACATTGGATGCCTGTCTCGATCATTTCGGATAGGGATAACATATTTACATCTAGATTTTTGGAAATCGTTATAGCAAACTTTGGGTACAAACTTGGACATGAGTACCACATATCACCCTCAGACCGATGGTCAGAATGATTCAAACCCTAGAACGTATTTTAAGAGCCCATGTAATGGATTTTGGAAGTGTTGGGATACTCATTTGCCTTATTGGAATTATCGTACAACAATAGCTATCACAAAAGTCTTAGGTTGCTTCGTTTGAGGCACTGTACGGATAAAGGTGTCGATCACCCCTTTGGTGGGCCAAAGTCATGGATAGTCAAGTCATTGGCCCAGAAATCATACTTGAGACCAACGAAAGGATAGTACAGATACGGAATCGACTAAAAGTTGCCCGCGATCGTCAGAAAAGTTATGCAGACGTAAAAGAAAATCCCTTGAGTTCCAATTAGGAGAAAGAGGACTGACGAAAGTCTCACCATGGAAGGGCGTGATACATTTTGGGAAACTGAATCCTCGTTACAATGGACAATTCAAAGTCTGTAAGAGAACTGGACAAGTAGCTCATCGTTTAAAGGCTACCACCAGAGCTTAGCAGCGTGCACAATACCTTCCACGTATCAAATCTGAAGAAGTGTTTGTTAGATGAAACACTTGTTACCCCTTGCAAGAGATCCAACTAAGTGATAAACTTCGCTTCATCAAAAGGCCGGAATAAATCATGGACCGTAAGGTCAAAGGATTAAAGCACAGTCGTATACCCATCCTCAAGGTCAGATGGAATTCTAGACATGGACCAACATTCACTTAGGCATGCAAAGGCTAGTTTAAGCAAACATATCCTCCCCTATTCTTAAGTAACAAGACCCCTGAGGAAACAAGATAAAATTTCAGGACGAAATTCCTTTAACATGGGGAGACTGTAACATTCGGCACAAATCCAGGTTAGCAACTATGACCTAATAAGTATTTATCACCAAGTTATAACCTAATCAGTGGTCATTAACAATTAATCAAGGTAATTAACAAAGTTCGTAAGGAAATTCAAGTCAATTAGAAATAATTTCATCGGTGCGATGAATTGGAAAATTAATTAATCCGATCGATTTGCGATATGATGGATTAATTCAACTAAGTACATTATTAAATTAAGATTAGTAACACTAATCATTCATTAATACACTTACTTAACATTAATTATGCAAGACTAAAACAATTCATGAAACAAAAGCGTTCATAAGTATTTATGAAATTGCAAAAAGGGAAATACAAGAATACATTCTATATACGTTTATACAAAAAAAAAGTAAATACATCAAAAATACTTGATGTGACCGGCCATATGGGGTACACCATAGGTGTTGACCTCAATTTTTCAATTACACAATTTCATAACCTACAGAATTCATATCTCCTTCACCATTCTCTTTCACTTCATCCATTCTCAGACTCCACTTTCACTTGCAAGACCAAAATTTCCTCTATAAATAGAGAGGTCTCGTTTCATTTCCTTCACACCATAAAAACACAAAAACTCTTTCAAATCTCTCAAAAAAAAATCGGCCAAATAGAAGCCTTTCAAACCAAAGTTTGCAACTTTGTTGTTCTTGAAATATTTCAAGTGTTCTTGGTGCAATCTTTCAATAGTTTCAACTTCTTCTCAATTTGATATTCTAAATACATCAAAGTAAGTAAACACTAACTTATTTAATCTTATATTTATGTTTATATAAGTCTTGCATAATAAATATAATCACCAACAACAACAAGTTTCATAAAAACTCAAGTTTATAAATCACTAGTTTTGTTTTAAGTTTGTTTTCTTCAAATGTGTTTATAAATATATAAACACATTACGTAAGTATAAATATTATAAAAAAATTTATATAAATGTGTTTTATAACCTTTTATCCAAGTTGTTTTTGAATAAACAACAAGAATCACAAGTCGTTTCAAGTTTATGAAATCCGGATTTTAGACAGAAATATTACGTCGAATTTGAAAAATCATTACTAATTCATGACTTAACGAAATGAGTTGATTCTTGTCTCAAAAGTTAGATCTATGTCTTAAATAAAAATCTAGAGGTTTTCATAAATTAATATGGAGTTTAGAACCCCCAAATATTATTTGGGAACCCGGAAGTTTGACACCTCAAAAATGGCCAACATAGGCTTTTTAACGAGCTTTTTCTCCAACCTAAACACCTTGAAAAATGGCCGTTCTTAACTTAAAGAATTCTTTGTATATAGTAGTTTTAAGACTAGGAAAACCAAAGCCCAAATCATTTTAGAGCTTCGTCATAAATAGCCCCAAAGTAGGACGAAAAACCTTTAAAAAGCTAGAAAATTATATATATATATATATATATATATATATATATATATATATATATATATACACACACACACACACACACACACACATATATATATATATATATATATATATATATATATATATATAAACTTGACGTTTAAAGTGGGTTTTATTTATAAACTTGTAAAGTTGGGTGATTTAAAACATAAAAACTTTTATAAATAGATATTATCATATATATATATGGGAGTTATTAAGTCCCTCATATCATTTAGGACTCGGTTAAACGCGTCCAGTGTCATCACTCATCAACAACGCAAACCGTCATTTTTACGGTCAATTTTACCATCAACTTACGATGAGTCTTCATAGCCCCCATTTTCACTATCTATTGGGGTGGAAATACATGCTCTATTTTCATTTGGACATCAAAACCGTTTATTTCTTATATGTATTACACATGTGTATATATGGATCCATCAACCCTCGTATCATTAACCGTTAATTACATTTATTTGTAAGTGCGAATATATTGTGGATAGATCTATCGGGAGTCATGTCCCTCATTCGGGTTAGTGTTAACCGACTAACAGTGGAATGGATATATATTTAACTCACGGTATCACAGTCGGGGATACTGCACAGGGCATACTCATTTAATTAAGCTTCGGTTGCATGATGGTTTATGTAATGCATACATGGAATTTATGCTTTATAAATTCAACTCCTCTCATAATGTCCATACAATGGGTCTTTTCGCGTAAACCTATGAGCTCACCAACGATTTGTTGACGTATTTTAGCTTGTATTTTCAGGTAATTAAGACATGCGCATTCATCGGAAGCATTCCAAGGCTTCCGTTAATTTTGGAGTTGCATCATTTTCAAACTCGGAGATTTAATTGCATTATTTTTTATAATCCAGTTATGTATTTATATCTCTGTAACTTGCGAACTACTCTTCATTTTATTCGAGCTATGTAAAACAATAAAATATTTTGAAGTTATATCAATGTATTTTTGAAAACGTCTGTAGGTCCCAAAAGATATCCCAAGTATATAGCTTTAAGCTGTAGAGGGGGGGGGGGTGAATACAGCACTTTAAAAACTACACACAATTTTCTCAATGTTTGTATATATTATTAACAAATGTTAATTACAAACAAGCTTGAATGCGAAAGGTTCAAGTTGAGATGACAGATACAACAGTATGTCTAACTAGTCTAAGACTGACTTAAACTAATTACAATGATTACACTCACTAAGAATCACTCACTATGTTTACAAGACTCTGAGGAACAGCTTGAACAAGAACAGCTTAGACACTGAGCACTGTTTCATTCAAGCAGACTTGCATGCATGAAAGACACACTTTTAATGCACGTTCACTCTTGTTTTCAGCACTTAGCTTTTTTGGCTTAATCTTTGAATCCTTGGAAGTTTCTTTTTATACTCACTCAGAGGATCTAAGTGAAGCTTCTTCATTGGACGGAATGAAAAAGGGGAAGTCTTGTTGAAAAGACAACATAAACTTTTCTGCACTTTTCTGAAAAGCAGACTTGTCTTCATGTGGGCAGAACTTTTGTCTTTTCACTTTGTCTACTGTTGCATTGCCTTTAACAAAATGAGGAATGTCAACTTTGTGTTTTTCTTCCTTGTAAAGGCCTATTTTGATATAAGAAAAAAGGTCTGTCAGCCTTTTTCAAATAACCTTTTGTCTTCGTGTAGCAGAACAGCTTAGGCAGGCTGAGCAGTTCTGATTTCCACTTTGTCTTCGACTTTGTAAACTGATCTTGCAGTCAAAAGCAATACATGAGGACTTCGAAACACATTCCATAAAGTGTTTAGCCTGTTCACTAAGAACAGATTCTGTTCACAAAGAACATAACACTTGTAAACTGCCCAAGCTGCTCACCAGTGTAGAGCAGCGTAGACAGTTTATGTCCAGCCTGTTCAGCAGACTGAACAGCTTGGGCAAAACTGCCTTTGTTACAACACATGCAACACATAGAACTGCTTTAGGCTGATATTGTAAATCATTTTTCAGGTTTCAATAAGGCATATAACAGGCCTTAAATTCAACCTTCAAAATCATCAACAGGTTTGATTAATAGTCTCCCCCTCAGATGCAGAACAGGTTTGACTGAGGCCTTTTTGTGCCTACCAATCTCCCCCTATTTGCAATAACCAGTCTAAGCTGGCCTTATCAAAAGTCACTATATATTTTTACAGTACATTTATTGAAATTAAATTACAACATCAACATAAAGTAAAAGATCAGTTTATATATACACTGATTTTTGATTACATTAGAACAACACATGTTCTTACAAAAGTACAACTGATGTACTGATGTACATTACAACTAATGTAAAAGAAAATTACAACATATGTAAATAAAGTACAACTAATGTACATAGGACTGTTTTTGTTGGGAGCTGAAAATGGTAAGCCTGTCGAACTGATGGACAGCTTCCATTCTTCACCTACCCAGATGGTAGATGGACTTCATCACAATGGAGGGGGACCTTCAAACATCTTCTCAAGTTCCTCTCTAGTATCCTCAAGTTCTTGAATCTCGCTTCTTATTATCATGAACTTGGGATCCTCAAGTTCACCTCTTTCATAACAGCCTCTGAGCTGATCCCAGATAGCTGCTCTCCACCTGCTTGACTGCCTGAATGAAACTGCAAGTCTGAAGGCTACAAGCTGTCTCAGATCTACTTTGTACAGATCTGATGCTCTCTGAAAGCATTTCTTCTGAGTTAAGGGATCCACAAAGGATGCCCCTAGCTCAGGCTCTTCAATGATCTTGTCATCTTCAAACTCAATTCCACTAGGCAGGCTGTGATCAACTCCTTTCATCTCAATAGCATAATCACCTTGTTCTATCAGGATGAGGAGTTGTTCCATCTCAGTGTCCTTCCTTGTCCTCCTGGCCTTTATTTTTGGTTGTGTCATATAGACACCTTCACTTACTTCTTTGGAGATCAGGCCAAGATTCTTCACTCTCTCCATCAGCTTCTTTACATATGCTCTGATAGTCTTAGCGGTTTCAGACTTAGACTCACTCAGAGCAACTGCCAGCTCAATCCATTCTCTGTACCCCATTTGTGCAACGTCAGTGAAGTCATATGTTTCTAGTTCTAGGCCTGCTGCACCCATTCTGGTTATTTTCAACTTCCACTGACTGCCTTTTCTTGAAATGGGCACAACTTTGACAATTGCTTCCTTAGCAAGCCTTCTATCAGCAACATCTTGAAATTTTCTTCTTGCCAGGTTGTCAAAGTGAAATTGAGCTCTAGCAGAAGGCACTGAAGTTTTGGTCACTGAGACCAGAGCACCTTTCTCAGCTTCTTTCTCTTCTGCTGATCCCTTAGCAGCTTCCAAAATTTTCTTTTGCACAACAAGAGAGGACATCTTAAGTTTCCTTGCCTCTTGAAGTGCAAAAGACTTAGCAGCTTTTGCAGATTCTTCTTCTTTTCTTAAAGCTTCAGGGGCTTGAAGCTGTTCTTCTCTAAACTCAAAATATTTGTGCATAGGAAGACCCATTTCTTTTCCTTTAGCTGCTGTAGTGACAGCAGCTTCAGGACTTTCCTCCTCCTCTTCTTCTTCTTCTAAAACCAGATGCCTCCTTCTGCTGCTTGGCCTGTCCTCAGGAATAGTTTCCTCCCCCTTAGACTGAGCAGGGATTGGAGATTCAACCTGAGTAGTCTGAGCAGCATGGGAGACACCCTCTAGTGTACCTGTAGAAGCACCTGCTGGTTGACCAATGAGTATTGCAGGCACTGATTTCTCCTTAGGAGAAGAAGTTTTCTCCCCCTTAGACTTAGTCTTCGAGGCAGATGACTTCTCCCCCTTTGAAGGAGATGTACCAGCACCTTCAACACCCAGTCTGCCTGAAGACACAAAGTCATCAGGATTGCCAGCAGTTTTGGGAGCAGGTCTGGGGCCAACAAGGCTAGTCACTAAGAATGTCAAGTTGTCTCTTACCTCTGCAAGCTAGGTAAGACAGGTTTGAAGAGAAGAGGATTGGGTATCAGCAAGGGAGGTCAGCTTAACAATATTTTCCCTATCAGAAGCTGTGAACAGGAAACTTTGAAGTTGTGCAAGATGTAATTCGAGAGAATCTTGCACATCAGCAAGGTTTGATGACACAGAATTGGATAGGGAGCCAATTAGTGTGTTCAAGCTGGCCAGAGTATTAGGAAGAGTAGTGTTGCAAGAAGTTAGTAGAGATGACAGCTGTTGAGAAATAGTTGTCATTGAGGACACAGAGTCCTGTTGCAGTGAAAGAATGGAGGAGAAGAAGGTGGACACATTTCACAGCTGTGTAGTAAGTGCAAGCAGCTGTGGAGAATTATCTGTTTGTGGATTGGCAGGGAAGGAAGCTTTGAACAAATCAAAGAATCCCTTAAGCTGGTCAGACACAGAGTCTGAAATAATAGAGGGTAGAGAGGTCATAGTAGATTCTAAAGAACCAACTTTGTTGGACAGCAGAGAAAGTTGATCCTTCAAAGGCAGGTCTTTAGGGGATGGAGGTGTATGGGTGGACTGTTTAGATTGGGTGGATGGAGAAGATGATGATGAGGCTGGTGTATGAGGATGTGATGGAGAGGGAAGAGGAACATTTGAGAGAAGCTCCATAGCCTGGGCAAAAGTAATGTGGCCCAGCTTGGAGGGGTCAAAGGGTCCCTCAGCAGTGGCAGTAGATGCATCATCAGTAGAAGGGGTTGACGTTGGGGGCCTTTCAGATGCTGCTTGTGTTGCAGCACCATCATGAAGGCCAGTGGTTGTTCCCTCTGCAGTGCCTTGGTGTAAAAGCACCTCATCATGGAGAGATGGGATATGCATTTCAACATCAGCAGTGGTGAAACCTGCTGATGGAATTTGCATAGAAGGAGCACCCTCACCAAAGGGATGGTATGATCCCTGAGGTTCATCAGCTGGAGTTGTTGGTCCCTCAGCAATTGTTTGGTGTAGAACAGCTGTATCATGGGGAGCAGAAGTTTGAGGCTGAGCTGCTGATTGGTCTATGCCAGCAGTGTGGGCACCTCGTGCAGACTCAGGGTGTAAAGAAGTTTGAGTGGGGGACAGTGTGGACTCAGTAGGGAGTGGAGAGGGCTCCTGTCTTTCAATATTCTCAGCCTGTTGGGAGGCTGGAATAGTTGAGGTGGTTATCTCCTTTTGTACAACTGGTTCCTGTTGGCAGGAACCAGAGGGTCTAGGCTGACTCTGGGTGGACTTAGGTTGGAGTGAAGCATGCTCCAATTGTGCTGAACCTTCTCCCAATATAGGAGAGGCAGTAGGGGTGGCTTCTCTTACAACTGAACCCTGTTGAGAGGGAACAGAGGAGGTGGTTGTTTGGGCTGGTTTCTTTTTGGACAGTGATTTTCGTTGGTAGTGGATGGATGAAGTGGGTGATTGTGGAGAGGTGAGGAGAGGTTCAGACTGGACAGGTTTAGAGACTGGGTCAGAAACAGGTGGGTTAACCTGTTCCATAGTCTCAAGTGCCACAGAGGCACCAGCCACAGAGGCTTCAGGTTCAACGAATAAACCAGGGTGAGGAGCCGGCTCCCCCTCAGCCACAGAGGCTAAGAGAGTAGACTCAGACTGAGCTGTTTAGGCCTTCTTTTGCACAGGCCCAGCTTCAGTGGTTGCCAGGGTCCTCTTAACAAGTTTGGACATGGATTTAGATTTTCTCTTGGGAGCAGCAGCTTCTGGATCCACCCTCACAGCAGAGGGTCCTTCCACCAATCCTAACAACCTCCTCATTGGTGTGGACAGAGGAGGTTCATTTGGAAGAACATCAGTGTAGAAAACTCTATTCCCTATTACAGGGAATGCAGCAGTATGAAGTAAAGGCTGAGAGTTATACAGATGCTCACCACAAATGTGTCTGAATATGAGGCTCAGAAACCTTGGGTATCGAACAGCAGCTGGTCTTGGCTCTTGCTGCACCAGGTTCCTCAAGTTCAGAAAGATCCACTTAGCCATATCAATTGTAGTCCCATCCACCAGCTGTAGGACTATTGGGACTTCATCACGGCTCAGTTGGTCAAATGAACCAACTTTGCTGCTGAAACTCATCATCACTGAGGCAAACAGAAAGCTGTAGGTAGGAGACAAATCCTTCCTGTACAGCGTTGCTCCAATTTTGGGATCTGCTACACCACGGAAGCATAGCAAATTTCCCATTTGCTCATTTTCAGGCTGGGGCATGTCATATGAATCAACAATGGGCAGATGAAGAAACTCCCTAAGAAGATCAGCAGTAATCTCAATGGTCTGAGTCCCATTGAGAATAGTCCCCTTGATGCCTTGGTGTTTGGGTTGTAGGCACAAGTGTACCAGAACTCGTACACCATCTCCTGGTACAGGACACCAGGAGTAGCAGTCATAGCATAGTTCAACGGATGAACTTTCAAAAACTCCACCATTTGATCATAACCTTTCCCCATATAGTTTTTGGGGATTGTGAGGTTGGCAATGTAGTTTGTGGGTTTGAGGGTTAGCATTGTGGTGACTGATGAATGTTTCTGCACATCATCACCAACAAATACTGCTAGGAAGGGGTTGTTTCTGTGAGCCATTTCGAGAGTAGGGAAAGTAGCAGAAGCACAAGACACTTTGTCGAATTTTTAGGGTTCTTAGACGGTTTATGATAGTAGTGAAGAAGACGAAGATGTAACAGTATGAGGTATTTATAGGATTTGAATGTGAGTGGGTATGAGGGAGAAACATTTGGGCGGTTGATTTGAAAAGGTCGTTAACGGAAAACGGAACGGTTGTCCATGTCAGACCGTTTGTCAGACCACTTGAGCCCTTTTTAATCACTAACACACGTAACCCACATTATCCGCAGTAATTAAGTTAAATAAAAACAGAAATTAAGTAACTTAATTGTGAAAAAAGGTAATTAAGAACTGTTGGTCTAAGTTGTTGGTCAAACCTGTGATGAGCAGGGTCATCACTAGTTGTTCATTCTTCAAGATATTCCCTCAGCCTGTTCAACAATGTAGGAACAGGTTGTGTTCAATAGCTGAGCAGGTTACAAGACAATGTCTTGTAAGTCAGTGTGAGGGAATAGGCAGAGTGAAGAGTGGACCATCAGATCAGGCTGGACGAGTAATCGTTTTTGTTCAGCCTGTTGTATGTTCAAGCTGTTCAAGGATTTCAGAAAAATGGCTAAGTACATAACATGCAGAGCATGTTCTGTCTAAGCTGTTCTGAGAAACTTGATCAGTGTGAGACATACAAGGTCTTAGACCTTTGAGGACACTTAGTCACTTTTGTTTAACATGCCCAGCTTGCTGACAAGGTAATTAAACCTTGTTTCATCAAGAGGTTTGGTGAAAATGTCTGCAAGCTGTTCATTTGTGGCAATAAAACTTACCTCCACATTACCTTTCTGAATGTGATCCCTGATGAAGTGATGTCTGACTTCAATATGCTTTGTTCTTGAATGAAATACTGGATTGTTGGAAATAGCTATGGCACTTGTGTTATCACACAGAATAGGAATTTTCCTATACACAAGCCCATAATCTTCAAGTTGATGCTGCATCCACAGAATCTGCCCACAGCAGCTTCCAGCAGCAATGTACTCAGCTTCAGCAGTAGAAGTAGACACTGAGTTCTGCTTCTTGCTACACCAACTTATCAACTTACCACCAAGTAGTTGACATCCACCTGTTGTGCTTTTCCTATCTAGCCTGCAGCCTACAAAATCAGAATCTGAATAACCTGTTTGTTCAAGGCTGGAGTCTTTGGGATACCAAAGACCCAAATCTGGTGTACCCTTCAGGTATCTGAAGATTCTCTTAACAGCAACTAGATGAGATTCCTTTGGATCAGCTTGGAATCTAGCACACAGACAGGTGGCAAACATAATATCAGGTCTACTAGCAGTTAAGTACAACAAGCTTCCAATCATACCTCTGTAAGCTGTTACTGAAACAGCTTTGCCACTGGTATCAGCATCCAATTTTACATTGGTTGCCATTGGGGTTTTAATAGGAGAACTTTGATCAAATTTAAACTTTTTCAAGAGATCTAAGGTATACTTTCTTTGATTTATAAAAATTCCAGTTGAGGTTTGTTTAACCTGTAATCCTAAAAAGAAAGTAAGTTCTCCCATCATACTCATTTTATATTTAGATTTCATGAGTAATGAAAAATTCTTGCATAACTGCTCATTGGTAGAACCAAATATTATATCATCCACATAAAATTGAACAAGCATAATATCAGATTTCACCTTCTTTATGAACAGTGTAGTATCCACTTTACCTCTGGAATACCCATTGCTCATAAGGAATTCAGTAAGAGTGTCATACCAGGCTCTAGGGGCTTATTTAAGACCATAGAGAGCTTTGTCCAACTTATAGACAAAACCTGGATGATGTTCATTTTCAAAACCTGGAGGGTGCTTGACATAAACTTCTTCTTGCAGCTTCCCATTCAAAAATGCACTCTTCACATCCATTTGAAATACCTTAATACTCTTATGAGCAGCGTAGGCTAGATACAAACGAATTGCTTCTAGCCTGGCCACAGGAGCAACCAGTCTTGCCTTATTTCTTATGACATGACCTTGCTCATCCATCTTATTCCTGAAAACCCATTTAGTGCCAATTATAGTTTTGCCTTTAGGTGCAGGGACCAGCTTCCATACCTTGTTTCTATCAAACTGATTGAGTTCTTCTTGCATGGCAGAGATCCAATTGGCATCTTTTAGTGCTTCATCCACTTTCTTTGGCTCCGTTAGTGAAACAAAACTAGACAACATACAGAAGTTCCCTAAGCTGTCCCACCTTGTTTGTACCCCTTTGTTGATGTCACCAATTATTTGATCATTGGG
The DNA here is from genome assembly GCA_020465985.1 of Centrapalus pauciflorus. Classification (NCBI taxonomy): domain Eukaryota; kingdom Viridiplantae; phylum Streptophyta; class Magnoliopsida; order Asterales; family Asteraceae; genus Centrapalus; species Centrapalus pauciflorus. Next base: position 130,401 of record JAANYP010002855.1, read on the forward strand.
GTGACATCTGATCCACTTAGGATCATTCTTCAATGATGATTCTCCTGAGTTATCAGCAGCTTCAGCAAGTCCTGTTGAACAGCTCTCAAGATTTTCAGACACACTGTTGTCCTGAGCCTGCTCACTCGTTGAACATAACTGACCACTGTTGAACATATCAGCAGAGGAACTAGGAAAATCAGCATTGATAGGTTCAGGACATGCAGTTGTAATTAGGTCAGTACACTTATTCACACAGGGTGTATTGACATGATCATCATGCCCATCATGATTAACAGGTTCCACACTGGGTGTAGTGAAAGCTTTTGAGTCCTCTTTACTGTTTGAATGCATTAGATCATCAAAGTTTAATTCTCCTGAAACTTTTTCAGGAACAGCTTTGGTGGAAGCATTCTTGGACTTTTCAAAGGTGACATTGATAGATTCATCTATCACCTTTCTTTTGTTGTTGTATACTCTGTAGGCTTTGGAGATAGCAGAGTAACCAACAAACACACCTTCATCAGCTTTTGGTTCAAACTTTGCCAGTTGGTCCCTTTGATTCCAAATAAAGCAGGGACAACCAAACACATGGAAGTAACTGACATTCGGCTTCCTCCCTTTGATCAGCTCATAGGGAGTCTTATTGAACCTTTTTACCACTAAGGATCTGTTTTGGGTGAAGCAGGCAGTGTTAATAGCTTCAGCCCAGAATGATGAAGGTAAACCTGATGCACACAGCATGGTTCTAGCAGCTTCAATGAGAGTTCTGTTTCTCCTTTCAGCAACTCCATTTTGTTGTGGAGTTCTTACTGCTGAAAAGTTTTGAGTGGTTCCTTTCTCTTCACAGAAGTCTTCAAGAGTACTGTTTCTGAATTCAGTACCATGATCACTTTTAAGCTGCTTCTGTCACACCCTGCTACCCCGGTTGGCAGCGAGGTGAGACGAGTGCGGAAGCGTAACCATAATCATAATGAACGACCACTATATGGACGTTATTAAAATACATCATTGAAACTTGAAAATATAGCAATGTTTTACATAGACTGATATGAGTAAAGGAGTTCGCAAAATACAGAGATTTAATTACATAATTAAAATATCCAAAATAATGCAGCTAAATCTCCGTTAGTTTGAATATGCATGCGACTCCATGGATGCGGAAGCTTGAAAGTAAAATACGTCTGAGGCATTCGTGCCTTAATTACCTGAAAATACATGATAAAATACGTCAACAAAAATTGTTGGTGAGCTCATAGGTTTACGCGAAAAGACCAGTTGTATGGACATTATCAGATGAGTTGAATTTATGAAATCATAAATTCCGGGTATGTATTACATAAACCATCATGCAACCGAAGCTTAATTAAAATGAGTTTGCCCTGTGCAGTATTCCCATACGTAATACCGTGTGTTGAATATATATGCACCCGCTGTTAGCCGACCCGAGCTAACCCGAGTGGGGGACATGACTCCCAATAGATCTATCCACAATATATTCGCGCTTACAAATAAATACAGTTAACGGTTCATGATATAAGGGCTAATGGAACCATATGTAATACATATAAGAAATAAACAGTTTTGATGTCCATATGAAAACAGTGCATGTATTTCCACCCCAATAGATAGTGAAAATAGGGGCTATGAAGACTCACCGTGAGTGCGTCGGCAAAAACGAGCGTAAAATGCAAATTAGCGTTGTTTGATGGGTGATGAAGCCGGATAAGCTTAATCGAGTCCTAAATGATAATAGGGACTTAATATCTCTAATATATGATAATATGTATATTTATAGATTTTTATGTCTTAAATCACCCAACATTACAAGTTTATAAATAAAATGCGCTTAAAACGTCAAGTTTATATATATATATATATATATATATATATATATATATATATATATATATATATATATATATATATATATATATATATATATATATATATATATATAATTTTCCAGCTTTTTCGGAGGTTTTTCGGCCTACTTTGAGGCTGTTTTTAACCAAGCTCCAAAATGTTTTAGACTTTGGTTTTCTAGGACATTCAACTACTATATACAAAGGATTTTTAGAATCAAGAACGGCCATTTTTCGAGATGTTTAGGTTGGTGAAAAAGCTCGTTAAAAACGCTATGTTGGCCATTTTTGAGCTGTCAAACTTTCGGTTTCCCAAATAATTTCTGGAGGTCTTAAACTTCCAATTAAATCATGAAAATTTGCAGATCCATAGCTAAGACATAGATCTAACTTTTGAGACTAGAATCAACTCATTTCGTTGAGTTATGAATTAGTTATGATTTTTCAAAGTCGATATAAGTTTTCTGCGGAAAATCCGTAGTTTATAAACTTACCACAACTTATGATTCTTGTTGTTTATTCAAAGACTACTTGTATAAAAGTCATAATAGTTATAAAAACACATATATATCACATGTTTTCATAATATTAACACTTTTATAATGTGTTCACATATTCATAAACACATTTAAAGAAACAACTTAAAAATAAGAACTAGAAACTTATAAACTTGAGTTTTTATGAAACTTGTTGTTGTAGGTGATTATATATATTATGCAAGACTTATATAAACATAAATATAAGATGTAATAGGTTAGTATTTACTTACTTTGATGTTTTTAGAAGAATGAAAATGAGTAGGAGGTTGGATCTTCAAAAGTTTCACCAAGAACACTTCAAAAATATGAAGAACACTTGAAAGAAACACTTTGTGTGTTCTTGAGGGCTTGAGGCCGGATATTTAGAGGGAGAGAAAGGAGAGATTTGTGTTGTGAAGGTGTGAGAAATGAAGTGAGTTTGAACCTCTATTTATAGATGAATAAAGGTGGTGAAATGATGAAAAATCTTGGATGAAAGGAAAGAGGAAGATTTGATGGTGAAATGTTGAGTAAAATAATACAAACTTTTTGTCCTTGTGTCCTTGTATGGCCGGCCTATATGATGTATTTTTGATGTATTTTTTTTTTGTATAAAAGTATTTAGAAATGTATTATTGTATTTCCCTTTTCTTGTAAATTCATAAATACTTTTGGATGCATTGTTTTAATTAATTGTTTTAGTCTTGCATAATTAAGGTTAAGTAATTGTATTAGTGTATGATTAGTGTCACTAATCATGATTTAATTATGTACTTAGTTGAATTAATCCTTCATGTCGTAAATTGATCGGATTAATTGATTTCCCGATTCATTGCACCGATGAATTTGATTCTAATTGCGTTGAATTTTCTAATAAACCTTGTTAATCACTTGATTAATTTCTAATGACCATTGATTAGGCTATAATTGACTATTAAATGTAGATTAGGGCTTTGATGCTAACCTGGTTTAGTGCCGGGTGTTACAGCTTCACTTGGGCAGAGTTTAGCATTTCCATCTTTTTCACAAATCCAATAATTTCTTTAGCAGCCTCTCCTTTGCTCTTCAAGAAGATAACCCATGTGTACCTGGAGAACTCATCAACCATTACTAGAGTGTATCTTCTTCCTCCTAGACTTTGAACATTAACAGGTCCAAACAAGTCCATATGAATTAAGAAGAGAGGAGTATCAATAGAGAAGTTATGTTTGGATTTAAATGATGATTTCCTCTGCTTGCCTTTCTCACAAGCTGTGCAGAGTTTGTCTTTAACAAAGGTCATAGAAGGAAAACCTGTCACCAACTCTTTCTTACAGAGTTTGTTGATGTTCTTGAAGTTCAGGTGTGACAGCCTTTTGTGCCATAACTAGTTTCAGTCTGCATTTGTTCTTGTGAGAAAACAAGTTTCAGTTGTGGGATCAGCAGATTGCATGTCCACAACATATACACCTTTCTTTCGTTGAGCACACAACACAACTTTGTCTTGGGAATCCAATATGTAACCCAGGTGCTCATCAAAGTTAACCTTATAGCCAGCATCACACAGTTGACTTATGCTAACAAGGTTATGTTTTAGCCCAACAACATAGGCTACTCTTTTGAACACTGCAGCACCAGCTTTAAGAGTTCCATATCCCTCAGTGCGTCCCTGTACATTGTCACCAAATGTGACTTTTGGCCCTTTTTCAGGCCTGAGATCACTCAGCAGGTGCTTACAACCTGTCATGTGCCCTGAGCAGCCACTGTCCAAGTACCAAACCTGGGATGGTTGTTTTTCCTGCAGAGTGATAAGAAGAATATTAGATCCTTTTAGGGGAACTCATCACAGAGATGTGTTCTCCTACTTCATCAACATTTGTTGATGGACTTGTGATGTCAACACTAATATTCCCTATTTGAATGGTATCAGTTTGAATACCACTTTCATTGACTGAGATGTTTCCAACACTGTTTATGTTGCCAATGAGAGAACCATCAGAGTCAGCAGGCCTCATGTCCTCAGTTTCAGGACAGTCTTTGGCCAGATGTGTCTTCATTCCATATTTATAACACTTTCTCCTTTTAGCATTTTTGGAAGAAGACCTTTCAGAAACACATTCTGGGTTATTTCTGTTGATTCCATCAGCAGGTTTAGCAAGGTTATTACTTTTTGATGAATCAACAGCTTGAGTGGAAAGTTCAATAGCCACAGCTTTGCCTGTCTCTTCTTTCCTCTTTTTAGGAGGGCAGATGTCAAAGATAGGAAGCTTAATTGGCTTTTGAACTTCCACAGGTCTAGGAAACTTATTCCCAGATCTCTCAGGCTGAGCAATGGCTTTGCCTTTGCCCTTCCTGAGATGTGATTGATGTTGCCTATCAACATAATCATTATTTCTGGTTTTTGAATACTTATTCTCATTTAAAACCAGTTTACCACTATGATTAGAAAACTTATTTGAAATCACAGCAGGTTTGCCTTCAACCTGAGACTTACTCTTGTTAAAGGCAGACTGCTTACCTTTTGGAAACTTATTTTCAAAATGTTCAGCATTAAAAGGATTAATATGCCTTTTTACACCAGCTTTGGACCCAAAGCCTGTTTTGTCAACAGGTTTGGCGTCCACAGCTGCAGTTTGGACATGCTTTCCTTTCTTTTGCTTGTGTGAACCAGCAGAACACTTAGCAGGCTTATTTGATGGAAAACTTATTTCATCAACAGCTTTTGAGCTAGGTTCACACGAGCTGTCAGTGTTTTGAGGCCTGACAAACTGTTTGTTGAGATTAATTTACCATTCACTTTTTGAATGAAAGTGTTTGGAAGCTCACCAAGAGTGGACAAGTCTTCTTTTAAATTATTAACCTCAACAATGGAAGCTGTTGTGTCAAGATCCCCTCCAAGATAGGCTTGGATTTGTGCAGGAATCTGCTGACTTATGCAGTGGCTGACTTTTTGTGCAGATTGGCACCAAGAGTCAACTATCTTTTGAAGCTTAGCATGTTTTATATCTGTTTCTCTCTTTTCTTCCAGTAAAATGGAATTGATGTGTTTTAATTCATCAAGCTCAGCTTCCAACTTATGGAAGCTGTCCAGTTTACTGGATTTTGTTTCAATATTAGTTTTAAGCTTAGAGATTTCAGATAATAAGACAGCATGCTTCTCAACAGCAGCTTTCAAATCAACAAGCATGTATCAAACATTTTAACTTTTTCTTCAGAACTGTAATCCATAAAATTTTGTACTTTATACATCATTGTAGGGTTCCAGTTCTCCAAGCTACTGAAAGCTTCAGCTTCAGCCAGATCCTGTTTGAAGTTGCTTGTTGATGGGACATCAGTGTTGGCCATCAGACAGTTATTGTCTTCTTCATCAGATGATGAATCAGACTCCTCCCAGTCACAAGTTTCTGCCATTAGTCCCTTTTGCCGGTTAGAAACCACTGAGTTTTCTAACTTCCTCAGCTTAGCCATGGCCATAAGGTACTTAACCCTATAGCCATCATGCCTGTTTGTCTTGTGTGGTTTGGATGTCTGACCAACAGCTTTTGACACACAGTCAGCAGCTATATGGCCCGTTGTGCCACATTTGAAGCACTCAACTTTGGTCTTGTCAAATGCTTTCTTTTTGACAGCATTTGAGCTTCCCTGTAGCATGTTTCTTCCAAACCTTTTTTTGTTGAACCTTTTGAACAGCATGGCTATCATCTGCTCATCATCCAGTTCAACACTATCTGCATTGTCTTCCTCATCAGACACTTGCTCCGTATCATCAGCCTGTTGATCAGGTTGAGTGAACACATCACTCACTTGATTTACAGGTTGTCTCACACTGGCCACAAAGGTTGCACCTTTCTTAGATATTTCCAAGGCATTTCTCTTCTGTTGCCTTGATTGCTCATCATTCAGTAAGGATCCATATAAGTTAACAAGATCCATACTTTTGATGGTACCTGAATTCCTTAAAATTGTAGAAAAATAATTCCATTCTTCAGGCAGAACATCTAAGAACTTGTTTACCAAAGTCAGGCTGTCCTTGGTGATCCCAACAGCTTTGAGATCATTTACAAGAGCAGTAAACCTGGTGTAGGTTTCAGTGAGAGTCTCCTTTGGTTTTGCAAAGAAGAGTTCATACTGTCTAACAAGATTATTAATCCTGTTGTCAAGTGTGATAGTGGGTCCATCATAGACGGTACACAAAGTATCCCACATCTCCTTGGCAGTCTTCATCTTCTCAACCTGTTTGAACACATCATCAGGTAGAGAGATGACCAGGTTGTTTCTGGCCTTTGCATCAAGAGCCACCAATCTTTTGTCTTCATCAGACCATTGAGCTTTTGCTTTCTCAAATGTTCTGATTTCAGGAGCAGCTCCTTCAACAGCAGGAGTTATAGTTGTAACAGAGGTTGGCACATAGGGACCCTCCATTACAATCTCTGGTAGTTGTACATCCAGATTCAATAAGTAGAGCATCATTCTGCACTTCCAACCAGAAAAGTTCTGATGATTGAACTTTGGAGGTTTGCCCATTGAGCCATTGTCATAGTATGAGGAACTTGCAGAACTGTTGTCCAAGGAAACTTTGGGAGAATGAGAGATCTAGAATGACACACACTCTAAACTGCTCTGATACCAGTTGTAGGTCCCAAAAGATATCCCAAGTATATAGCTTTAAGCTGTAGAGGGGGGGTGAATACAGCACTTTAAAAACTACACACAATTTTCTCAATGTTTGTATATATTATTAACAAAGGTTCAAGCTGAGATGACAGATACAACAGTATGTCTAACTAGTCTAAGACTGACTTAAACTAATTACAATGAATACACACACTAAGAATCACTCACTGTGTTTACAAGACTCTGAGGAACAGCTTGAACAAGAACAGCTTAGACACTGAGCACTGTTTTATTCAAGTAGACTTGCATGCATAATGCACGTTCACTCTTGTTTTAAGCACTTAGCTTTTTTGGCTTGATCTTTCAATCCTTGGAAGTTTCTTTTTATACTCACTCAGAGGATCTAAGTGAAGCTTCTTCATTGGACGGAATGAAAAAGGGGAAGTCTTGTTGAAAAGACAACATAAACTTTTCTGCACTTTTCTGAAAAGCAGACTTGTCTTCATGTGTGCAGAACTTTTGTCTTTTCACTTCGTCTACTGTTGCATTGCCTTTAACTAAATGAGGAATGTCAACTTTGTGTTTTTCTTCCTCGTAAAAGCCTATTTTGATATAAGAAAAAAGGTCTGTCACCCTTTTTCAAATAACCTTTTGTCTTCATGTAGCAGAACAGCTTGGGCAGGCTGAGCAGTTCTGATTTCCACTTTGTCTTCGACTTTGTAAACTGATCTTGCAGTCAAAAGCAATACATGAGGACTTGAAAACACATTCCATAAGGTGTTTAGCCTGTTCACAAAGAACAGGTTCTGTTCACAAAAAACAGAACACTTGTAAACTGCCCAAGCTGCTCACCAGTGTAGAGCAACGTAGACAGTTTATGTCCAGCCTGTTCAGCAGACTGAACAGCTTGGGCAAAACTGCCTTTGTTGCAACACATGCAACACATAGAACTGCTTTAGGCTGATATTGCAAATCATTTTTCAGGTTTCAATAAGGCATATAACAGGCCTTAAATTCAACCTTCAAAAGCATCAACAGGTTTGATTAATAGTCTCCCCCTCAGATGCAGAACAGGTTTGACTGAGGCCTTTTTGTGCCTAACAACGTCCATGTAGTGGTCGTTCGTTATGATTATGGTTACGCTTCCGCACTCGTCACGCCTCGCTGCCAACCGGGGTAGCAGGGTGTGACACCTATAAGCTTTTACGTCCTTTTCATGGACATGTGTGACTTTGTTAATTCTTTTTTTGGCTTTCATTTGCATATTGAACTCACATTAAAAACATGTAAGAATATTTCATGAACTTATTTGATGATTATATGATCATATAATTGCATGTAAATCCACTTCACCTATGTTTATATGATCATGATACTTACATTGAGCAATATGAACATAATATGCGTATAAGTGTCTTTATTACATAATACATACTTTTGAATGTTCATACAATCGTATTACATATATTCATGGCATTAATTGCATATCTTGTAATCGTGACCATCACACCATGTTTTTCTTTATTTCTAATGGCAATAAACAACATGCACTTTTAGCATATGCTAATTGATGTATATTCGTTCACATAAGTTCATATGCTTTAAGTTGATGCAGTTCTATACATTTATAAGTTCAGGCCTAAGGCGAAAAGTTTTCACAAATATTGATTGCCTTTAAATGATCACACATCTATACATCAAATGTATTGTTATTAGCCTAAATTTAAGCATTTTTAGAAATTCCAAAAATTGCAAATAATCCACAAAAGTTCTAGCATGGATTCTACATATTTTCTATCTTAATTTAACATATAGCACTTTAATACCTTTACATGAAATTAACATATATGTTTGATATTTAGTTTTGCCATCCTATTGATGCTGCTGTCCCAATTTCACATAATACACACATGTTGCACACATATACATATATATAAGCATCACAGTGTTTTTGATTTATTTTGACTGGGCATACGTACACACATTACATATTTTCTTCTTTTACACACACTGCACACACTTACTAACTTCATGCAAAGAAAAGGAAATGGAAAGGCTGATTTCGGTTCTAACATCAACACCCACTGCACATACCTAGTTTATAGAAATGAAAAGTAAAAAGGTTGTTGTCTTTGCTCCTGTCGTGTGCACTGCACACATACACACACTTAACTTTTATGCACAAAAAGGGAAATGAAGGAGCTGTTGATGGACTGCTGCTTCTGCTTTGTCCAAATAAAAAAGAAAGAAAGAAAGTTGCTGCAGTGTTTCGCTATTACCATATATGGTCTCGGTATTAACATAGTTTCGGTAGTTTAGGAATTACCGAAACCTTCAAAGGTTTCGGTATTAGTCTGTAGGTGTCGGTAGTCCTTGGCATTGGGTGTGTTTTGGTATTAGTTTCAGTATTACCGATACCTTTGTGGTCTCGGTACATCTCGGTAATACCAAATGGGTCTCGGTAGTCATGTAAACTCACGCACACACTTCTGCACTATTCTTTTCTGTTTTTCTACATTTTCACAGCAACAAAACAACTAGTTTATAGGTTGATTGATGCTTCTAGATAATAGTTAAACACACGTATATGTATCCGAGATATGGCCGAACACCTAAGGGCCTTCTTGGCCTTCTCCTTTTTCAATTAAAAGAGGGACCAATTTTCAATTACTGGGAATTAATTAAACCATCCAATAAAGCCATACGAATGCCGATTTCAACAATTAAATCTTAATATACAACATGCATGGACCAATTTTGATGTTTCTTACATTCTTTGTTGATCAGTTTTAAAATGAAACACATATTTTCCAGGAAGCCGTGGGCTTCAAAAGAAACAACAAGAACTAAGTTTAAATGATATTTACCTTTAGATCTTGATATGAACTTGTTTCTTGATAATTGTTTGTTGATTCCTTGGCTTGAATTTCACTTTTGTTGCAAGGTTTTTGATAATCTTGATGGATTTATAAAGAACCATGAGTGACGAAAGAAGCAAAGGTGAATTGGGTTTGTTTGGTGAAAGGAGTAGATGAAATAGTTTTTAGCCTATTTACATTCTTTCAAGTTTCATTTTTCACCAATTCACCACATAAGTTGTTTTTCTTTCATTTCTTTTATATTATCATTACGACTTTAAAAATTAAAACTTATGACTTAATTGTAAATTTTATTAACTTACATTTTTAATTACCTAGTACAAATTCCATTTAACTTACTAAATAACGGTGAACTTGTTAATTACCGTTGATTAAAGTTCAGGTCGTTACAGAATGGGCTCCACCACGCATAAACTCCGTCCTTGAAATTTTCTATGTTCAGATAAGCGTAGTTAGGAATTACAAGGTAGGCATGAATCCCTAATATCTGACACAAACATTCTGGTAAAATATTGAATGAGCACCATCTGTGTTTTACAACTTTTGCTTATATAACCAATACATATATTGGCCTTTTCTATATTATACAGCTTATGAGTTGATTTATTGAGTTAAGTCATTTTAGTAACTTTGACTTATCATTTTGATAATTCAATATTTCATGCAATTCATTAACATCAAACAACAATTATGAACAACAATCACATACATAGAATATGGAATGATTAAGAGATTAGAAATATTACAACGATGTTTAGTTTCTTGCACATCACTTCTTTAATCCCTTTCTTTTCTATGCGTATCTATTCTGTCCTTCTTATTCTATATATATATATATATATATATATATATATATATATATATATATATATATATATATATATATATATATATATATATATATATACACACAATTTACAGCTATTGTGTATTTACAATAAAGCCACTGAATGTTATACATATTATTGTTTTCAACTCTATTATAAATTGTACCCAACAATCTTCCCCTTACAGATGAAAACAATTTTCAATTAAAGTTCTCTGTTCAGGTTGATTCTTTTCTTGAATATTCTTCATTTCTTTGATCTCTGAATCTTCAGATAAAATCTTCTTCTTTATTGTCTCACTCTGATCTTCACATCTCTTCTTTTCTGATTTTCTCTTTTCTTGTAAGCACACTCCCCCTTGGATCATGAATAGCTTTTAAATCTCTTCCTTGATCAATTGTCTTGAGTTGATGTAGCAATTGTCTTCAATTGACTTCAATCTACTATCTTAGTGGAGCTGGGAAATCGATCGGACCATTCTCTTGTGCTTCAGTCCCCAAATGCAGAATTGTTCTCAAATCTTCAGCTTAGAACGCAATCACATTTTCGTTAATTGTAGCCCTTGTTGGTACACCAGTGTGTGACGATAACAGTCTAGATATGTAATAGATAATCTTATGTAATAGATGAGGCTTTATTAATACAAGCTATGTGTGTTATTTCACGATTGTGTATGATATCTACATTTGCATATTAAATTCTAGAGTATCAAGTTAAGTCCTAGACTGTCAAGTTAAGTTCTAGACTGTGATGTTAAGTTCTAGAAGGTGAAGATAAGTTCTAGACTGTGAAGATAAGTTCTAAGGCTAAGCCTCGAACTTAAGCCAACCCAGACGAACTTAGTGAAGCTAAGTTCGTAGGGTATTGGGCATGTTCGTGGGCTTGGGCCTAAACGAACTTAACTGGTTTAGTTAGAACTTGACTGGTTTAATTAGAACATAATCCATTTGATTTTACAATCTTTGAGTATTCCGTTTTCCAGAGCATTGCATGTGCACGTGCGAGCTAGAAAGTATTCAGAGAGTTTTTCTTGGAGCAATACACCGTGTGGGGTCGTTTATTACATCGGCTATCATTGAGTTCGGCTCCAGTTTCCGTGCGTGATCGACCCGTTAAACGTCTAACTTGGATTCCGCACTTGTTGGATGGCGTCGCGTCAAGTTCAGATCTGTAGACGTGGTGACCTTACAAGTGGTATCAGAGCCATCGTGATTTTTCTTCGTGTTCGTCGTGTTTGGTGAACATTCATAAGGTTTCTTGACGTTTTTATCGGTAAGTCATATATTTTCAAAGTTTTCAGAGTTCTACGAGCAAGTTTACTGAAAAAAGTTCATATTAGTTCATTCTTTTCAGTCAAAATCAATGTTTTTAATTTTAAAACATTGGTTTAATCTGAAATCTTGAAAAAATCGAATTTTTGGCCGTTTCTCGAACTTGCGGCACTCGAACATAAGGGGGTATTAGGGTCCTTCGAACATGTCAGAATACGCTCCTGTCGGACTTGATTTTATGATTTCTCAAAGTTGATTTGGTTTGAACTTGTCAAGGAATTCGAACTTGTCTTGGACTCGAACTTGTCGGAAATTCGAATTTGATTTAGTTTAGGGTTTTTCAAACTTGAGTTGGTTCGAATTTGTCTAAACGATTAGGGTTTCTCGAACTTGCAGGCGTTCGAACTTGTTAATTTCGAACTTAAGACTCAAACGAATTTAACTTACAAAACGAATTTAACATTAAAATTATACGAACTTAATTAAGTCCGTAAGATTTGTTTTAAATTTATTTTTAAATTAAATTGTTTAAGTTCAAAAACAAAAGGTTTTAAAGAATGTCGAGTTTGCATAAGTTTATGGAAATGGACCATGAAGTAGGCAAAGGTAACTCCCCACCCAAGATGATGAAATTAGAAGATTATTACTGGTGGAAGGACAGTTTTGCAGACTTCGCGAGATTTAATGATATGCGTATGTGGATATGCATAGACGAAGGATACGTTCCCGCAACACAAGAGCTTGAGGGTCGATTAAAAGTTTTGACGTATCAGAATATGAAAGATGACGACAAAAAGATTTATGAGGTTGAGAATCGAGCTTTTTCGTCAATTAGAATGGCACTACCTCTGGAGATTCTACCCACATTTAGAAATTACAGAACTTCTAAGGAGCTCTTGGACGCTCTAGAGAAGAGGTGTGATGGAAATCCCAGGATAAGAAAGGGGAGGACGGAGATGTTAAAACAGCAATTTGCGATATTCAATGCGCTGAAGAATGAGACATTGGATGAAACAATTACTAGATTCTACCATCTATTGACTGAACTTGATAATCACAGTGTTAAGTTTTAAAAAACAGAAAAGATAGAGAAGCTTCTGGATGCTTTACCAGCTAAGGGGAGATGTACACGGCACTGATAAAGCCTGATGAAGAAAATTTGAAACTCTCACTCTGGAAGAGGTCATCGGAACTCTGAGGGCCTACAACATTAAGCTACAGAAGAAGGAGAGGGAATTTGATCAAGTACAAGACCCTGAAATGTACTTCGGGAAATCAAAGACTTCAACCTTTAGTGAACAAAAGTCGGGGGCCACAACATTCTTTTCTGGAGAAGCGTCAATACCAATTGAAGCTGAAGAATCTGGTAACAGAGCGTTCTTAGGGTTTTCTAAACCGGAAGAATAACCACAACACTCAGGATCAACCTTTCAAGGTTTTACCAAGATGCCTATGAGTGCTAAGTCAGCTGAGGAGCATCTAAATCTCCTAGCTTCGTTTGTAGCATCATACGGCAACTGCGTTAAAGGTAAAATCAACGATCCAGCTCTGTGGGAAGAGGACTACGATCAGGTAGATCGGGACGATTTAGAACAAATGTACCTACAATGGCAACAGACCATGGTAACGCAGATGGTCAAAAGGTTTTTGAAGAGAACGGGTAGAAACCTGAGTGTGAGCAACAACATTGGCTTTGACAAGGCAAAGGTGAAATGATACAATTGTCAAGGATTGAGTCATTTTTCCAGAGAATGTCAGAGACAAAAGGTTGAGAATTATCAGAATCAGAGTCAGGGAAGACAACATTTTGGTAGTTTAGGGAATCAAGCTGCGATAGCAGGTCCGTTAACGAATGTATCTTCAAACAGACAGCTAGATGGTACGTATGATTAGAGTACTCATCCGGAGTTAAATTCCAGAGCGTTTATGGCTAAGGTAACTGTGACCAATGAAAGAGCTGAAGAAGAAAAGGAGGACACCCAGTAGTCTGATTCAATTCCTTTGATGGTGGAAAAATCTGAAGAGCAAACCACTCTGGAGTTAACGTGTAATCAGATCGCAAAAAGGAGTTAAATACAGGTCTTAACAACAAATGGTTCGTCGATAGTGGTTGCTCTCGTCACATGACTGGGCAAAGAAGTCCACTGACGTACTTTAAGGGTGGGAAAAATGGATTTTTGTCTTTTCCCGGGAATAAAGGAGGAAATATCACTGGAACAGGAGTAGTCACTAATGGGACAATCACTCTTGATCAAGTCTACCATGTAGATAAACTTGATCACAATCTCATTAGTGTCTCTCAGATCTGTGATAAGCAGAATTTAGTCATCCTTACTGAAAAAGAAGCGTTAGCGCTAAAGTCGGGATTCAACATACCTGAAGAGTGGATTATGATGAGAGCCCCAACGGTAAATGATCTGTACATGATGTACATGAATGTAGCAGATCCATCGATGGGAACTATTTTTCTGTTATCAAAAGCTTCAGAGTCCGAATCTTTACTGTGGCACAGACGCATGGCACACTTGCACTTAAGGAAGATGAACTTCATCACGAAAAATGGCCTTGTGCAAGGTGTTCCATTGAAGAGTTTTCAGTTTGAAGACAAGTGTGTACCGTGCAAGAAAGAAAACAACATAAGAAGTCACACAAGTCAAAGACTCAAAACTCAATCGCTTCCACCTTCGGTTTGCTGCATATGGATCTCTTCGGTCGAATCAACAAAAGGAGTATAGGTGGTAGTTGTTTCTGTTTAGTTATTACTGATGATTACTCACGTTTCTCTTGGGTTTTAATTTTAGGTACAAAGGACGAGACAGCTGGCACGCTGATTGGGTTCTTAGACCAAGTCGAGAACTCATACGGGAACAGGATAAAACGTATCAGGAGTGATAACGGAACAGAGTTTAAGAATGTAGTTTTTGGTGTATATTGCCTAACTAAAGGTATAGTGCATCAATTTAGTGTGCCTTAAGAGCCACAACAAAATGGGGTGGCAGAACGTAAGAACAGGACTTTGATTGAGGCAGCAAGGACTGCTCTCGGATTCAAAGCATCCTACCATGTTTTGGGAGAGGCAGTGAATACCGCTTGTCACGTATTAAGCAGAGTTCTTACTGTCAAATCACTAACAAAACCTGTTATGAAGTTCTGAATAAAAGACCACCAAATTTAACTGGCTTTGAACCGTTTGTGGTGCCATGTACTTTATTGAAAACAAAACATCAACCTAAGTTTGGTGAAAAGGCTGACGAAGGATACTTCCTAGGTTATGTTCCTAATTCACCAAATAAGAGGGTTTTTAATAAAAGGCATAATTGCGTATAAAAACCTCTAACTTGTCAGCTTTTAGTGATTAAAAACCCAAACCATTTTTCGTTGCATAGAAAACCCCGAACTAACTAAAAATCAGTAAATCAAGGTTTTATCAATGGGTAAACGCTTTAAACCGGTTATTAATCCTACGTGAACCGGTAAATAACATACGTGGAATAAATTTTAATTGTTGAAACCAGTTGCCAAGTATTAGTATCATTTAAACTCCCATTGATGATGTAAGCCCGTTTAAAAATTACAATTAAGAATTATCAATGGGGGTTTAAATGATGTGTTATACTTGAGAACCGGTTTCAACAATTAAAATTTATTCCACATAGGTTATTTAGACGTCCACGTAGAATTAATAACTGGGTTTAACCAGTTACCAATTGATAAAACATTGATTTACTTTTTTTTGTTAGTTCGGGGTTTTCTATGCAACGGAAAATGATTTGGGGTTATAACCCCAAAAAACTGAAAAGTTTGGGGTTTTTTTCATAATTATCCCTTAATAAAACAAATGGTACAGTCGAAATTGTGTTAAAATTGATGTAACAAGTTATTCACATGAACCCCAAAATGGTCTAGAATGGTTATTTGATTATGACTCTGTGTTTCAATCATTTAACATTCCTTTTAGTGGAAACGCAGGTACTGTGGAAAACGACTTCTGAACTTTAAATCTCAACGACGAGGGTAGAGGTTTTTCAAATACAAGCATTCCAACAACATCTAAGAATACAACGACAGAAGATAGGTCTCCAGCAAATAATGAACCTGATTTACCTATGGATGAGAATCATACTACCTCAGAAGATAGTGATCACGAGGAGGAAGTTGTTCCGTTTGAAGTCATACCACCAGTAGGTGAAATAGGATCGAATTTGGGAGATAATATTCAAGTCGATGAAATTGATACATCAAGAATTAATAAGGATCATCCAATCGAGGATATCATAGGGAATCCACATGCCGGTGTGAGAACTAGAAGTAGTGTGAATAGTAACACAGTGCTGTTATCGATGATCAACAACTCCGAGGCGTTTCACATGTGTTTATACTCGTGTTTCATTTCACAAGTAGAGCCAAAGAATGTGCAAATGGCTCTGAAAGACAATTCTTGGGTTGAAGCTATGCAAGAGGAACTTTCACAGTTCAAAAAGGTTGAAGCATGGGAGTTAGTGCCTTTGCCTTGTTGAGAAGCTGCTATAGGGACCAAATGGGTCTTTAAGCGCAAACGGGATGATCGGGGCATAGTTACTCGTAACAAGGCAAGACTCGTGGTAAAAGGATTCTACCAGGAAGAAGGGATAGAGTATAACGAAGTGTTTGCACCTGTGGCGAGGCTTGAGGTGATTCGATTGTTTCTAGCGTTTGCGTCCTTCAAAGGGTTCAAGGTATATCAATTAGACATCAAGAGTGCCTTCTTGTACGGCAAGGTGAAGGAGTTGGTGTATGTCGAGCAACCGCCAGGGTTTACTGATCCCAAGTTTCATGACATAGTATATCGTCTTAATAAGGCTCTGTATAGATTACATCAGGCACCTAGGGCGTGGTACGAGACACTGTCTACTCACCTCTTAGACAATGAGTTTGAGAGAGGGAGAATTGATAGTACACTATTCGTTTAGAGGAAAGGTGAAAACTTTATACTGGTACAAGTTTACGTCGATGACATTATCTTCGGGTCGTCAAAAGAACAAATGTGCAAAGATTTTGAGAAGGTTATGAAGTTCAAGTTGTTAGTACATTTTGTGTGACGATAGCAATCTAAGTTTAGATAGCATTTTTGTAAGTCATTTTACTTGATATTGAATATTAACAAGTGTTTGATATATATGTTTGATTATGTATGTTTGATATTGATTGATTGTATGTTTGAACTTAGGGTAACGTATTACAATAAGTTCAAACATAAAACTCAAAGATAAATTCAAACATACGATAAAACATAAGTTCAAACATAAGTTTGAAAGATAAGGTTCGAGTTTAGGCTAAGTTCAAATTTGTCTAGGAGGACAAGTTCGAATAGGCCTTGGGCCAAGTTCGAGTTTGTCCTAGACAAATTCGAACCTGTCAGTATAATTAAGGGTCAATTCCATTAATTATCAGACTTTTGTAGAATTTGTCAGAGGATTAGCAAGAGGCGATCTCGAACTTGATTGCAATCAGTGAGTTTCGTGTGGAGAGAATCACCGTGTTGGGGCGTTCTAGTTGTTCGTCTGTCACCGTGCTAGTCTCCGTGTTTCGGTGTGCATGGTCTTACCGTCAAGCCGCTAACGAGGATTCCACACTCGTTGGAAGGTGTCGCGTCAAGATAGATCCGTAGAGAGCAGACCTTACAAGTGGTATCAAAGCCATTGGGTGTTCGTGGTGTTCTTCGTGTTCACTAGAAACATCTGTGGTTTCTTGACGTTTTGGACGGTCAAAATCACGTTTTTGGATTTATTTCGATTTATTAAGTAAGAAATCGGGAAAATGTTCAAAAAAGTTCATCTTTTTGATCGAAATCAAAGTTTTTAGGCCTAAAAACTTTGGTTTAATCTGAAAAGTTGAAAAATTCGAACTATTAGCCGTTTTTCGAACTTGCGGCGCTCGAACATCAAGGGGGTATTAGGGTTTACTCAAATTTCGAGTTTGTCAGAAAAATACGCTCCTATCGAAGTTCCTTAGGGTTTGATTTGAGTTTGGCCACTTCGAATTTGCTCAGTTTCGAGTTTCCATTAAATTCGAATTTAGGGATTTCGAATTTACTCAAACCTTCGAATTTGTCATTAATTTCGATTTTAGTTGGACTTCAAACTTAATTTCGAATTTAATTCCAAACAAGTTTAAAATTAATTAAATTCGAACTAACCTTGGTTCAAAAGTGTTAATTTAAATTAATTTCGAATTAAATTAATTAAGTTTGAATTCAAAAAATTTTTAAACAATGACAAGTCTACAAAGGTTTATTGAGATGGACCATGAAGTTGGAAAAGCAAATTCTCCACTAAAGTTGATGAAATTGGAGGATTATTATTGGTGGAAGGATAGGTTCGCCGACTTCGCTAGATTTAATGACATGAGGATGTGGATATGTATTGATGAGGGATATGTTCCTCATACTACAGAGGTTGAAGGTCGTCAACGTGTCTTGTCATATCAGAAGATGAAAGATGATGATAAGAAGCTTTATGAGGCCGAGATTCGAGCATTCTCGATCATTAGAATGGTTTTACCTCAGGAGATCCTGCACACATTTCGCAATCAACGCACAGCGAAAGAATTGTGGGATGCTTTGGAGAAAAGGTGTGAGGGAAATCCCAGGGTTAGGAAAAATAGAATGGAAATGCTCAAACAGCAGTTCGCGATATTCAAGGCTTTGAAGAACGAAAAGCTGGATGAGACAATTACCAGATTCTATCATTTATTAACTGAGTTAGACAACCACGACGTCGAGTACAGTGAGTCAGAGAAGATTGTCAAAATTCTAGACGCTTTACCAGCCAAATGGGAAATGTATGTGGCGCTGATAAAACATGATGAAGACAAGTTCTATACTCTAACTCTAGAAAATGTCATAGGAACGCTGAGGGCCTATAACTTTGAATTCCTGAAGAAGGAACGGGATTATGACCAGGTACAGGATCCGGATATGTATTTTGGGAAGTCCAAACCTTCAGGGACAAGTGACGTGAAGACGGCTACAACATTCTTTTCAGGAAAAACATCGACTCCGGTTGAAGCAGAAGACTCAGTGAGCAAGGCTTTCATAGGTTTTTCTAGACCAGAATAAAAGCCAACTCAGTCTACATCTACATCTCAAGGGTATTCAAAGATGCCGATGAGCGCAAAATCAGCTGAAGACCATCTAAATCTGTTGGCTTCATTTGTGGCCGCCTATGGTAATTGCGTTCAAGGGAAAATCAATGATCCTTCAATATGGGATGAAGATTATGATCAGGTGGACCCAGATGATCTAGAGGAGATGGATCTGCAAAGGCAACTGGCCATGGTAACTCAGCGAGTTAAAAGGTTCATCAAGAGGACCGGCAGAAATCTTAACGTCAGTAACAATAAGATTGGGTTTGATAAATCCAAAGTTAAATGTTAGAACTGCCAAGGGTTAGGACACTTCGCTAGAGAGTGTCAAAGACCTAAAGTCGAGAACTACCAGAATGATTACCAGAATCAATCTCACGGGAGATATCAGCAGGGTAGTTCAAGCAGTCAGGCAAACATAGCTGGTCTGTTAACCAATGTCACATCTGACAGACAGCTCGATGGAACATATGACTGGAGTACACATCCAGAGTCCAATGCTAGAGCCTTTATGGCTGAAGTAACGGAGACTGGAAGTACTTGAGCAGAGGAAGAAATAAGGGACATCAATCAGAATGATACCAGTCCTATGTTGGTAGAAAAGTCAGATGATCAGACGATTCTGGAGTTCGCCGCACAGATGGCCAATGTGGAATCTGATCACGCCAAGGTAATTCTGAACTTCTCTATATTCCGTGATATATGTGCTTTGTGTGCTACGTCTAATGATAGATTAAACTTATTGCTAGAATCACATCAAAATATAATTGCTCAGAATGAATCCATAAAATCAGACAACGCTAGCCTCTTAAACATAAAGGAAGACCTTAGAAATAAGCTTAAGGCAGATGCACAAGATGTCATAGTTCTAAAAGACAAGCTCAGTGAGAAGTGTGTTAGAATAGAACTCATGTATGAACATGTTGAGGCATTGACCAAAGAGCTTAAGTGCAAAGAGGTAGAGCTAGCTGAATCTAAGGTTAAGGTAGCCGAGGTAAATAGTAAACTGGAAAAGTTTAGGAACTCATTACTCAACCTAGGGAAGATCTTAGATGCACAGCGTCAGTCTAAGAAACCTGTAGGTTTAGGATATAATGAGAATCCTCCACCTTTCAATGATAACTATGTACCTCAACCTCAGGAGAAAACTGAAAAATCAGTTGAATCGGAGGTAGCACCTGAACCTATGTCTGAAATTGTTAAGGATAAGGAAACTAAGGTGACTAGTAATAATGTCAAGATTAAGAAGGTCAAATTTGTGCCATCCTCTAGTGATAAGCCTGTAGGACAAGCCAAAATTGACTTTAATGATCAAGAGGAGGAAACAGTCACTATAGTTGAGACGCAAGAACAAGACACTAGTGAGACACCTAAGTCTAAGGGCACGCATAAGAAGTCGATTGACAAAATGTATTGCTTTAGATGTCATGAAAAGGGACATGTTGCTTCTAGTTGTCCACATAGTAAGCTAGATTCTACTCCTAAACCTGGAAAGCCGGAACTACATAAACCTTCTACAAGTGTTGCAAGCACAAGTGGTTCTCATAACACCGAGAAAACTGTGCAAGCCACACCAAAATCTGCTGTGAAACAAACACCTGCGTCAGGTCGAACCAAAGAAGTGATTAGGACTAATTCACCAAATAGAGTCACTAATCAATCTAGGTCAGGACCGCGACAAAATTATAGGAGTACTACACCGAGCAGAGCTTACACTCCGGTTAGGTCACACACTCCTGTAAGACATCAAACACCAGGTAGATCTCAGGGATATCAATCGGAAATGCCTTATAATCGAAACTATTCAAGAGCTCCACAGCAAATGCCTACACAAAGGCGGAGAGTGAACTTAAATCACTCTGCACCACAACAGGCTCTAAATCAACCCAAGTCACCTGAAAGGAGAGATGGGTATTTGAAAGAGTTCAAGTATGTGGACGAGAATGGTATTACCAAGTCAGTCATGGCTTGGGTTCCCCGTGATAACTAACCTCTTTTCTTTCATGTGCAGGAGATAACTACAGGTCTAAACAACAAGTGGTTCGTTGACAGTGGTTGCTCTAGGCATATGACAGGGTAAAGAAGTCTACTCGTAGACTTCAAGGGAGGGAATAGGGGATTTGTATCGTTCGCTGGAAATAAAAGAGAAAATATCACCGGTACTGGAGTGGTCACTAATGGGACTATTAAACTGGATCAAGTTTATCACGTTGATAAACTAGTTCACAATCTCATTAGTGTATCTCAAATCTGTGATAAGAAGAACTCAGTACTTTTCACTGATACTGAGACATTAGTGCTGAAACCGGGATTCAAAGTACCTGAAGAGTGGATAATGATGAGGGCTCCAAGGAAGAATGACATGTACATGCTAGACATGAACAAGCCAGAATCTTCGATGAGACCAATATGTCTACTATCTAAAGCTTCAGAGACGGAATCAGTTCTATGGCACAGACGCATGGCACACTTGCACCTAAGAAAAATGAATTACATTACAAAAAATGAGTTAGTGCAAGGTGTTCCAATGAAGAGTTTTCCGTTTGAAGAAAAGTGTCTGCCGTGCAAGAAAGGAAAACAACACAAGAAGGCACACAAGTCCAAGGCTCAGAATTCAATAGCTGCCACGTTCGATTTGTTGCATATGGACCTGTTTGGACCTATCAACAAAAGGAGTATAGGTGGTAGTTGGTATTGTTTAGTTATTACTGATGATTACTCACGATTTTCTTGGGTTTTCTTTTTAGGTACAAAGGACGAGACAGCTGCCAAGCTTATCGGGTTCTTAGACCAAGTGGAAAACTCTTACGGAACGAGGGTAAAACGTATCAGGAGTGATAACGGCATAGAATTTAAAAACACGGTTATTGGTGTATATTGCCTATCAAAGGGCATAGTGCATCAATTTAGTGCACCATATGAGCGACAACAAAATGGGGTGGCCGAACGGAAAAACAGGACTTTGATTGAGGCAGCAAGGACCATGCTTTCGGATTCAAAGCTTCCTACCATGTTTTGGGGGAGGCAGTGAATATCGCGCGTCATGTTTTAAACCGGGTCCTTACTGTCAAATCATTAAACAAAACCTGTTATGAAGTTTTGAATAAAAGGCCACCAAATTTAACTGGCTTCGAACCATTTGGGGTACCATATACGTTAATGAAAACAAAATATGAACCTAAGTTTTGTGAAAAGGCTGATGAAGGATACTTCCTAGGTTATGTGCCGAACTCACCAAATAAATTGTTTTTTTAACAAATCAAATGGTACAGTAGAGATTGTGTATAACATTGATGTTACAAGTTACACACATGAACCCGAAACTGGTCCGTAATGGATTTTTTTATTATGACAAATTGTTTGAATCATTTAACATTCCTTTGGATGGAAATGCAGGTACACTCGAACAGGACTTGTTGTCACTAAATTTGAATGACGAGGGTCAAAGCTTTCCGAGGACGACCGTTCCATCAACTTCCGAGCCTACAACAACAGAAGATAGATCTCCAGAAGAGAATGATTCTGA
Organism: Centrapalus pauciflorus; assembly: GCA_020465985.1. Lineage (NCBI taxonomy): Eukaryota > Viridiplantae > Streptophyta > Magnoliopsida > Asterales > Asteraceae > Centrapalus > Centrapalus pauciflorus. Next base: position 152,981 of record JAANYP010002855.1, read on the forward strand.
ACTTCCTACAAACGAAAATCAGACAACAACTTCTAACTCTGAAGACAGTGTCCATGAGGAAGAAAATGTAGAGTCTGAGGTCGTTCCCCCGTTAGGTGAGATAGGATCGAACTTAGGAGATAATCTTAGGGTTGACGAGATAGAAACATCGAGGATTAACAAGGATCATCCAGTTGAGAGTATCATAGGAAGTTCTAATGCTGGTGTGAGGACTAGGAGTAGTTTGAATAACAACACAGTGTTGTTGTCAATGATCAATGACTCCGAGGCCTTTCATACTTGCTTATATTCATGTTTCATCTCGCAAGTAGAGCCGAAGAATGTGCAAATGGCACTAAAAGACAACTCTTGGGTTAAAGCGATGCAGGAAGAGCTGTCACAATTCAGGAAACTTGAAGTGTGGGAGTTAGTTCTGTTACCTCGAGGAGAAGTTGCTATAGGAACCAAGTGGGTTTTCAAGTGCAAGAGAGATGATCGGGGTGTAGTGACTCGCAACAAGGCAAGGCTTGTGGTAAAGGGTTTCAAGCAAGAGGAAGGAATCGATTACAATGAAGTGTTTGCGCCAGTGGCAAGGCTTGAAGCAATCCGTTTGGTTCTAGCCTTTGCGTCCTTCAAAGGTTTCAAAGTTTATCAACTTGACGTAAAGAGTGCATTTCTTTATGGGAAGGTGAAGGAACTGGTGTATGTAGAACAGCCGCCCGGGTTTACAGATCCGAAGTATCCAGACAGAGTGTATCGGTTAGAAAAGGCTTTCTATGGACTACATCAAGCACCAAGGGCGTGGTACGAGACACTATCAAATCATCTTTTAGACAACGGGTTGAAAGAGAGAGAATAGATAGTATGTTGTTTGTGAAAAGAAAAGGTCAACATTTCATCTTGGTACAAGTGTACGTTGATGATATCATTTTCGTGTCATCAGACGAGCAGATGTGCAAAGACTTTGAAAAGGTGATGAAGTATAAGTTTGAGATGAGTGCTATAGGTGAGTTAAACTTCTTTCTAGGATTGCAAGTCGAACAGAGGAAGGAGGGCATGTTTATTCATCAGACGAAGTATGTCTACGACATTCTCGAGCGCTACGGGATGGAAGGAACCAAGCTAACAGCTCACTTCAGCACGCCGATTCAAGTGAATCATAATCTCGGAGCGGGTACAGAAAGTGATACCGATGTGGATTCGACGTTATCTCGGGCCAAGATTAGATCACTCATGTATTTAACTGCTTCTAGACCTGACATAATGTTTGCTGTGTGTATTTGTGCTAGGTTTCAAGCTAATCCAAAAGAGATGCACATGAAAGCTGTGAAGCGGATTCTAAGATACCTCAAGTCGAAAACGAAGTTGGGACTTTGGTATCACGCGGATGGTGATCTGGAATTGGAGGCATTCACGAATTCAGACTATGGAGGATGCAGCTTGAATCGCAAGTCAATAACTGGAGGTTGTCAGTTCCTAGGAGGGAGACTTGTTTCCTGGCAATGCAACAAACAGACTTCGGTAGCCGTGTCAACGTGCGAGGCCGAATATGTTGCTGCTGGTAGTTGTTGTTCACAGGTTTTGTGGATACAACAACAATTGCGGGATTACGGTTTGACTTATACTCATACTCCTATTAGGATAGATAACCAGTCAACTACTGCAATAACCAATAATCCAGTTAAACATAGTAAAACCAAGCACATAGACATAAGACACCATTTTATACGTGATTGTGCTGAAAAGAATTTAATTAAGCTGGTAAAAGTAGCAACGGAAGATAATAATGCTGATTTATTTACCCAAGCTTTGTATAAGTCACGTTTTGAGTTATTAGTTCAACTAAACGGAATGCGTAATCCAGAGTAACTTGACCTTAGTAGAATTTCTTTTTATATTAGTAGATTTCTTTCTTTTTATAGTAAGTTTAGTAGCTTAGTAGAATTTCTTTCTGTTTATAGTAAGTTAGTTTGTTAGTTTATTTTCTTATTCTTATTTATGAAAAACAAAAGAAAAAAGTGAGAAAACCATAAAAAGTTCAAAAAAGGAGAATATTAGAAAATGAGTTAAGTCTTAGATACAAAGGTTCAAAGTGACGAATATTAGCATAGTTGATACAATCTCTAAGTGTTAAGCTTTCACACATAATGCACCTAAAACTCTAAGTGAGATACATTATCTAGTTTGATGTGTTCGTAGGCATAATACACAAAGGGAGTCTCAAGGCTAATAAAATATTCTAGAAAAAGTCAGACGTGTCACTAACTTAGATGTATGACTGAATGGTCTTAATTTTGATGTTAGAGACATACAGACATTGATTCTAAATGAGGTATGCAAAATTTTTGGGGGATGTATAGCAACATCAGATACATCTTAAAGAAAAGAAAAGAATAGAAAAATCATGATACTGAATTGAGAGTCAAAACAAGTAACTCTGTTGTACGTAAGTATAGACCTGTTGCCTCTGGTTTGACTCGAGTTAGCAAGATAAGTCGCTTTGTTGTACATCAGTACAGACCTGTCACCGCTGTCTTGCTAGCTTTAAAATAAACTTTAAGACAAACTAAGACACTCTGTTGTATGTAAATACAGAACTGTGTCCGACGTTTGCCTTTTAAACAAAATTTAAAATACCGAAAAGTTATAATCATTGTGTGTATGCCTTGATCATAAAAGTATGTCTAAGTATGAGACACGTAAGGTAGTTTCTTGATAAATAAAAAGGTCAAGAGATATTCCAAAGTGTAACATGTATAAAGGGAAAATAAGACCAACAATCGCCTAGAAATGTGTGTCACGACAAAGAATCAAAGGAATCAAAAATTCCTAAGTTGGAAAGTAAAATACTAAAAGTGCGTATTTGACACCGCTATCTGATTGAACCTCTCTGTGACTTTCTAGCCTAAAAAATTCTATTAAGTATAGGATGTTAAATTTAAAAGTATTTTAGAAGTAGTTTAAGTTTAAATTTTGTTCAAAATTTTATTCTATTCTATTTTATTTTTATTTTTATTTTTATTTTTATTTTTATTTTTATTTTTATTTTTATTTTTATTTTTAGGAAAAAGGTCAAAGATACTGAGGATGCATTTTTAGTTGAAAAAACATACACTACATGAAAATCTATTGCTTTGTGTGAATAAATTTTGCATAGTTTGTTCCGTTACTTGAAAAAGTTAAATTTTATTCAAAGATTTTCAAAATTTTCAAGTATGTTCGAATTTAAGACAAAGTCGAATAAATATTTGATTCTGTCAGTAAATTCGAATTTAATGCAAGTTCGAAGGTGGTTAGTATATAAAGGTCAACAGTGACTCATTAATGTCACCTTCATTCGATTTTGTTGTTTCGAACTTGCTCTGTGTGACTTCGACTTTATTCTTCGACTTTGCCGATTCGATTCTTTCACTATTACTCGAAGTTTTGTCCTCTTGTGTTCGAACCTACTTGTTAATCTTGGTATAAACATAAGTGTTATACAAGAATTAGGTAGTTTAGGACTAAATTTTAGCAAAAATCGACTAATTTTGAAGTTTTAAGAGTTTTAAACTTTGTGATTCAAAATCACAAGTTTTAACCAGTAAAACTTCAAATAAGTTACATATATCTTTGATTAGAACCTACTAGGACTAGTGAATACAATTTTCTAAGTCTAATGGGGTTTAAATCATGGATTTGTTGTTGAAAGTGACCGAATTCGACTTTCTTCATCATCTTCGAATTTGTCAGGAAAGTCGAATGTATGAACAAACTCAAATTCAGTCAAATTCGAACATGTCATTCGAGTTTATTATTAAAATCGAAATGTTTGCATAATTTTAAATTCAAACTTGTAGAAATTCATATTTGTTGGATTTTGAACTTACATAAGTTCAAAATAAAACAAATTTGGATTTAATCAAGTTTTATTTTTATTTTTCACTTCTAATATATGCTGCTGTTTTATGTGCAGATATGGGTGAAAAAGCCTTGTTTCAGAAGCATAATATGGTCATATCACCAGATCGGGAGCTTCCTGAGGCTCAGGCATTTTGACCTAGGGTGGATTTCTTGGCACATTCTAGGGTGTCATATGCTCTTTCACATAATGTACAGATCATATTGCCATATGTTAGGCAATTCTGGGATCATTTGCAAGTCGACTGTACTGTGACACCTACAGTATTAAGGACAAGAGTGCATGGGCATCCTCTTGTGTTTTTCTGCTGATATGCTGCGTAGAGTCTTGCAGCTCGGGACGGTTGAGCAAGAGGCAGGGCCGATCGATTTCACATTAGACATAAGGCAAGCAACCTTTTTACGAATGGGTTATGGACTGGATATAGCTAAAGCTGCGTATATGAAGAGCGGTCTGACAGGCCAATGGAGGTACCTAGCGCACGTCATTATGGTGTGCTTTGCACCTAAAAAGGCCGGTTTTGATTATATAGTATCCAAAATGCAGTCGGCGATGATTGCATTGGTGTATAATAAGATTTTCAGCTACTCCGAAATGTTCTTTGCGGAGTTGGTTAACCAAATAACTGCTCCAGCGTGCGAGAGATTCCTGATGTATCCGCGCTTTGTCATGATGTTAATCCGCCATTTTTTGCTGAATATGCCACAGTTGCCGGATATTCAGAGTGTGGCTGTTATTGATAAGCGCATTTTTGCTGATTGTCAATCACATAACGCCCGTAGGGCTGAGGTGATTTGACCACTGGATGCAGCTCTTTTTGGTGCAGTGGTAAATCCAGAGTGTGTGGCCCCGGAGGGTGAAAACTGGGCTAGAGAAGGGCTACAGCCGCAACAAGTACAGCCACAACAGCAACAACCTTAGCAACAGCAACGACCTCCAGCACAACAAAGAAGGAGGCCAAGAGCTCAAGATAGACAAACTCAGGCATCAAGCCCTTCGTCAAGCAGAGCCCAATCATCATCGGCAGCAGGTCCATCATTGGATGCTGCGGGCCTTTCAAGCGCGGAGCCAGAGAATGATCCTAGAGTAGAAACTTTAGAAGAAATCTAGGCTCAGGGGATTAATGCAGACGTCAATCTAACTGAACAGGTAGTTCAGGATGTTTTGGATCCACCAACTTATCTTCATGATGATGATATTTTTAGAGACGTGGATGAGTATCAGCCTGAAGTAGAGGGTCAAGCAGTGACCACCTCAGAATCTGAATTTGAGGAAGCTGAAGAGATGGAAGTGGAAGAAGTGGCCGTTGAATTTGTTAATCCGACTGTTCATATAGGCAGATACAGATCAAGAGTTGTGGTAAGTGATAGAGAGGAAGGATAGAGAGCAGCTAGAGATTCAGATGACGATGACTCTGAATTTGAAGCTGAAGATCCTACTCCATTAGTGCCAAGGCAAAGGGCCAAAAGACATAGGTTTATGCAGGGAGCTTCATCTGCTTCAGCTTCAGAGCCTGAGATTTCTGCCGCTCAACCATCCGTTCAACCATCAATCATGCCATCTCAAATATCATCTGTTCCATCCACTTTATCCACATTCACAGATAACCAACGTTTCTCAGAGCTTAGAAGCAAAGTCGATTTCCAGACAATCCAAATCTTCCAACTAACCAAAGCCGTTAATGAGCTACAAGAGCATAATGCAAAAATTGATCAAGAAAATATTGAATTGAAGACATTTGTCGCTGATCAAGCTGCTGAGATCAGAACCATGAAGTCCCTCCTCGAGCAGTAAATGAAAAATCTTCAGGCTTAGGGGGAGATCAGCTACAGAGAAGCTCAAGAGGTAAGGAGAGAAGATGACCATGGCAATGATCCCGATGCACGAAAAGAAAGTGAGCCAGAAAATTTTCCAATTGCTCAGCATTCATCAGTTCAGGGGGAGCCTAGTCAGTCTGGAGTCGAAGGAGTCGAAGGAAGTGAGGCTAGTTCTTCTAAGGTTGTAGAGAGTGAGATGATAGACGCTCTCATAGATATAAAAGAAGAACAAACACTTTTTGACTTTGATTTTGAAGAAGATGTAGGAGAATTGGAAGAAGGAGAGTTTGTTCCGGAAGATGTAGTAGATTGGAAGTCTGATGATGAGGTGGTAGAAGATGAATACGATAATGTTTATGATGTAATCATTAAATCTCAACCCATCACAGAACTTTACCTGCAGAGCGAACAAAAATGTGATTGATATCGACGAAATTAAATTGGCCTCAGTAGAAGACTCTTAACTGGAGGAAGCTGAGAAAGAACCAACAAGAGCTGAATTGCTAAATCTATGGTTCAGAAAGGAAGAGAAGAAGGGAGAGCCGAAGAGGAAGCAGAAAATGAAGGTGCCATGATCTCAAAATCTCTCTGGTGGAATTATAAGCTGGTTCTTTGACAGAGAACTGCATCTATTCATACTAAAGAGAAGAGATGAACTTCAATACCTTAGGCGAACGCTCAGAGTGTTTAACACATTGCCAAAGGTAGAAGTAAAGGAATTAGCCTGGAAGGAATTGATCAATATCGGTGACGACCCTTACGCTGAACTGATCGTGAAGATAATCAGAAAAGAGGGTCGGTCCGGAAAGTTCGAAAGGCTAAAGCCAATATCAGGCAAGAGGGTAGAAGATGAGACAAGAATTGATCCACATACAGGAAGGCCATGGGCTAGAATGGTGTATAAGCCTGTAAAGTGTTTGAAGAAGGTGCCTATGAAGTCTATGCCAGAAGATGTTCTCAGTAACATGAAGTGGTGGTACATAGATAATGGTACTGCTGAAGCTGTGATGGAAGACACTGAAGAGAAAGTTATTTTGCGGGTGTATGATCTGTTGCATCTAATAAACCTATCCAAGGATGACCTAAAAAAGCTACACGATCAGCCTATCTTCTTTAACGAAGGATGGAGATCTGAAGCTAGGAAATTCCAAAAGATAGTTAGAGTTTGTATAGATATAGGCTTATATGCAGGTAGTAGTTTATATGGTTCAAGTAGTTAGACAAAATGTATAAAGTTAGAAGCTATCGTCAAGGGGGAGTCTGTTAGTACATCCTGTGTGACGATAGCAGTCTAAGTTTAGATAGCATTTTGTGTAAGTCATTTTACTTGATATTGTATATTAACAAGTGTTTGATATATATGTTTGATTATGTATGTTTGATATTGATTGATTGTATGTTTGAACTTAGGGTCACGTATTACAATAAGTTCAAACATAAAACTCAAAGATAAATTCAAACATAAGATAAAGCATAAGTTCAAACATAAGTTTGAAAGATAAGGTTCGAGTTTAGGCTAAGTTCGAATTTGTCTAGGAGGCCAAGTTCGAATAGGCCTTGGGCCAAGTTCGAATTTGTCCTAGAAAAAGTCGAACCTGTCAGTATAATTAAGGGTTAATTCGATTAATTATCAGACTTTTGCAGAATTTGTCAGAGGATTAGCAAGAGGCGATCTCGAACTTGATTGCAATCAGTGAGTTTCGTGTGGAGAGAATCACCGTGTTGGGGCGTTCTAGTTGTTCGTCTGTCACCGTGCTAGTCTCCGTGTTTCGGTGTGCGTGGTCTTACCGTCAAGCCGCTAACGAGGATTCCGCACTCGTTGGAAGGTGTCACGTCAAGATAGATCCGTAGAGAGCAGACCTTACAGAAGTTTGAGATGAGTGCAATGAGAGAGCTGAACTTCTTTCTCGGTTTTACAAGTTGAACAACAAAAGGAGGGAATGTTTATTCATCAGACGAAGTATGTCTATGACATTTTAGAGCGCTTCGGGATGGAAGGAACAAAGCTGATAGCATACTTTAGTACTCTAATACAAGTCAATAATAATCTCGGACCAGGTATCAAGCTAACCCAAAGGAGATGCATATGAAAGCTGTGAAGCGGACTCTGAGATACCTGAAATCGAAACCGAAGCTGGGACTTTGGTATCATACTGATGGAGATCTGGAATTGGAGGCTTACACGGATTCAGACTATAGAGGGTGTAGCTTGAACAGAAAGTCAACAACTGGAGGTTGTCATTTCCTTGGAGGGAGACTAGTATCGTGGCAATGCAAGAAACAAACTTCGGTAGCCGTATCAACGTGCGAGGCCGAGTATGTAGCTGCGGGTAGTTGTTGTTCACAGAATCTGTGAATTCAACAACAATTGCGGGATTACAGTTTGACTTATACTCATACTCCCATTAGGATAGACAATCAGTCTACTATTGCCATAACAAATAATCCAGTTATTCACAGTAAGACTAAGCACATGGACATAAGTCATCGCTTTATTCGTGACTATGCTGAGAAAAACTTGATTAAATTGGTAAAAGTTCCAACGAAAGACAACAATGCGGATCTTTTCACAAACGCATTTGATAGATCACGCTTTGAGTTGTTAGTCGAACTTAATGGCATGCGTAATCCGGAGTAACCTGACCTCAGTAGATTTTTCTTTCTTTTTAAGGTTTTAAGTTATTACTTTATTTTATTAGTTTATTTTACTTAAAAGTGAAAAACAAAAGAAAAAAAAGAGAAAACCATAAAGAATTTCAAAAAAAGAGAATATTGAAAATTGAGAGAAGTCTTAGAGTCATAAGTTCAAAGTGACGAAATTTAGCACAGTCTAACAAACTCTAAGTGTTAAACTTTCACACATAATGCACCATAAAGTCTAAGTGATATACATATTCTTGTCTGATATGTTGGTAGGCATAATACATGAAAGATTTTCGTAAAGTTAATAATATAATCAAGAAAATTTCATATGTGTAACTAACTTAGATGTATGACCAAAAGGTCGTAATTAATATGTTAGAGACATACAGACAATGACTATGAATGAGGTATGCAAATTTATCTGGGGGATGTATAGCTTCATCAAAATACATCTTAAACAAAGATAGAAAATTTTTTGTAGAGTATAGGAAGTCAAAACAATTCGCTTTGTTGTACGTAAGTACAGACCTGTCACCACTATTTTTTACTTAAACTAGCAAGATATGTCGCTTTGTTGTACGAGAGTACAGACTTGTCACCGCTGTCTTGCTAACATGAAAATAACTCTAAGACAAACTAAGACACTTTGTTGTATGAAAATACAGACATGTGTCCAACGTTTGCCTTCTAAGGATAATTTGCAAATACCAAAAAGTCATAATCATTGTGTGTCTGCCTTGATTATAGAAGTATGTCTATGTATGGGACACGTAAGGTAGTTTCTTGATAAATAAAAAGGCCAAGGGAAATTCCAAAGTTTTGAATGTTTAAATGGAAAAACATACCGACAATCGACTTGGAATGTATGTCACGACAAACAACCAAAGGAATAAAAATTCCTAAGTGTGAAAGTGCATAGTAAAAGTGCGTTTGACACCGCTATCTGATTGAACCTTCTTCGACTCTCTTGCAAAAGTATTCAGTTAGTGTGTTTTTATCATTAAATTATTTCAATTTAATTTCTTTTCTAGTTACTTTACTTTTATTTTATTTTATTTTATTTTATTTTACTTTAATTCAGTTTTAAATAAATAGGATCGAGGCCATTTACTAGGATGCATTTTAAGATGGAGAAACAAAATTGTGTGATAATCTGTTGCTTAGTGTGAATGTGTCGCGAAGTTGAAAAAGTTCCGTCAAATGAAAAAGTTGAAAAAGTTGGATTTTGTTCAAAAATTTTCAATTAAGTTCAAAATGGGCTTAAGTTCGAAGTCACTCACTCACGAACTTAAGATAAGTTCGAACTTAGGGTAAGTTCGAAGCACAGTCGATATAAATAGGTCAACAGTGTTCATTCAATGCACCTACTCTCGAATTTATTCCTCACGAACATATTTGGCGATCTCAAACTTAACTTCGAACTTGTCGTTATTTCGAATTAGTGCCCTGTTCCTTGAAGACTCACTCATACTCTCGAACATACACACAGACTAGTCATTTTTTATCAACAATAAATAAGTAAGTGTTATTTGGGACTGTTAAGGGCGTAAAAATCATAAATTTTATGTTTAAAATAACTAAAAACTAGGTGGCTTAAATCACTAAGTTTTCGGTTATGAGACTTAAAATTAATCCTGAATAAACTCGATTAGAACCTATTAGGACTAGATTCATTAGTTATTCAAGTCTAAAAAGGTTTAAATTAGGAGATTGAATTTTAATATGTCGACTTCGAACTTGTTCCATAGGATTTGAACTTGTACTACAAGTCTCGAACTTGTCAGGTCTTCGAATTGATTAAAATATCTTTAAGTTCAAAGGCAGACCTGTTCGAATGAGTCTCTCGAACTTAAATAAAATGTCATCAGACTATTCAAACTTAAGTAACTTCGAAGGACCTATTTTCTCGAATTTAAGTAAGTTCGAAGGTGATTAAGTTCGTTCGAACTTAACCAAGTTCGAATAAATTAAAATTTTTTCCAAACTTGATTTTTAACGTTTTAACTTTTTGGTGTATAAGAATGGCAGATCGTGCTTTTTATAACAAGCATAATATGATCATGACCTTAGATTTCCATGCAGCTGAAGCTCAGCCATACTGACAGATGTTGGAGTTCCTATCTCAATCAAAGGTCACGTATGCTTTGACGCATAATCCTACAATCACGCTGCAGTATCTCCGACAGTTCTGGCAATCCTTGTATGTCAAGACTTCAGTAGTTCCTATGCTCTTGAGGGCTACAGTTAGTGGCCAACGGATTTTGTTTACTGCTGATAATCTGAGAACACGGCTGATCAGGAAGATGGCCCGATTGATTTTCCTGCTTCGATAAGGCAAGCGACCTTCCGTAGAATGGGATATGCTCAGGACATTACTAAAGCGTCATATGTGAAAAGTGGAGTTTTAGGCCAATGGCGATATCTGATGCACGTCATAATGGTGTGCTTTGCACCAAAGAAAGCTGGATTCGATACAATGATATCCAAGCTACAATCTGGGATGATATCTTTGATCTACAACAAGCCATTCAGTTTCTCAGGCTTTTTCTTTTGTGATATTGTCCATCAAATCACTGCTCCTGCAAGAGAACGATTTTTGATGTACCCGCAATTTATAATGATGATAATAAGGCACTTTTTCCCAGATCTTCCAACGCAGCCGGAACAAGTTATAGTAGCAGCGATTGACAAGAGAATCTTCGCAGATTGTCAATCACACAATTCAAGGAGGGCAGAGCAGGTGAGGCCCCAAGTGACTCCACTATTCGAAGCCGTCATAGATCTAAATTTTGTGGCCCTAGATGCTGAAGACTGGGAAATTGATGAACAACCACAACAGCAACCACCGACTCAACAAGCACTGGTTGCTCAGACAGTTCCGCCTCCACAAACAACGGCAGCGGCAGCTGGGGCTTCTACATCGGGACCCTAGGGTGACCTGAGATTACAGATGTTGGAAGAGAATTTTGAGCAGGGCGAGGCAGCTCAGGAAAACATATCTGAGGAGCTTATTAATGACATTTTAGAACCGTCTGCAAAAATGGATGACATCTTTATAGATATTGATGACTACCAGCCAGAGCAAGCAGAGGGGGTTGTATAGTGTGACACTGATTTAGAATCAGATTCAGATTCTGAACAAGTCTTAAGGGAAGCTGCCAATCCATCAACAGTGTTTGAGACACATGGTACTAGGCTTGTTGTACATCAACCAAAGTTCTGTCGTCCAGCTTCGAGTCTTCGCGATGAAGATGAAGGAGAAAAAGACTTTATGTTAGAAGAAGAGACGTTGGTGTCAAGGCAACAAAGAGCCAAGCGTCAACGTCTATCTCAAGAAGCTCCATCCACATCAACCGCTGCTCCATCCACATCAACCGCCACTTCATCAAATTAACCACAGATACCTCTACTGCATCAACATCCACTCCATCAGACGACCAAAACTTTTCGCAATTGAAAGTTAAGGTCGATCTCCAGACAGTTCAAATTCTCCAACTCTCAAGGGCAGTCTCTGAACTTCAACAGCACAACTCACAGCTAGAGCAGCAGAACGCCTATTTAAAACAAACTGTGACTCCTCAGCTATCTCATATTGTAACTCTTCAGACCCTAGTGGAGCAAATATTAAATGATCTTGCAGCTCAGAGGGAGAGTAGTTGCAAGGGTGATGAGTTGAGGGTGAGACAGAGAGACGATGAAGGAGGTGACCCCGGTGCTCAACAGAAGGACAATGAGCTAGCAGATCTTTCAAATGCGAATGCTCAGCAAGCTGATGTTCAGGGGGAGGCTGGATCATCGGGCTTAGGAGCTGATAAAGGCAAGGCTCCCGAAACTATAGAATCAGTTCAAGATGAAATGATTGGAGCCTAAGCTGAATTTGAAGAAGATGTAATGTTTGTCTTTGAAGATGATTTGGATATAGAAGAACTGGAAGAAGGGGAATTTATACCTGAGGATGTTTCAGACTTGAAATTAGATGATGAAGTATTAGAAGATGAAGATGATAATGTTGATGAAGTCTTCATTCAAAAACAACCTGTCACGGAGCTTTACGAGAATGAGAATCAGAATGTGATAGACATTGATATGCTGAAATCTGCAGACAATGAAGAATCTGAATCTGATACAGCTGACAGGGAGCAGTCCAAAGAGGAGAAAAGGAGATTATGGTTTAAAAAGACAAAGAAGAAGACCAACTTGGCAGTAAAGAAGAAGATGAAACTGTCGAGTCCGGGAAAGTTAACAGGTGGAATTCTAAGTTGGTTCTATGACAGAGAACTGCATCTATTTGTTCTGAAAAGAAGAGATGGACTACAGTACTTGAGAAGAACGTTGAAAGACTTCAATTCATTGCCAAAATGTGAAGTGAAAGAATTGGCCTGGAAAGATTTGATCAACCTAGGAGACGATCCATATGCTGAAGTTGTTGCTAAGATTATCAGAAGGGAGGGTCGATTTGGAAGGTTTGAAAGGCTTAAGCCAAGATCTGGTAAAAGAGTGGTGGATCAAACAAGAATAGATCCTCTTACCTAGAGACCATAGGCTAAAATGGTTTACAAACCAGTCAGATGCTTGAAGAAGGTTCCATCAAAGAAAATGCCACAGGATATCCTGAAAAATATGAAGTGGTGGTATGTCAACAATGAAACAGCTAAAGCCATAATGGAGGATGAAGACGAGAAGGTCATTTTGAAGGTATATGATCCCTTGCACCTTGTCAACCTATCTAACGATGACCTGCAGAAGCTTCATGATCAGCCAATTATCTATCATGAAGGCTGGAGATCTGAAGGCAGGAAGTATCAGAAGGTTGTCAAAGTTTGTGTGGAGTAGTGACTGCGTGCAGGTAGTAGTTTAAATAAGCCTAGTTATATAGTCTAATGAATATCTTTCTAGAAGCTATCGTCAAGGGGGAGTCTGTTGGTACACCCTGTGTGACGATAACAGTCTAGATATGTAATAGATAATCTTATGTAATAGATGATTGTGTTTTAATTCACGATTGTGTATGATATCTGCATTTGCATATTAAGTTCTAGAGTATCAAGTTAAGTTCTAGACTGTCAAGTTAAGTTCTAGACTGTGATGTTAAGTTCTAGAAGGTGCAGATTAGTTCTAGACTTTGAAGATAAGTTCTAAGGCTAAGCCTTGAACTTAAGCCAACCCAGACGAACTTAGTGAAGCTAAGTACGTAGGTATTGGGCATGTTCGTGGGCTTGGGCCTAAACAAACTTAACTGGTTTAGCTAGAACTTAACTGGCTTAATTAGAACATAATCCGTTTGATTTTACAATTCAGCAAGTGCACGTGCGAGCTAGAAAGTATTCAGAGAGTTTTTCTTGGAGCAATACACCGTGTGGGTTCATTTATTACATCGGCTATCATTGTGTTCGGCTCCGGTTTCTGTGCGTGATCGATCGCGTCTAACAAGGATTTTGCACTCGTTCGACGGCGTCACGTCAAGATTAGATCCGTAGACGTGGTGACCTTACAGCTGTGAGTACTGGTGGCATGATTGAGCTATCCAAATAAAGAGTACTCCAAAACTGGCGAATATATTGTATTACACGAATCAAGATCGAGTAAAAAATGCCAGAATTTCATGGTATTGGCCAGCCTCTGGTGCTTGCATGTCAACGCTCACCACCATAATGTGCTTATTTATGAAATCACGCTCTGTCATACCTGCACATGCAATTAAAAAGTTAAAACTCAAAAAATTGAATTTTTTTTTTGAAAAAAAATAAGTTCGCACGAACTTAGTTAAGTTCGTATGAATATAGGAACATACAAACTTAAAAATAAGTTCCCACGAACTTAGTGTGACTAAATTCGTACGAACTTCTTGATTTTTTGAATTAAGTTCGCACGAACTTACAGCACTTAAGTTCGTACGAACTTCTTCTTAATGAACAAGTTCGTGGGCGACAAATGAAAACCAAAACTCCAAATCTACAATCTTTTAGACTTAATCAACCGATGAAACTAGTCCTAAAAGTTTCTAATCGAGTTTATGAACCTTCCATTTTTAAGTTTTATAGCCTAAAACTTAGAATTTATAACCCTTTGTTTTTCGGATAATTAAACCCAAATTACATGATAAAACTCCATTTTAATTCCCAAATGCTACTTACTTTGTTGTTTAGAAATAAACCAAAAGTGAATAGTTGTAAGCTAGAGATGGAACAGTGTGTATCTTCGTGTAACAGAAGCAAAACCGTGGAAACCCGATAAGTTCGTGATCGCTGATCTAAGTTCATGGTCGCCTAGTAAGTTTGTGAGAAGTAAGTTCTTTGAGGTAGGTGTATGAATTTAATGTGGTGTCACTATTTATAGGTCCCACATTCCATTCTACGAACTTAACTGCCTTAAGTCCGTACGAACTTAACTTCATGCCAACTTATGCCCATAAGTTTGTGCGGACTTAGATTGTCACGAACTTAAGTTGAAATATTGAAAAACTTCAAAAAATATTCAACTTTTTCAACTTATCACAGATGACTTCACTTTCAGCAACTGATTATCATGCATCTGTTATTTTTCATACTTAAATGCATCCAAGTATCTGACCTCGATCCTACTTATTAAAATTTACCTAGTAAACTAAAATAAAATAAAATAAAATAAAAATGAAATACAAGATAAATAAATAAAGATAAATTGCAAGAATTTTAAGATAAAATAACACAAACTAAATAATTTTACGAGAGAGTCTTAGAAGGTTCAATCAGATAGCTTTGACAACGCACTTTTGGTGTTGCACTTTCACACTTTGGAATTTTAACATCCATTTAATGTTTGTTGTAACATACACACCATGCCGATTATTGGTATTGTTGTCCACTTAAACACGCAACACTAGAATTTTCCTTTGGCCTTCTTATTTATCTGGAAATTACCTTATGTGTCCGACACTTAGACATACTTCTGTGATCAAGACAGGCATACAATCATTATGACTTTTTGGTATTTGCAAATCATCTTTAAAAGGCAAACGTCGGACACAGTTCTTTAATCACATACAACAGAGTGTCTTAGTTTGTCTTAGGGTAGAGCATTCCTCTTATTATTAGCCAAGATAGCGGTGACAGGTGTGTACTTACGTACAAAAAAGCAACATATCTTGCTATATTAAGTCAAAACAGCGGTGACAGGTCTATACTTACGTACAACAAAGCGACATGTCTTGACTTTCTTTACGACTTGTGCTTTCTCTTTATTTAAAATGTATTTTGATGAAGCAATACATCTCCCAGACTGACTTACAAACCTCATTCATAATTATTGTACGTGAGCCTCTAACACAAAAATTAAGACCTATTGGTCATACGTCTAAGTTAGTTACACATATGACAATCTCTGGATTGTTTTATTAGCTTTTAGAAAAACCTTCATGTTTTATGCCTACCAACACATCAGGACATGAATATGTAAATCACTGAAATTTTATAATGCATTATGTGTGAAAGTTTAACACTTAGAGTTTGTTAGACTTCGCAAAATCTCGTCATGTTGATCCTTAAACTCTAAGACCTCTCTCTTTATTTTCATTTTTCTCTTTATTTTTGAATTTTTTTATGTATTTATTATTATTTTTTTATATGTATAAAATAACTAGAGAAACAAAGTTAAAGCTAAAAATTAATAAAAAAAAATATATAAAGAGGTCACATTACTATGGATTTCGCATCCCGTTTAGTTGGACTAACAACTCAAAGCGTGATCTATCAAATGCCTTTGTGAACAAATCCGCATACTTGTCTTCCGCTGTAACTTTTACCAATTTAATCAGGTTTTTCTCTACACAATCACAAATAAAATGATGTCTATATCTATGTTCTTAGTCTTACTGTGCTTTACCAGATTATTGGTTATTGCTATCGTCGATTGATTGTCTATCCTAAAAGGAGTATGAGTATACGTAAAATCGTAATCCCGTAATTGTTGTTGGATCCACAGATGCTGTGAACAGCAATTACGCGTAGCTACATATTCGGCTTTGCATGTGGATAAGGCTACCGAAGTCTGTTTCTTGCATTGTCAGGACACCCGTCTACCTCCTAAGAATTAACAACCTCCCGTTGTTGACTTTCTCTTCAAGTTGCACCCTCCATAATCTGAGTCTGTGTAAGCTTCCAATTCTAGATCTCCATCGACATGGTAGCGAAGTCCCAGCTTCGGTTTTGACTTCAGGTATCTCAGAATCCGCTTCACAGCTTTCATATGCATCTCTTTAGGGTTGGCTTGAAACCTGGCACATTAACCAACAGCAAACATAATGTCAGGTCTGGAAGCAGTTAGATACATAAGTGACCTGATCATGGCCCAATATAACGTCGGATCCACATCATATCACTATCGCTACCCATTTTCCAAGAGATGAGTAGAGAGTGTCTCGTACCACGCCCTAGGTACCTGATGTAACCCATACAGAGCCTTATCCAATTTATATACTCTGTCCGGATACTTAGGATCTGTAAACCGTGGCGGTTGCTCGACATACACCAGTTCCTTCACTTTCCCGTACAAGAAGGCACTCTTGAAGTCTAGTTGATAAAATTTAAAACCTTTTAAGGATGCAAAAGCTACAACTGTCAGATAGCTTCAAGCCTTGCTACTGGTGCAAACACTTCATTGTAGTCAATCCCTTCTTCTTGGTTGAAACCCTTGACGACAAGTCTTGCCTTGTGTCGAGTAATGATGCCTCGATAATCTCTTTTGCACTTAAAGACCCATTTGATCCCAATTGCAACTTCTCCATGAGACAAAGGCACTAACTCCCTGACTTGCAGTTTCTTGAATTGTGAGAGTTCCTCGTACATTGCTTCAACCCAAGTATTTTCCTTTAGAGCCATTAGAATATTCTTAGGCTCAACTTGAGAGATGAAACACGAGTACAGACATGTGTGGAATGCTTTAGAGTCTTTGATCATCGATAACAACACTGTGTTAATATTTACATTACTCCGAGTTCACACTCCTGCATTTGGATTCCCAATAATGTCCTCAAGTGGGTGATCCTTATGTACTCTCGATGTTTCCACTACATCGACTTCAAGATTGTCACCCAGATTAGATTCTATTTCTCCTACTGTTGGTGTGACATCAACTTGAACATTCTCCTCGTCATCAATTTCTTCTGAGGCTGAACTATTTTTCTGATTCTCATCAATAGGGGATGAAGGTTCTTCAGTTGTTGGGGACTCTTGTCTGTCGATAGTTCTTCTTTAGATAGATCTCCTTTAGTTGTGTTTGGTATGCTCAAATTCTTGAAAATCTTACCCTCTTCATCAGATTTAGGGTTGAGAAGTCATTCTCCAATTTCTTGCATCACAACTGAAAGGAATATTAAATGATTTAAATAAAGTGTCATAATCGAATAACCATTATGGACGTATTTGGGGCTCTTGCGTATAACTGGTGACATCAATGTTAAACACAATTTCTACAGTACCAGTGGTTTTGTTAAACACCCTCTTGTTTGGTGAATTTGGCACATAACCTAGGAAGTATCCTTCGTCTGCCTTTTCACCAAACTTAGGTTGATGTTTTGTTTTTAACAAAGTACGAGGCACCTCAAATGGCTCAAAACCAGTTAAATTTTGGTGGACGTTTATTTAGTATCTCGTAACAGGTTTTGTTCAGTGACTTGATAGTAAGGACTCTGTTTAAAACATGACAAGTGGTATTCACTGCTTCCCCCCAAAACATTGTGGAAAGCTTTGAATTCGTGAGCATAGTCCTTGCTACCTCAATCAATGTCCTGTTCTTTCGTTCTGCCACCCCATTTTGTTATGGCTAATATGGTGCACTAAATTGATGCACTATGCCTTTAGTTAGGCAATATACACCCATGACTGAATTTCTGAACTCAGTTCTATTATCACTTCTGATACGTTTTAACCTTTTCCCATAGGAGTTCTCAACTTGGTCTAAGAACACAATCAGTGTGCCTGCTGTTTCATCCTTTGTACCTAAAAAGAAAACCCAAAAAAATCGTGAGTAATCATCAGTGATAATTATAAAATACCAACTATCACCTACACTTCTTTTGTTAATTTGACCAAAAAGATGTATATGCAGCAGATCAAAGGTGGAGGAGTTTGAGTTCTGAGTCTTAGACTTGTGCGCCTTCTTGTGTTGTTTCCCTTTCTTGCAAGGTACACACTTGTCTTCAAACTTGAAGCTCTTCATTGGAACACCTTGCACAAGGCCATTTTTTGTGATGAAGTTCATCTTCCTTAAGTGTAAGTGAGCCATTCGCGTGTACCACAACAAAGATTCTGACTCTGAAGCTTTGGATAGTAAACACGTAGACCCCATCGAAGATGCTACTATGGACATGTCCATCATATACAAATTATTCATCCTTGGAGCACATCCACTCTTCAGGAATCCTAAATGCAGCCTTTAGCACTAATGCTTCCTTCTCAATAAAATGTATTGAATGTTATTTATCACAGATTTGAGAGACACTAATGAGATTATGATCAAGCTTCTCTACATAATAGACTTGCTCGACATTGATTTTACCATTAGTGATTTTTTATATCTAGTGATATCGCCTCCTTTATTCCCAGCGAATGAGACAATCCTTTATTCCCGCTTTTGAAGTCCGTTAGTAGACTTCTCACCCCTGTCATGTGCCGAGAGCAACCACTATCCACATACCATTTGTTGTTTGGACCTGTAGCTAACTCCTGCATATTAAACAAAACGAATTAGTTATCAAAGGGAACCCAAGTCATGACTGACTTGGTAATACCATTCTCATCCACAAACGTGAATTCTATCAAATACTCATCTCTCCTTTCAGGTGACTTGGGTTTTTGATCAATAACAGGTTGTGGATTCGAGTGATTAACATCCACTCTTGGCCTTTGGAATGGTCTTTGCTGTTCAGCCCTAGAATAATATCTATTATAGTACATCTCATTTTGATAATTCTGGGCTCTACCTGGTGTCTAATGTCTATTAGGAGTATGCGACCTAACTGGAGTGTGACTCCTCTTTGGTGTATGATTCCTAATGATGGGTTGGGGGCCAGACCTTGATTGACTTGGGAATCTATTCGGTGAATTGTTCCTTTGCCTTTCATTTTTTCTGATAGACACCGGTGGTAGTCTACTACCTAATCGTGACATCACACTTAAGTTTTTCTCTGAACTTTGAGAACTACTTGTGCTTGTATCACTAGGTATTGTTTTTAAGGTTTGCTGTTCTTGTTTCCCTTGGTTCGGTGTAGGCTCTCGTTTCTTATAGGGACAACCTGAAGCAACATGACCTTTTTCATGACACTTAAAGCAAGACATCTTGTTAAGAGATTTCTTATAAGTACTCTTTGTCTTAGGTGTCTCACTAATGTCCTGTTTGTTTGTATCAACAGCCTTGTTCATCTACTCATGTTTATTATCACTTACAGTTTTAGCTTCTTCTAGTTTTCGCATACTACTAGACTGCACAAACTGTACCATTTTCTTAGCTTGAGGAGTAGTCGTTGACATTTTAGTTGCCTCAGTTACCTTTACTTCCTCTGATTTAACCATTTCCTTGGTCTCATCCTGAGGAATAGGTACATAGTTGCTATTAAAAGGTGGAGGCACATCTTTATATCCTAGGCCAGTCGGTTTCTTAGAGTGTCTCTGAGAATCTAAGATCTTGCCCAAAGTCAACGACGAGTTCCTAAACTTTTCAATCTTGCTGTTTGCCTCAGCTACCTTAACTCTAGCTTCTGCTAATTCAACATCTTTCAGGGAGATCTCTTTAGTTAGTGATTCTACATGCTCATAAATTAGTTCCATCCTGACACATTGTTCACTTAATTTGTCTTTCAGAACTATTATATCTTGAGCATTAGCTTTCAATCTAGCCTTAAGATCTTCCTTAATGTCTAATAGACTAGCATTATCAGATTATAAAGATTGAATTTGAGTTGTCATTAATGAATGTGTTTCTAGCACTAAATTGAATTTATCATTCAAAGTAGTACATAAAACACATAACTCATGTAATGTAGAAAAGTTAAGAGTTGCCTTTTTCTTGCAGATTACACATCGGCCATCCGAGCTGCAAACTCCAAAGCAGTCAGCTCCTCTGTATTCTCCAGCACCAATGGATCTGAATCGGACTGCTAGGTATCCTTTTTCTCTACTTCTTTTGCTCCACTGTTAGTTTCTGTCACTTCAGCCATAAGAGCTCTAGTGTTTGTCTCAGGATGTGAATTCCAATCTTAAGTACCATCTAACTGTTTGTTAAAAGATACGTTTGTTAGTAAACCAGCCACTGAACCTTGATTCCCTAAACTGCTTGAATTCTGACTTCCCGAGTTCTGATTGTTATCCATCTTAATCTTTGACTCTCTCTCGCAAAGTGTCCCTACCCCTGACAGTTGTAACACTTGACCTTTGATTTATCGAATCCTACATTGTTCACACTAAGATTTCTTCCAGTTCTTTTCATGAACCTCTTCACTCTCTGTGTGACCATGGCCAGTTACCATTGCAGGTCCATCTGCTCTAAATCATCGGGATCAACTTGATCATAGTCTTCCTCCCGTAGTGTCGGATCATTGTTCTTCCCCTGAATACAGTTCCCGTTTGCTGCTACAAACGATGCTAGAAGCTTGAGTTGCTCCTCTGCAGTCTTAGCACTCATTGGATTTTTTGTCTACCCCTGAGATGATGATCCTGAGCTTTGTGGTTGGTCATCTGGTTTTGAGAAACCCAGAATGGCCCTACCACTAGATTCTTATGTTTCTCCTAATATGCCCTCTTGTTCCCAAGTATAGAATGTCGTTGCGCCATACTTAGTTGCACTAGAAATTGATGGCTTAGACTTACCGAAGTACATTTCAAGATCTTGTACATGATCATATTCCATTTCCTTCTTCTGTAACTTGAAGTTATGAGCTCTAAGCATCCCGGTAACTTCCTCAAGAGAAAGAGTATATAGCTTCTCCTGATCATGCTTTAACAAAGTGGTGTACATCTCCCACTTTGACAGTAAAGCATCTAGAAGTTTATTAACTTTCTCAGATTCTTGATAATCAACTCTGTGATTATCCAGTTCTGTCAATAGATGATAAAATCGTGTGATTACTTCATCTAAACTCTCATTCTTCAAACTCTTGAAGATTGCAAATTGTTGTTTCAACAGGTCAGTTCTCCCCTTCCTTACTTGAGGATTTCACTGATACCTTCTCTCCAATGCCTCCCAAAGTTCTTTCGAGGTTCAGTGTTGTTTGATGGTATGTAGAATTTCCGGAGGTAAACACATCTTAATGGAAGATAAGGCTCGATTCTCAGCTTCATAAATTTTCTTATCTTCATCCTTCATTTGTTGATAGGAAAGAACTTTCATCCTGCCTTCGAGTTCCTGATTAGGAGGAACATATCCTTCATCGATACATATCCACATTGGCATGTCATTGTACTGAGCGAAGTCTGCAAACCTGTCCTTCCACCAATAGTAATCTTCAATCTTCATAAGCTTTGGTGGAGAATTAGATTTACCAACTCGTGATCCATTTCCATGAATCTGTGTAAACAAGACATTCTCGAAGACTTTTGTTTCAGAAACTTAATTTAAATAAATTTTAAGTAAGTTCGTACGAAGTTACAACTAAATTTGTTTTACCAAAATAAGTTCGTTCTTCGTGAGACCCAAGTTCATGAATCCCTAGTTCGTATCCTGACAAATTCGTTTCTGACAAGTCCGTGGGTCGAGTTCGTACGAACTTAGCAAGTTAAGTTCGTAGAACCCTAAAACTGACAAGTTCGTTGACGGGCCGTCGTTGTGACCCACAGAAATAATCCTTATATCCATTATTTAGCTTAGAGAAGTAACAGTCGAATCCAGAGGGAGTGAGTTTGTAATTAGGGTTTGGCAATTAGCCTTATAAGTTTTATTGAAAGCACCGTAAATTGTGAAATGTGGATTTGATTGATTTGTTTAGATCAATTATTTGATATTGCTTTGTAACTAAAATTGATAACCAAATAACTAACGTGGTAAATAAACAATCAAGAAACGAATAACCATTCACGGGATCACCACGGCATAAGTATTATTCACTCTAATTTCATACAACAGTCACATAGACATAATTAATTGCGCGACTAAATAACTCAAACATGTTTTAACCAATAAATCTCGGCATAGCATATGAAATATTCATTAGTTGTTTTAATCCCTAAGCTAATGGACTCGGCACAAATAATAATACCACGATAAACTATCGTGCTTTTACCAATCAAAACATACAACCATAATCATAGTCAAACGCTTATCATTTGCATACACATAATAGATCTCAATAAATACTAATACATCAAAGCATAAGAAATTAAAGTAGAGTAAACTTAGTCGTAGATCCTCCGCAAACGGCTAATGAGGTTAGGCGCTCATCGTATGCTCTTCACAACCATATATCTGAGACATCTCGTAGCTTGCAAATCACCGTCTCCGTTCTCGTATCGTAGATCTACTCCGGCAGGGCTTCGCCAACTCTTTCACACACGTCGAAACTTGCCTCAAAGGCTGCCATCGACCTCTATTTTTAGAGTAGTCGATTCTAGGGTTTCCAGGGCTGAAAGACACGTTTTTGCGCCGACCCAGCGCAGGCCTGCGCCCCCCCCCCCCCCCCCCCCCCCCTCGCGCCAGGGGTACGGCAAACTTACGCTGGGGTAGGCAGGATGTTTTCTAGAGCTTTTTCGCTGCACGAGCGCAACCCTGCGCCACCCCCCCCCCCCTGCGCCCAGGGTACGCCAGGCTGCACTGGAACTGATCTGGAACTCTTTGGGCGTAGGGTGGGCGTAGATCTGGGGCGTAGCCCTGCTCCCCGATCTGCTTGGTTCGCGCTAAATTTTATCGTGGTGCTTTGAAATGACTTTCGGACCCTGAAACACAAATATGAGGTTAAAGTATGATAGTAACGAAGTATCGGTGCTTAAAATGAACATAAAATGACTCTGAAACCATTTAAATTATAGACTCATCAAATCTCCACAACTTAACTCTTGGTCATCCCCGAGCAAGCCTTGGAATCAGAACTAACTATGTACTGATTGTATTAGTAGTGTGTTTAGTAAGTCTAGGTTAAGTCAGCCTTCGTAATAATGCCTTAAAAGTTTGAATGTAAGCTAAAGAGCATTTTCGGTTAAAATACATTTTCTCTAAGTAATTATAATGTATCTCACTCTTGGAAATTACCGTTTTAGCTCAAGGTTACAAGCTTAAAACATATGGGTCTTTTGACCATCTTTTCCCTCTATACATGTATACGATAAGATACTACTTTTAATTATCATGCTTATATCTATTTTCTTTTTTTACTCGAGTTTTTACCATAGCTTTTCTGATTGGTCCATGTAGCGAGATTTGGGTCAATCACCCCAAACCAGATGGTTTTAGGGGATTAGGCATGAATGGTACCCCGTAGGACTTAATTTCTTGAACCAACTAGGCTACCCTGGAATCTTTTGAGGCTAAAAACATGATTAAACTGTCCCCCTTATTGCATGAGTTTTCCAAAATCTTTTGACACATTATTTTCATTTAAGCTCAAATGTATCTTAACTTACTTGAACTCAACTTTCATTAAAATGTTAATTATTAACACGACTCTTAACATAATTCTAGAATTCCTTACTAACACTAACTAATTCTTGGTACATTTTTCTATTTAACATCATTTTCCACGGCCTGATCAGCAAACAACAGCCATTGGGGAAATTTAAAAAGACTGCATTGATACTAAGCACTCACATTCAACAGGACTCGGCAAATGAAAATAAAACACACAATTACTGAACTAAAATAACAATAATTAAAATTCTAACCAAAACAAGCAAATCTAAATATGATATATGTGAAGAGTAAGGAACGATGGTACCTGATTACTAGTAAAGAGGAGGAGGACCAAATATACAATTACCAGCCTGAAAATCCTCTTGATATTGAACCCCCTCTTAATACGTCCAACTCTGCTATTCATGATATTGCGTAGCTTTCTGCCCAAGTGGTCAAATTTTAGTCTAAAAAAAGAATTTTGTGGAGGCTCGTTAAATCATATTAAACATTTCATAGAACCTACCCTCCCCAATTTAGACCATTGTGACGTCCTCGTCACATAAACACACTTATAATGAGGAGACAATGAACACAATCACATTTTTAATAAAATTCTTTGCTTATTTGGGATAAATGAAACTAAATAAAACTACACTTAAATCTAGAAACAACTAAAATTGGGTTGGAAATCCTCCCCAACTTAGTTGGTGACACTAACCTTTAACTAAAACAAAGAAATAATTAAAACTAATCCACCTTTTCGTAGGGAATCACGATTGCACTTAGCAGGTGCAACAAGCCGTTAAACCCCTCGGCATCCCGAGTGGACGAGTTTTGTCTCGTGACGATTTCCAGAAACACACCCACAAAGTTCTTTGGGTTGCCTCCCAGGAAGCGCTAAGTTTTACTTCTTCAGCCAGATGTACTGCTCCTATAGCCTAACTAGGTTTGGGATCTTCTTAACCTGATTAGTTTAGAGACTGGCATATTATTGGTTGCCCATAATTTTAAGGTGTGTCTAATGGAAACCAGGGTATTTTGAAAATCGACAATAATTGATCATCAAGGAATGAGTCCCTAATGTGATCAGTTAAGTCTAATGGAAAAATTAGAGGCCTGGGTATATGGTTGGCAACAACATTCTTAGTCCAACCTACTGCCTCTTTATATTTTACGGACACTTGCAGTAGCGCTTTTTCTTGTGCCTCAGTCAAATCAGATGAAATAATGACTGATAGAGTGTCATTCCGACCCAAGAAGGCATATTTTAGATGAACAGGCAAAGCTTTCAACTCTAGAACAGGTGGTTGTTTTTTTAAAGGCCTTGCAGATTGAGGCATATCAGTTGGTACCTTTTTCAGTCTTATGGGTCCACGGTGGTTCTTTAGGTTTTAGTGTGGATTCCATGACTGCCTCAAAGTCGTTGCATTGCTCATATTTCTTTATAGCAGTATCGTGTTCAGCACAGAATAATTTTTTGTGGTCCTTGGCATTAATTAATGAACTGTGCTGCTGCGCAAGTTAATCTACTACATCAATCATGTAACACTCTGAATCTATTGAAGCAGCGGTTGTAGGATTGAACACATTTAATCGCAACTTGCGATTCCCAAAAGCAATTTCTACAGCTCCAGTTCTACAATTAATTTGAGCATTAATAGTGGCTAAGAACGGTCTGCCTAAGATAATGGCCGGTTGATTCTCTCCAAAGGAACTCTTAGTATCTAAGACTAGGAAGTCGACCGGATAGTAAAAATCTTCTACTTTTACTATAACATCCGATAAGATACCCCTTGGATATTTTGTTGACCGATCTTCCAGTTGTAAAATAATATATGTGGTTTGTAACTGGCCAAGATCATGCTTGTCAAATAAATTTCCAGGCAAAATATTTACACTGGCTCCAAGGTCGAGTAATGCCTTTTTAATTTGCACATTGCCAATTGTCACTGGAATCAAAGGTGATCCAGGATCTTTCAGCTTTGGTGACAAGGAAATAGAGATCACTGAACTCACTTGCTCAGTTAAGTTAATCTGCTTGGGAAGCGAGACCTTGAACTTTCTTTTGTACGTGCAAAAATCTTTTAGAAATTTGGCATACGAGGGTATTTGCTGAATAGCCTTGACCAATGGAATATTGATATTGACCTAATTGAATTAATCCCATAAATCGTCAGGTTGTGGACCTCTCTTGCCATATGGAGATGATTTCGGATTTTCTAGAGCAGCGGGGTAAGGAGGAGAAGTTGTGATGTCCTGATCCTTAACCACCTCCCCAACTTTGGGAGTTGGGATATCTGCCTTGATTGGTTCTTTAAAAGTAACTTTCTTAGAACCTCCCTTCTTCTTAGGATCCACTATTTCCTCATACAGGACCTCAGTATAGGTGTCTTCTTCTACCTCTTGTTCCTGTGGCATCTCGATCTCATTATCCACTTCTCTACCACTTCTCAGGGTAGTCACCTTGGATACTTTATTCACTTCATGCTTCTTCTCTTTGCCATGTGCATGCGAAGGGTTTAGAACAGTATTACTCGGAAGCTTTCCCTCCTTTCGTCTTGTGAGCGATTCGGCTATCTGACCCATTTGGCGACTCAGCATCTTGTTAAAAGTGTTTCATCAATTCTGCAAACTCTAAATATTGTGAAGAACTTGTATTCGTCTCCACATGAAAGTGAGGTTGATCACGTTGATTCGGGTTATAATATCGTTCATCCTTGGTAGCTAAAGTTGAACCATATTGATATTCTCTTCGTGGTGGTGGTGGTTCATACATTGGTTTAGATTGATGATCGGTAGGCTGATCATTTTTCCATCGAAAATTAGAATGATTCATCTATCCCGGATTATAGGTTTCCGAAAATGGGTTATCCCTCTCCCAATGCGCTCTAAAACCATATACTTCTTCAGCATATTCTTCACTAGGTTGCACTCGAGTACATGCTTCAGAATGATGAGATGGATCTCCGCATATTACTCAATTAACTGATGCAACAAGGTTTTCGCTAAAACCCTTTATAATCTAACTTCTTTCCTAGTTCTGAGATTTCACTTTTTACTTCAAGTTTCCAGGCATTGTCTATACCCATCACCTAAACTCCGATATTATTTTCAGAACCAACTTGAACTTTGAGACCTTTTTTAGAGTTGATTCAGCAATTCCCAAGCCTCATCATCTTCTTTAGCTAAGAACGTACCACCAGTAGCGGCGGTGATCATGTTCCGGCTTTCTTGACTCACACCATCAAATAAAGTTTTGACGAGCATCCATTTTGGAACCTCATGGTGTGGACAAGCTCTTAGCAGTTCATTCATGCGATCAAATGCCTCGTAGAATTGTTCAACAGGTTTTTGTTTAAAACCGGTGATCTCTTTTCGTTTCTTGGTGGTTTTTCTTATGGGATAATACTCAACGAGAAATTGACGCTTCATTTGATCCCAGGTTGTGATGCTATTGGTGGGTAGCGACACAAACCAATTTTTGGATTTTCCTTTTAATAAAAAAGGGAATAAACAAAGTTTTAAACTATCAGTGGATATACCTCGAAAGTGATTAACTTTACAAATAGTTGTGAATTCAGCTAAATGCTCGTATGGTTCCTCACTTGGCATCCCTCGGAAGATCGGAAGAATTTGAAATAATTGAGGACGAACTTCGGGTTCGTTCTCATTTTCAGGGTATCGAATAGGTGAGTGATCGGGCACATCACCAGGGTGATAATGTGACTCAACTGTACGTCTCATTTGTTCACACATCCTAGCAACTATACACTCAGGTTCCTCTTATTCAAGATTTCGTGGCGAAATCGGAGGACCTTCTAAATTAGGAATTTCTAAAGTGGGAATTACTTCCTCTTGTTCATTTGAATTCTCCGAAATTAATTCATGTTGTTTTTGAATCCTAACAGTCTTTCGGCTAGATTTAGCTACTTTTTCCATTTCGAGTTCGAATCGTAGCGGCGATCCTTTGTCCGATCGACGTGTGAGCATAAACTATTAAAAACTTTTAAATTAAATTACCTAATTAAACTAATTATATTTTTGTTGGTAAAGTAGAGGACTACAATTACCATTTTTGAATTTTTAATTTTTATGTCATTTATTTATAATAATTAAAGACTAAAAATAACCGAAATAAGGTTCTTAAACTTAAAGCCTAAAACTAAGGCCAAAAACTAACTTCTAGCTATAACTAGCATTACCACTCCCCGACAACGGCGCCAAAATCTGGCGGGCCGTCGTTGTGACCCGCAGAAATAATCCTTATATACACTATTTAGCTTAGAGAAGTAAGGGTCGAATCCACAGGGAGTGAGTTTGTAATTACGGTTAGGCAATTGGTCTTATTGTCTTAATCCCTAAGCTAATGGAATCGACACAAATAATAATACCACGATAAAGTATCTTGTTTTTACCAATCAAAACATACAATCATAATCATAGCCGAATGCTTACAATTTGCATACACATAATAGATCTCAATCAATACAAATACATCAAAGCATGAGAAATTAAAGTAGAGTAAACTTAGCCGTAGATCCTCCGCAAACGGCTAATGGGATTAGCCGCTCATCATATGCTCTTCACAATCGTAGATCTGAGACATCTCGTAGCTTGCGAATCACCGTCTTCTTTCTCGTATCGTAGATCCATTCCGGCAGGGCTTCGCTAACTGATTCACACACGCCGGGACTTCCCTCAAAGGCTGTCATCGATCTCTATTTATAAAGGAGTCAATTTTAGGGTTTCCAAGGCTGAAAGATGCGTTTTTGCGCCGACCCAGCGCAGGCCAAGCGCAGGCGTGTGCCCTCCCCCTGTGCTAGGGGTACGGCCAACCTACGCTGGGGTATGCTAGATGTTTTCTAGGGTTTTTACACCGCACGAGCGTAGCCCGGGCGCCGCCCTTCGCCCCCCTGCGCCCAGGGTACGCCAGGCTGCACTGGAACTAATCTGGAACTCTTAGGGCGTAGGGTGGGCGTAGACGTGGGGTGTAGCCCTACTCCCCGACCTGCTCGGTTCGCGCTGAATTTTCTCGTGGTGCTTTGAAATGACTTCCGGACCCTGAATCAAAAATATGAGGTAAAATTACGATAGTTACGAAGTATCGATGCTTAAAATGAACATAAAATGACTCTGAAACCATATAAATTATAGACTCATCATTCGTGAAATCCTGAATTCTGACAAGTTCGTGCGCCTCCAGTTCGTGAAGGAGCATATCATTGACAAGGTCGTGATGCCCTTAATTCCACTAAGTTCGTGCGCCGCAAGTTCGTGACGGAGCCTAAAAATCAAATTTTACAAAAACTCATATTAATTCAAGTTTTTAAGGCTAAAAACGATGAACCCACTGAATAAATGAACTTAGATGATTATAGAAAAGAAAACTGTTGAAATCAACATAGAAACATCGAGAAAATCATGAATTATCCGGAAAATACGCCAAGAAACCTTTGAATGTTCAACGAAATATGAAGAACACGAAGAACAATCAAGTAAACGCTCTGATACCAGTTGTAAGGTCCTCCCCTACTGATCTATCAAGGCGTGATGGCGTCATACGAGTGCAGACTCCCCGTTTAACGTTAACGAATCAATCACGAGCAATCACATAGGAACACGGAGCCAAACACGATGCTAGCCGATTGAATATCAACCTCGCAAGATGTATTGCTCCGCAAGAGTTGTAAGGTCCACCCTCTACAGACCTATCAAGGCATGACGGCGTCAAACGAGTGCGGAATCCTCGTTTAACGTTAACGGATCGATCACGAGCAATCACACGGGAACACAGAGCCAAACACGATGCTAGCCGATAGAATTTCAACCCCGCAAGATGTATTGCTCCTCAAGTTGCTCTGCTATTGCTCTCAAAATCATCTGGAATACTTTCTCTCAAAGTTGTAATGAATTCACAAACATAAGATCATGATATAACCCTTATGTTCGTGCATGGCCCAAGCCCACGAACTTATAAGTTCAAGCTCATGCACATAAATTCGTATGAACTTATCAGAGCTAAGTTCATATGAACTTATCAGCCATAAGTTCGTATGAACTTATGTACCATAACTTCATACCTCATGAATTTATCTACATAAGTTCATGCCTCATGAACTGATCCTCATAAGTTTACGCCTCCTGAACTTATCATCATAAGTTCACGCCTCATGAACTTATCATCATAAGTTCATGCCTCATGAACTTATCTAGCAATCATGAACTTAACATGCAAACATGAACCCAATACACAACCATGAACTTAAGACATAAATATGAACATACAATCATGACTGGTATTAATAAGGCCCTATCTTTTACATAAGACAATCAATTACAAAACTAGACTGATGTCGTCACACCGGGTGTACCAACATATAATAATTTTAATTTTGATGAACTTCGGTGGGCGGTCAAAGACAAGGGTACTAATTGCGAAAGGAAGTTCATACCCTTCTAGAGATTTTGCAACTATTCATCTAGTACGCCATGGACCATGATGATGATATACATGAAAGGCCCGAATACAAGACCGTGGCTCTGTCCAGATTTAAACTACCAAGGGAACTTCCTTGGATACCAGTAATGCACGTCTCACTTTCTCTTTTGTTCTATGTTGACTGGGACGAGGAAAGGGTAAGGGCCTATTAAGGAGTGTACCCAGAAGAGGCTCAGTTAGAACCGACTGAGCTAACCCCTTCTGAAAGTGAGGATGAGCAGAGTGAGGAAGTGGGAGTTGGGGGACAAGATGTCTTAGGGATCGATGAAAGGGAGATGACTGTCGTCAAGGAGGGAGTTGGGGAAGTAGAGGATAAGACTACTAGTCCAATATTCGCCTCACACCCCCCAGCCACTTAAGCTCCTCTCAACAAGGGCTAATTTCATTCCACGGGGATCCTGCACATATGCCATTCCCCCTCACTCGGAGCGGGGAGATGTTGAAAAAGGTCACCTACCGCCCCCGGTGACTGAACCTCATTTGACCATAACTCCTCCCTCACCCCATCTGGGCGTCTATGTGATGTCCTTTGCAACATCCGGATCCGACTCCCCACCTGGTGGAGCGGAGATGAAGGATGGAAATCCGGACATGGCAACATCCCAGCCGTCCGTGTCAGGTCATTTTGGGATTACTCACAGAAGCTACAAGAAACTCTTCGTGACACTGACTTGGTTACCGCTTGACATCCCGTTCGCAGATATTTTAGGGTCCTAATGTTGGATATGATGTTTACGTTGGTGTTCCTTCTTTCGCCTTGGACTGTCAGGATTTTTCTATAGTCTAGCGGTATGCGCATCATCTTCTTGTTGCACATGATTTCCACACAGTTTTTCAACAACTAATCCATGCCTTTGACCATGTCAAAACTTCCCAGTTTGACGGGCATCAAGTCTATCTCAAAAGGCTGACCTACTAATTTTAGTGTGCATCCCCGACTAATGTCATTCATTCTAAGTATCTTACCATCAGCTACCTGTATGGCATAAATAGTATCTAATGGGTTAGGAGTTGCATTAATTTGCTTGCTAAACATAGTAGATATAAAAATTATATCGGCTCTAGTATAAAAAAGCTCTTCCTTGAGCAACTCCATTATTTCTCCACCTCGGGAAATCCTTTCTGAAGTGCCCCGTATTCCCACACTCAAAACATCCCTTCTGGGGTTCATTGTTAGTCCCAGAGTTGGAGATCTTGCCATCCTTGGTCAGATGACCTTGTTTTTTGCATTTGCCGCAGGGATATGCACAATGGGCCGTGTGGTAGTAGTTGCGGTTGTTGCAATAGGGCTTGTTACCCGTGTAAATTTTCTTCGGTTCAGACCCAGCTACGTAGGCTTTCATCGTCTGTTGCTTCTTAGGGTTTTGATGTTTCCCTGAATTTCTCATCCATCGGTCTTCCCACTTCCTCTTATCATCACTACCCTTGGCAGTCGCTGCCCATTGCCGTACTACTTGATCCATTGTTAGAATAGGGATCACGGGTGAATGGCATCCTATAATCTCTATAACTAGATGCCCTTAATTGTCTTGCCATATCTCTCTTTTGTGTATAAAGTTTTCTGCGAAGTCTGTGTGTGTGCAGTGTGCAAATCCGAGAGGCAGAAACAGAGGGTAACAAAACACAGAATATAACTAACTTTAATACATTAATCACACTTGCAATATTTACATAATTTGTTCACCCTTATATAGATGGTGAACCGGTTTCATGAACCAACACAATGGTTCATGTGGTGGTTAATTTTGGAGGGAAATTAACTACCACTAACTACTTATGTTTATCCGGTTAATACATATACACATACCGGATTTTTTTACATAAATAAATACTTATACTAAACATAGATATCTTAAAGTTTAATAACACTTAAAATGTATTTCCAACATTCACCCCCTAAGTGTTATAAACTTTATATGCACCTTCCATCTTTGAGCTTCACACAATGACAACAAAATCATCATCTTCTTTGCTGTCACCATCTTCAATTACTTCACTTGCCATCTTCAAAACCACATTAATTGTTTCATCATCTTTGTTGCTTGTTCCTTCAACCACCATCTTCTTGTCCTATGTGTTCACATCATTAACCTTGCATCCTCGTGCTATACAATCCTCAAATTTTGCTTCATCTTGACCAACTACTCTCTTAGTTGTGTCCATGACATTCAACTCTCTTGAATGCTCCCATTGCCTTTTCTCGGCTCTCTTGATGAACTTGTAGTACTCTTGAGGGTGTACTAGGCATGCAACATAGATTTCCTTCAAACCATTTTGGAAATCAATTGGAAAGCCTAAACCGTTGGCTATTCCACCCCACTTGTTTCTTGATGTAACACTTTCAAAACCTCCATTGCTTTCAACGATCTTGTAAAGATCAAACAAGCATACTTTTGCTCCAAACAACTTAAATGGCAATTCTATCTTTGACTTGGTAATATTCTCATGATACCAACTTAAAGCTTTTTCAAATGCATTTTTAAACAAATCTTTATGTGCCATAACAAAGTGGTTGTCATTTATCAAATCCAAAAGTTTGATAAATTCTTCAATACTATCAATCTTCAAAGACACTACTTCCCAATCATCCTCTTGATTTTCTTGTGACTTGACAACATCAATGGATTTGTCAATGTCCTCAAAATACTTTTCATGATATTCATCTTGTCTTTTAAAACCACTTTCATCAACAAAACTCTTCACTTCATTTTCAGGATCAAACACATGTGACACCTTGCATGTTAGACCTTCAAAATCAACTTCAAAACCTTGCATGATCAATTGTTTCATGCTAAGCAAGTTGATGTTGATTTCAGGGACATATGCTACATATGGTATTGCGTATTCATTGTGGGTTGTTTTCAATTTTATAACACCAATACCATGTGTAAACAATACGTTTGATTCATGCTCCTGAGTGTCAACTATAAAACAACTTTTCAATTTGTTAATCAAATCCTTATTTGGTGTCATGTGTTTAGAGATCTTGGTGTTTACATACCAATAATTGTTCCAACTGGTGCTGTCCGTTCCCTGTACAAGGTATTCACCATCAAAGCATATCCTTTCCTTGTATCTTTGCACATACGGTTTCAGTGGCTCTATCTTCTGGTTTGGAGAGGAAGGAGTGTATTCTTCCTCTTCTGATTTGTTCACCGACAGATCTTCAAAGTTTGGTTCAAGGATCTTTTCTTTTCCTTTCGTTGATCCATTTGTTGTGTAGTCCCATGCAAAATGTCCTCTTATCCGACACTTGTAACATCTTGAACGCCTTTCTTTTCTCTTCATTTCCTCAAGCATTCGGTCTTCTTCCCAGCGCTGCAAGTGCAGCCTCTTCTCCCTCATTCTGCGCAACTTCTCCTTCATCCATGATCCACTTTCAGCATTTCGACTTAGTCCCAATCGAAGCCTGCTCTGATACCAATTGTTAGAATACGGATCACGGGTGAATGGCATCCTATAATCTCTATAACTAGATGCCCTTAATTGTCTTGCCAAATCTCTCTTTTGTGTATAAAGTTTTGTGAAGACCACTCCTTGCGGGGCGGTTCTCACCAGTCTAGGTCCCACATCATGCATTACGATAACAATCAAACTAAGATAGAGTAATTAATTGCGGAATATTAAATTTACAATACAAGCATATTAGGATTAAGTTTAATACAGTTTTACGGTTTTCAAATTAAACTTATAAAGGGCACAAGTCTAATCAAATTCATGTCATCATACAATCAAAATAAATCTACCCAGATCACCATAATATCGTCATCCAATTAGTACCAAAATGGGGTCGCTGAGTAGAGGTCTATGAAACTTCTGTCTTGAGCGTGTAAGACCTAAGAACTAGGTCCGGCAGGTGACTTTCCTTTGTCTTTTCCTGTAAAAATATTAATGTAGCAACCGTAAGCAATGCTTAGTGAGTAAATAGATTTTCAAATTAACACGCATGTCAAGCGGATCATCAATCTAGCGTGATATGTCTTGGCTGCCGCTACAGCCCTCATGATTGAGACATAGAAGTCATAGAGTCGGATGACGCTCAGGCCACGCTCACGCTTAAATCGTGGGGATCAGCCACATACTGGGCTAGCTACCAGTAAATCAACGTGGCGGAACATCGGAGGTCATTACCAAGTTCAATAGAACTGGTGAAATAGCCAGGTCTAGAACAATAGACCAATCAGGGCTAATCAAGCTGAATCAATATGTCAAGTATATGCAATGATGAAGCATACGTAATCAATGTCATGATAGTATTAATCTTTAAGCAATATCTGAAAGAAACTGTAAAAGCGATATCATATGAAATGATAAGTCAAATAGCTATCATGATCCACTGGGCAACACCCAACCATGGTGTGCACAGGTCACAATCCAGCTGATGATATGAGTGTCAGTTTAATCTAACATCAACAATATGTCTCAACCGGAAATCAAGCATGTTAAATCTGAATATCTATAACTCACAGTGTTGGGTCTTTATCAAACAGATGTAAAATCTGCCACCTGAATTATCTCAGGATTTTATCTCAATCTGTTCTCTGTCAAATCAAATCTTTGACCCACTTTATAAATCTCTAAATCTTTGTTCAGAATTTCACTAAACCTGTCCAGAATTATCATGTCAAAATCATATTAATATCATTATCTTTTAGTCTTTAAATCTTTATTATATCTGATTCTGATAACTTGTTTATTCATCTATTTTTTTTCTTTCGTTCATATTAAATAATTATATATCAATATATTATATATATTAATATATAATTATTTTGCTAATTATCTTGTTATTTTATATGTCATTCATGTATTTTATTCAATATATTCGAGTTTAGGGAGTGGGGTTCGAATGTAATACTTAAATTCGAAAGTATCAAAGTCGATTATGTGATTGAGGTTTAATTCGATATATATATATATATATATATATATATATATATATATATATATATATATATATATATATATATATATATATATATATATATATATATATATATATATATATATATATAGCCAAACTTAGATTCGAATTTTATATAACTAAAGTCAAAGTCCTTGTTTTGAATTTAATGTCAGATTCAAACCATCTCTATGAATTTAATAGTCAAAATCAAAATCCTTAACTAATTTTAAATCCTTATTCGAACTT
Source organism: Centrapalus pauciflorus (assembly GCA_020465985.1). NCBI lineage: Eukaryota > Viridiplantae > Streptophyta > Magnoliopsida > Asterales > Asteraceae > Centrapalus > Centrapalus pauciflorus. The sequence continues at coordinate 188,542 of JAANYP010002855.1, forward strand.
ATGGCCATATTCGAAATATATAGCCAAATAGGCAGATTTTACATCTGTTTGATAAAGACCCAACACTGTGAGTTATAGATATTCAGATTTAACATGCTTGATTTCCGGTTGAGACATATTGTTGATGTTAGATTAAACTGACACTCATATCATCAGCTGGATTGTGACCTGTGCACACCATGGTTGGGTGTTGCCCAGTGGATCATGATAGCTATTTGACTTATCATTTCATATGATATCGCTTTTACAGTTTCTTTCAGATATTGCTTAAAGATTAATACTATCATGACATTGATTACGTATGCTTTATAAATCTCTAAATCTTTGTTCAGAATTTCACTAAACCTGTCCAGAATTATCATGTCAAAATCATATTAATATCATTATCTTTTAGTCTTTAAATCTTTATTATATCTGATTCTGATAACTTGTTTATTCATCTATTTTTTTTCTTTCGTTCATATTAAATAATTATATATCAATATATTATATATATTAATATATAATTATTTTGCTAATTATCTTGTTATTTTATATGTCATTCATGTATTTTATTCAATATATTCGAGTTTAGGGAGTGGGGTTCGAATGTAATACTTAAATTCGAAAGTATCAAAGTCGATTATGTGATTGAGGTTTAATTCGATATATATATATATATATATATATATATATATATATATATATATATATATATATATATATATATATATATATATATATATATATATATATATATATATATATATATATAGCCAAACTTAGATTCGAATTTTATATAACTAAAGTCAAAGTCCTTGTTTTGAATTTAATGTCAGATTCAAACCATCTCTATGAATTTAATAGTCAAAATCAAAATCCTTAACTAATTTTAAATCCTTATTCGAACTTATGGCCATATTCGAAATATATAGCCAAATTCGAATTATGTATCTTCGAATTTAATGATTAAATTCGAATATATTTCGAATTTAATTAAATTTCGAGTTTGTTCTATATTCGAATTTAATTAAATTTCGAGTTTGTTCTATGTATTTTCGAGTTTGTTCTTGGCATTCTCGAATTTGTTCATATTTACAGCTTTAAAACATGAATTTCTAAGGCATAAATCACAAATATGATAAATATTAAGCCTAGGTTCGATTATATTATACTTATTCTAGTTAAAACTTAGCTTTAATCACTCAATAAATAATAAATTCGAATTTTATCCTCAAAACGAAAATATAAAAGCTAAAGGATTCGATTTTTACCTTGAATTTGTACGAAATCGAACATGTAATAGCAGATTCGTGTAGAATTCTTCAAGATCTTTCCAATGATATATAGAACTCGATAATCGGCCGGTCGGTTTGGGAGATAATTTAGAGAGAAGGTAGAGAGAGAGTAGAGAGAAAAATTAGAGAGAGAGAGTAGTGAGAGAGAGAATCTGATTTTTGAATAATAAATCACGTTTATATACTTCATCTAGTTATATTTTCTAGTTAACCCACTTTCATTTTTGTATATTATATCTCTTTTATTTAATTATCTTTAATAATTTATTAATTCATAATATGAATATTTATATAATTTAATTAAATATTTCATAACTTAATTAAATTATAATTCAAATAATGTAACATTATTACATCATCGGTTCAAAATACTGAATTTATGATCGGGTCAAAAGTTAGGTTGTTACAAGTTTTCTGCGAAATCTGTGTGTGTAGTGTGCAAATCCGAGAGGTAGAAACAGAGGGTAACAAAACACATAATATAACTAACTTTAATACATTAATCACACTTGCAATATTTACATAATTTGTTCACCCTTATATAGATGGTGAACCGGTTTCATGAACCAACACAATGGTTCATATGGTGGTTAATTTTGGAGGGAAATTAACTACCACTAACTACTTATGTTTATCCGGTTAATACATATACACATACCGGATTTTTTACATAAATAAATACTTATACTAAACATAGATATCTTAAAGTTTAATAACACTTAAAATGTATTTCCAACATCCATTAAATTCTGTGTCATTCAAAAGTTAGAGAGAGAGAGTAGTGAGAAAGAGAATCTGATTTTTGAATAATAAATCACGTTTATATACTTCATCTAGTTATATTTGCTAGTTAACCCACTTTCATTTTTGTATATTATATCTCTTTTATTTAATTATCTTTAATAATTTATTAATTCATAATATGAATATTTATATAATTTAATTAAATATTTCATAACTTAATTAAATTATAATTCAAACAATGTAACATTATTACATTATCGGTTCAAAATACTGAATTTATGACTGGGTCAAAAGTTAGGTTGTTACAGAATGGGCTCCACCAGGCACAAACTTCGTCCCCGAAGTTAGCTATGTTCGAACAGACTGGGATAAGTAGCTTTCATGACATCTCTGGATTCCCAAGACTGATGCGAACCTTTATGGTGTTTCCACTGGACGAGCACCATCTGTATCTCTTTATTCCGAAGCTTTTTGGTCTTCGAGTCCAGAATACGTTCTGGCTCTTCAACCACGCGAAGCTTCTCATCAATCTGCAAGTTAACGTGTGGTATTTGAACTTCTCTTTCGTCTGCTAAGCTCTTTCTCAAGTGACTAACATGGAATACAGGATGTATTCCAGATAAGTCCGCTGGCAGTTCAAGACGATAAGATTGATTTCCTATCTTTTCCACAATCTTGAACGGACCGATGAATCTCGGAGCTAGCTTGTTTCTCTTTATGAATCTTACCACATTCTTCATTGGGGATACTTTCAGCATCACCCAATCGTTAACCGCAAAGCTTATTGATCTGTGTCGATTGTCATAATATGACTTCTGCCTGCTTTGAGCTTCGAGTATGTTTCTTCTAACAAGTTGAATATTTTCATGAGTCAGCTGTAGAAAGGCAGGACCCGCTATTGGCGATTCGCTTGTTTCGCGCCAACAGGTAGGAGTTCTGCACTTTCTTCCGTACAAAGCTTCAAAAGGAGCCATCTTGATCGTTGAATGATAACTGCAAGTGGTCATCCAAGTTACCACCTAGATCAAGAACACAGGCACGAAGCACATTTTCGAGAGTAAGGATAGTACGCTCACTCTGGCCATCTGCATTAGGATGATAAGCAGTACTCATAGAGATCCGAGTACCCATCCCGTCTTGTAGAGCTTGCCAGAATCTAGATGTGAAACGGCTATCACGATCAGATACGATAGATTTCGGCACACCATGTCGAGAAATTACTTCTGTGATGTATATCTGTGTCAATCTATCAAGAGAGTACGTCTCTTTCATCGGTATGAAATGAGCTGACTTCGTTAATCTGTCCATGACTACCCAGATGGAGTCGTGTTGTCTCTTGGTCTTTGGCAATTTTGTGACAAAGTCCATGGTTATATGCTCACACTTCCACTCAGGAACTGGCAGTGGTTGCATATCCCCAAAGGGCTTCTGGTGTTCTGCCTTAACCATTTGACATACTATGCAGCTTTCAACGAATTGACCGATGTCTTTCTTCATTCTTGGCCACCAATAATCAGCTTTCAGATCGAAATACATCTTCGAGCTGCCAGGATGAATGGATAATTTGGACTTGTGAGCTTCAGATAGAAGAGTGCTGCGGATTGAACCATACTTAGGGATCCAGATTCGGTTTCCCTTGAGACAATGAAGTCCCAAATGATTCAGAGTTAGAAATTGTAGCTGCCCTTTAAGATTTTCAGAACAGAGATTCTCTTCTTTCAGTGCTTCAGCTTGAGCAACTCTGATGTCTTCAATGAGATAAGAAGTGAATATAACCGGAGTTAGGGCATAGCAGCACTTTTCTGGATAAACTTTTTCTACTCAAAGCATCCGCGACAACATTAGCTTTGCCGGGATGATATAGGATCTCGCAATCATAGTCCTTGATAAGCTCCAAGGACCGTCGTTGTTTCATATTTAGATCCTTTTGAGTGAAAAGATGTTTGAGACTTTTGTGATCGGTGTAAAGCTGACACCGAGTCCCATAAAGATAGTGACGCCAGATTTTCAAAGCAAAGGTAACGGCAGTCAATTCAAGATCGTGAGTTGGTGCACTTTTCTCGTAGTCTTTTAATTGCCTTGAAGCGTAGGCAATTACTTTTCCCCTTTGCATCAGAACACATCCTAAGCCAGTACCAGATGCATCGCTATAGACAACGAAATCATCATTGCCTTCTGGTAAAGCTAGGATCGGCGCTTGAATCAGTTTTTGTTCAACGTTTCAAATGCCTCTTGCTGTTTATCTGCCCATACGAAAGGTGTATTCTTTCGTGTTAGCATTGTAAGCGGCACAACAATCTTTGAGAAGTCCTTAATGAATCGCCGGTAGTAACCAGCCAATCCAAGGAAACTTCTGATTTCGGAGGCATTGCGAGGCGTTTGCCATTTTTGAACGGCCTCGACTTTAGAAGGATCGACGGAAATACCTTCGCCAGAAACAACATGGCCAAGGAATTGAATCTATAAAAGCAACAAAGTAGAGTTTCAAGTTTTGTTCAATCAAAGAACGCTTAAAGAATAGCTCAAGACAATGTAAAGTTATACCTGTCTGAGCCAAAATTCGCATTTAGAAAATTTTGCATAGAGTCTTTCTTTTCTAAATAACTCTAGCAATTGCCGTAAATGAATAGCATGATCAGCCTCCGTTTTGGAGTAAATCAGAATATCGTCTATGAATACGATAACTGTCTTATCCAGCATCGGTCTGCACACGCGATTCATGAGATCCATGAACGCCGCTGGTGCATTCGTTAAACCGAACGGCATCACGAGAAATTCGTAATGACCGTATCTTGTTCGGAAGGTTGTCTTTGAAACATCCTCATCTTTAACTTTCAACTGATGATACCCAGAACGAAGATCTATTTTCGAGAAGTAGCTGGCTCCTTGTAGCTGATCAAACAGATCATCGATCCTGGGCAGAGGATATTTATTCTTTATAGTAACTTTGTTCAACTCGCGGTAGTCGATGCACATACGGAAAGTTCCGTCTTTCTTCTTAACGAATAAGACAGGTGCACCCCATGGAGATGAACTCGGTCGGATAAACCCCTTTTCCAGCATCTCTTGCAACTGCTTTGACATTTCCTGCATTTCTGCAGGTGCAAGTCTGTAGGGAGCTTTGGCAATAGGAGCCGCACCAGGAACCAAGTCAATACCGAACTCAACTTGACGTTCCGGTGGCACTCCAGAAATATCATCAGGAAATACGTCTGGGAACTCACAGACGATAGGGATATCGGATAAAGATTTCTTTTGGGCTTCAAAGTTAGATTCAGATGAGACGTAGCATAAATACGATTCGTGACCCTTAGATAGATACTTATACGCTTTATCAACAGAAATGAAGCAGTGATCACCTTTTCGCTTCTCGCCTTTGATTTCCAATACTCGGCCGTCTGAAGACCTAATTCTGATGATTCGCCGATTGCAGACGATCGTAGCCTCGTTATTCATTAGCCAGTCCATGCCGATGATGACGTCGAACTCTTTCAACGGAATCGGGATAAGGTCGAGGTTGAATACGATGTTATTGACAAGTAGAGTGCAGTTACGGTAAACAGAATCAGCCATAACATAGTTGTTACTAGTTGTCTCAATGTCAAGTACTACGGGAAGCTTTGATGGGGACTTATATAATCTTTGAGCAAAAGATGTTGATATGAAAGAACGACTAGCACCGGAATCGAATAATACGTGAGCAGGGATTGAGTTAAGCAGGAACGTACCGGTAACTACGTCAGGTGTTTCTCTCGCTTCTTCTGCTGTTATCTGAAACGCACGTGTCCTTGCTGTCGGAGTTGCAGCAGAACTCTTTACTGTAGAACCTCCTGCTGATGATTGCGACTGAAATCGTTGCCCGCTGCGACACTGATACATGAAGTGTCCTCTTTTCCCGCATTTCGCACATCCGCGTCCTTGCTGTGGGCACTCTTCGCTACTGTGACCAATTCTGTTGCATGCAAAGCAAGTGACATCATCTGGGTTACACAGCCCCATGTGTGATTTTCTGCATCACTTGCAGAATCGTGGCTCGTTTGTAAGTGAATAAGCTTGGGCTTTCGGTTGGGATTGTTGAGATTGCTGAGTATGAGATTTGTTTGGCCTGAAGAATCTGCCGAACCTCTGCTTCTCCGGAGGAGAAGGACATGTTGGATTAGCTGATGGAGCGTAAAGTTGATCGCCATACTCTAGATATCCTCTCTCGATCTGTCTTGCCGCCTCTACCATTTCCAGATAACTCTTATACTTTATCGCACTCATCGGATGACGGTATCTCGGGTTGAGTCCTCCGCGGAATCTATTCATCTTCCTTTCTTCGGTAGCTACTTGATATGAGGAGTAACCGCATAGCCGAGAAAATTCGTGCTCATATTCGTCAACAGTTTTGTTTCCCTGAGTCAGCTGCATCAGTTGAACCTCCATCTTATCTTGTTGATCAATAGGACAATATTTTGCATTGAACATATCAAGAAACTGGTTCCACTCTAAAGTCTGAATAATTTCTTCGCCATAGATACTTCTCTGGGTCTTCCACCATGCACGAGCAGCTCCAACAAATAATGCAGACGCATAGCTCACTTTCTTTGAATCTAAACAGTCAGAGATTCTAAAGATCTCTTCGGTATGACTGATCCAATCCATCGCCTGAATTGGATTCACTGTACCCTCAAAGTTCAGGGCACCGCTCGCTTTGAAGTCCTTGAACTTACAGCCTTTAGGCTGCTCGATTTGGGTTTCAGGGTTTGTGTTATCAGAATCAGATTCGTCATTCTGGACTTGTGTATCTTTTCTCTTATTTTTCTTATCTTCACGTCTTTTAGCTTCGGCCTCATCTCTGGCCTGAAACTGTTCTTGCATAATCTTATTCTGTTGTTCTGAGTGTTGGGCTAAGAGTTGTTGCATCATTTCGAACATTTGTTGTGGGGTCATATAGTTTGGTATGTCACCTGATCCTGATCCTGACATCTTAGCTGAAAATTAAGATCAATTAACTATCAGTTTATAGACTTAGATCTATGTACCCTTTTCCCATCCTAACAGTCTGTACATACTATCTCAGTTCAAACCACCTAAATGATTGATACATATGTATTGCTTCAGTTTGAGACCAAGTATACTCACGTAATACTTGATTCACTCAAACTATGGTCTCTGATACCATCCTGTGAAGACCACTCCTTGCGGGGCGGTTCTCACCAGTCTAGGTCCCACATCATGCAATACGATATCAATCAAACTAAGATAGAGTAATTAATCGCGGAATATTAAATTTACAGTACAAGCATATTAGGATTAAGTTTAATACAGTTTTACGGTTTTCAAATTAAACTTATAAAGGGCACAAGTCTAATCTAATTAATGTCATCATATGTAAGGTCTACCACTGCAAGATCTATCTAGACGCGGATCCGTGAACGAGTGCGGAATCCTCGTTGACGGTTAGACGGACAACTCTCAACCAACGGAAACACGGAGACTATTAGACGCTGAACGAACGACACACGAGCGATCCTACGTACTAATTCTCTCCGAAACGGCACTCACCTAGCTGATAAACTCGAGATCCAATTCGAATGAAGTAACAGATTCGAAACAAGTTAGACTCGAAACTCTCTGAAATTGACTCGAAAGGAGCGTATTTAGGTTAGACTCGAGACTAGAGTGAAACCCTAATTACCCCTATAGATTCGAGCGCCGCAAACTCGAAAAACGGCTAACACTTTGATTTTTTGACGTTTTACAGATTAAATCACTATTTTTCAAACGAAAAATAATGATTTCGACCAAAAACGTGAAAAACGACAAAGTGTGTCCCGAATATGAATTTGCTAAGCTCAAAAACACGTTTTTGAGAGCAAAACCGTCCAACTAGCGTCAAGAAACCTAGAATGTATCTGATGAACACGAAGAACACCAAGAACACTCCGTAGTCTCTGATACCACTTGTAAGGTCTACCACTGCAAGATCTATCTAGACGCGGATCCGTGAACGAGTGCGGAATCCTCGTTGACGGTCAGACGGACAACTCTCAACCAACGGAAACACGGAGACTATTAGACGCTGAACGAACGACACACGAACGATCCTACGTACTAATTCTCTCCGAAACGGCACTCACCTAGCTGATAAACTCGAGATCGCCTCTTGCTTAATTCCTCACGAATTCTGCAAAAAGTCTCCTAATTATTCGAGTCTGTCCCTAATTATAGACCCTGATTCGAGTCTGTTGTGGGCCAACCTCGAATCTGGCCCAAGGCCCATTCGAATCTGTCCATCTGACAGTCTCGAATCTAGCCTATTTTCGAATCTATGGTTACATTCGAATCTATCACAGATTCGAATGTCAACCCATATATAATTCGAATCTAGCCTTTGACATATACAACTAAGTGTTTGAAACTTATGATATTACCTTATGACTGATTTTATCTTTGAGCTTTATGTTTGAACTTCTTGTAATACGTTACATCAAGTTCAAACATACAAACACTGATAAACATCAATCATACATAATATATATATACCAAACATATGCTAAATCACAATGTAAGACAACTTAGACTGCTATCGTCACACGGGATGTACCAACATCATATAATCAAAATAAATCTACCCAGATCACCATAATATCGTCATCCAATTAGTACCAAAATGGGGTCGCTGAGTAGAGGTCTATGAAACTTCTGTCTTGAGCGTGTAAGACCTAAGAACTAGGTCCGGCAGGTGACTTTCCTTTGTCTTTTCCTGTAAAAATATTAATGTAGCAACCGTAAGCAATGCTTAGTGAGTAAATAGATTTTCAAATTAACATGCATGTCAAGCGGATCATCAATCTAGCGTAATATGTCTTGGCTGCCGCTACAACCCTCATGATTGAGACATAGAAGTCATAGAGTCGGATGATGCTCAAGCCACGCTCACGCTTAAATCGTGGGGATCAGCCACATACTGGGCTAGCTACCAGTAAATCAACGTGGCGGAACATCGGAGGTCATTACCAAGTTCAATAGAACTGGTGAAATAGCCAGGTCTAGAACAATAGACCAATCAGGGCTAATCAAGCTGAATCAATATGTCAAGTATATGCAATGATGAAGCATACGTAATCAATGTCATGATAGCAATAATCTTTAAGCAATATCTGAAAAAAACTGTAAAAGCAATATCATATGAAATGATAAGTCAAATAGCTATCATGATCCACTGGGCAACACCCAACCATGGTGTGCACAGGTCACAATCCAGCTGATGATATGAGTGTCAATTTAATCTAACATCAACAATATGTCTCAACCGGAAATCAAGCATGTTAAATCTGAATATCTATAACTCACAGTGTTGGGTCTTTATCAAACAGATGTAAAATCTGCCACCTGAATTATCTCAGGATTTTATCTCAATCTGTTCTCTGTCAAATCAAATCTTTGACCCACTTTATAAATCTCTAAATCTTTGTTCAGAATTTCACTGAACCTGTCCAGAATTATCATGTCAAAATCATATTAATATCATTATCTTTTAGTCTTTAAATCTTTATTATATCTGATTCTGATAACTTGTTTATTCATCTATTTTTTTCTTTCGTTCATATTAAATAATTATATATCAATATATTATATATATTAATATATACTTATTTTGCTAATTATCTTGTTATTTTATATGTCATTCATGTATTTTATTCAATATATTCGAGTTTAGGGAGTGGGGTTCGAATTTAATACTTAAATTCGAACATAATGATAAATTCGAAAGTATCAAAGTCGATTATGTGATTGACGTTTATTTCGAAATATATATATATATATATATATATATATATATATATATATATATATATATATATATATATATATATATATATATATATATATATATATATATATATATATCCAAACTTAGATTCGAATTTTATATAACTAAAGTCAAAGTCCTTGTTTTGAATTTAATGTCAGATTCAAACCATCTCTTTGAATTTAATAGTCAAAATCAAAATCCTTAGCTAATTTTTAATCCTTATTCGAACTTATGGACATATTAGAAATATATATCCAAATTCGAATTATGTATCTTCGAATTTAATGATTAAATTCGAATATATTTCGAATTTAATTAAATTTCGAGTTTGTTCTATGTATTTTCGAGTTTGTTCTTGGCATTCTCGAATTTGTTCATATTTGCAGCTTTAAAACATGAATTTCTAAGGCATAAATCACAAATATGATAAATATTAAGCCTAGGTTCGATTATATTATACTTATTCTAGTTAAAACTTAGCTTTAATCACTCAATAAATAATAAATTCGAATTTTATCCTCAAAACGAAAATATAAAAGCTAAAGGATTCGATTTTTACCTTGAATTTGTACGAAATTGAACATGTAATAGCAGATTCGTGTAGAATTCTTCAAGATCTTTCCAATGATATATAGAACTCGATAATCGGCCTGTCGGTTTGGGAGATAATTTAGAGAGAAGGTAGAGAGAGAGTAGAGAGAAAAAGTTAGAGAGAGAGAGAGTAGTGAGAGAGAGAATCTGATTTTTGAATAATAAATCACGTTTATATACTTCATCTAGTTATATTTGCTAGTTAACCCACTTTCATTTTTGTATATTATATCTCTTTTATTTAATTATCTTTAATAATTTATTAATTCCTTATATGAATATTTATATAATTTAATTAAATATTTCATAACTTAATTAAATTATAATTCAAATAATGTAACATTATTACATTATCGGTTCAAAATACTGAATTTATGACTTGGTCAAAAGTTAGGTTGTTACAAGTTGTCTGCGAAATCTGTGTGTGTAGTGTGCAAATCCGAGAGGCAGAAACAGAGGGTAACAAAACACATAATATAACTAACTTTAATACATTAATCACACTTGCAATATTTACATAATTTGTTCACCCTTATATAGATGGTGAACCGGTTTCATGAACCAACACAATGGTTCATGTGGTGGTTAATTTTGGAGGGAAATTAACTACCACTAACTACTTATGTTTATCCGCTTAATACATATACACATACCAGATTTTTTACATAAATAAATACTTATACTAAACATAGATATCTTAAAGTTTAATAACACTTAAAATGTATTTCCAACATCCATTAAATTCTGTGTCATTCAAATGGCATTATAGATTGTTCTCGAATTTGATAATGTCACATTCCCCTGAATTTAGGGGGCGAGTCCCCAAATATATTTTCAAGCCAATGGGTTAGGCCAACTGCACCCTATGTGCCGCTAAAGTATCGGGGTTGGCCACATAGGAACCCTTTAATACTACAACCTCTCGGGTTGTTTTCTGCCCCTCCTACTACTCCGCTATCTCCTAACGCATTATTTCGGTTACTTTTGGTAGTCTTATATTATTGTAATCAAGTCTAGGGCTCAATATGTAATAACTATTTATGATCTCTTTCTTTAAGGGCTTAATCATAGGATTAAGCCTCTTTAGGGTTAAGCTTAAATAGCCTAGTGTAGGGTTTTATGTGTGTAGCTGAAGGTGAAAAAGTATGTAGCCGTCTTGCTCCCTAGAGAAAAACCTTTCTTCATCATCGTTCATCTTTGAAGGTTAATCTATATATTCAGCTATCTTTATAATTGTTCTATCTTGTCCGTTGTTATCGTTTATGCTTGATTTATTTGAGACTAACAAGTGGTATCAGAGCTGAATAAATATTTTTATTGATTTGAAGGTTAAATTTTGATTGATTTTGTTGGTGTTCGTCGATTTACTCAATCTGTTCACTACAAGAAAAAAGGTGGTTAGTGACGGAAAAAAATGTTGTCACTAACAGTGAAAATATGGTCACAAATGGTATTTAGTGACCAAAATTTGGTTGGTCACTGTTCGTCACTAAAGGTCCGTCACTAATTTTTGACAGTGACCAAATATGAAACTGGTCACTATATATAGTGGTCACTAGGGTTGTGACGACTAGTTTTGTCACTGAATTTCGTCACTACATAGTAAAAGTCGTCACTAACAGTTGATTTGTGACCAACTTTAATGACCAAAAAGAGGTCACTAATTGTAGTTAATTGACTCTTTCCGTTCACGACCATTAGAGACCAAAATGGTGGTCACTGAGTTTCTATTAGAGACCAAAAAAAGTGGTCACGGATCAGAGACCAAATAAAAGTGGTCACTAATTTAATACTAAAAACAAAAAAAAATGGTCACTATATTAACAATATTAATCAACAATTGGTCACTTAATTTCTACTAATTTTTAATTTGCAATAATTAAAAATATACTAATTTGTAACAACTAAAATCTAAAATATTAATCTCATTTACATTAGGTAAGAGGTATTCATACATGCTAAAAATTACATTACTTAATATTAGTAAAATCATTTCAATACAATCGATATAATTAACAAAGATATGATTCACTAACATAATCTAACAAAAATAACATTTACCAAGATAATCCAACAAAAATAACATTCATCGGGATAATCCAACAAAAATAACATTCCTAATGTCTGATGTCTTATGTTATGCCTATCAAAAGCAAGAGCAATCCAAGTGCGTCAAATCATGTCTATCTTGTATGAAGATCACTGCAAAAATTATAAAAAAAAATGAATAACTATTGGGTAATTATTTTAAATCAATATAAGACATGAACTTACATTTTTTTAGATTGCAACCTTGATACAGGCAATAGTTCTTCCCTCATAAGTTCAACTAATTTATACCATTTATGATTAAAAATCAAAGTTTAATGTCAAGTACATAGTACTAGAAAATACCCAAATCAATATGATGACTACCACTTGACCTATGAGATGGAAGAACATCATGAGCACTACGTGATGATTCCGATTGTTGAACTTGAGGATCGTTACTTGACTTTTGAATAGTAGACCGTTCCAAATAAATGAACTAAAACATACAAAAGTAAATCTGTTAACTACTGTCTCAGACTATACTCTCACAATAACAAAATAAAGTTTGACATTAAAAAGTTACCCCAAAAGCCATCCATCAATATGTCCACCTTCAATCGTAGTGGCACCCATTTGAACCGTCACTTTTGCAACACTATAAAACAGCTACCCTAATGAGCTAAAACCAATGCGAATGTAAGTTTTCGGTTCATAAGTCAAACATATATTGAACTAAACATGAAAAAAGAGTTTAAAACATCATTGAATGACTAAGAAAGTTCCTAATATCAAGTCAAAAGTTAAAGCATTATAAGGTTTACCACACTCTAGATTACCATAACATATTAAGACCAACAATTATGCTAAAAAGAATAAGATTTGTTTAATAAAATACCCTGTCCAGTCAAAATAAAATTTTTGTGCAGTTCAAGACTGTCCGTACCTCAAACAACAAAGTCATCCATCACATGGTGAAACTATATCTTTTCCAATGAAGTGGTTGATGTAACTAATGATAATTTTTCCTTAAAATGAGTTGATTTATGAGAGCTCCAGGATGCCGTGAATACATACATACCTAGGATAAGGACTTCCTTTCACAGTTCTCTTGCCATACATGCGCCAACTGCATCCATCATTCAATATATATACATACATATATATATATATATATATATATATATATATATATATATATATATATATATATATATATATATATATATATATATATATATATATATATATATATATCAACCTCTCTTGTGGTTCAGAATATCGAAGGTGGCTTTTTTTTTTTGCCTAATCACAATAAAAAAATCAATGTATAATAGCTTCATAATGCTACAAAAATTATCAAAGTACAGAGTTTTGTCCACGTTTATCACCTCTTTTTTTTAATATGAATCACCATCATCAGCCTCATCGTTGGTGCAGTTCAACTGTGAAATTGCCCCATTCCTTGCTTGGTTGACCTACCAACATGGATCCCTCATTAAGGAATGAGATGCCACTGAATATTGATCCAAGATACCTTGAATTGAATAAGACAAGTTAAGTGGTCAACACAACTTTTAAACTGAAATTTCAGATTAACCTTGCCTCCATCTTTTTTATTTAGTTGAACAAAAACATATATTTGATGGGAACGTTATATTTTGTTTCTTAAACAAAATGTGATATTACAACAATTATAATCTTGACATAATTGGTATGGCTTCAAAGGTTTACCAAAATTTATAAAAAATAATTTAAATATATCAAAGTACAAACTAACTGGCTTAAATAATAATTTGGGAGAGATATATGTGCTTGTTATATTGAATTCACACAACATCTAACAAATTGAATGCATGTCAAATTGCACCAAATTAAATAGCTTTGGACCTTAGAGATATGAATCTAACAAGCATGTTTTATAACGATCAACATGACATCAAACACACACCAACCTGGACGTTGATTCAAGGTTTCTGGCTTGGCAGCAATGATAAAACTTCTCATTAGCGCTTCGTGTTTTGCCTATATATATATATATATATATATATATATATATATATATATATATATATATATATATATATATATATATAGAAAATAACATATACACGTTATACTTCAATCACAAGCGCAGATAATTAAATAACATTACAGGAAATAAATAACTACAATTCATACAAAATATTAAACCAACAGTTTTTTACAGTTTTTAGATGATAACTTGGTAACTTGGTAAGACTTACTTGGTTAGTAGAATTTTGACTAACAATAAGCTATCATAAAGTACTTAATACTGGTGCCACAGAAAGATGTGTTTTTTTATTTCCTTTTTTAGGGATTCATTTTCATCTGTATAGAGATATTATTTGAAGCCTTGTAACTTTTACCCTTAATTTAATTATTGTTACATCAGTATGTATATCATATAAAATATGCCATTGACAATCCTTTGGTTCCAAACAGAAATGATACTGATTATATTTGAGTGCCCTTGCACAACATGACCTTTTTTTCAATTGAAATTCTACCCAAGTTACTGGTGGGCATAACAATTAAACAATTAAAATGTTTCCCAACAACAATAATCCTTTCTAATTGATACTCCTGCACTAATATAAATACAAGACTTGATTGGGCACATAGTTAATTTAGTTTGTTCAGTTGTTGATCAAAATTAGTGCTAACAGTATCTTGCAATGTTTGCTCATTCTTGAAGAGGTAAGGTTATTGCTATAGTTGGAATGGAGGGAGGTAAAATCAACATCCGATATCATCCCCAATTAACACATGTGCATAACATTACACAAACTGACTTGTGCCCTTATATAATTGCAGCAAAAAAGAGTGTAATGAAGAGATAAGAATTGACATCAATCACGAAATATGCTCTTAATAATTAAGCAAAAAGTGGTGCAGACAAACAATGATAAATGAATGTTCACTCATAGCGCTCCACCATATTTATGTTCAATTACTAACACATACGTTCTTTTGCCCTGGTGCTCATCAACAAGATGCCTCTCTAATTGGCACCTCCATAGACCAATCATTTCTTCTTCTTTTGATTCTCTAACTTGATTATGTAACTTGAGGTATTGTATGCCCTTTTTTCCAATCAAAAGTTCATTTCCATGACCAAATGTGTATCCAAACTGGTGCTTTCCTTTATGATTTGGGGAGAGGGAAATGCCATAGTGTCAACTGTCATCATTTACATGTTCTTGTGTTGGACGGCCCTCAATAGTAATTTCAGTTTATATGCTATATGGAAACAAATTAGCCTCTACAATTTTATCATTTGCCTTCATGCAATTTAATGAAATTGCTCATCAGTCCAACACCAAATTGCATGGGAATTTAAAAACAGATACAACATCATAAACAATAACAAAATCTATTGCTTATATTGCATCAAACATCTTATACAAATCTCTCACTTATCTTCAAAAAAATATCATTTCTTTTACATTTACAAAACTCACGTTGTAATTACACTACCAATATCACTCAGTAATAAATTAAAAAATGACCACTCTGCACCTGATTTTTGAATGGAAGAAAGGATGAAAAAATCACATTCTGAGCACTCATGTTATCAAACTACAGCTCCCTCGAAAAGAAAATGGGATTGGCAATCAATTAATTACAGCGGAGTTTTGCTTTCTTCTGCTAATTTCGTGTATAAACAAAAAACCGATTAAACAAAAAACCAATTAAACAACCAAGGTAGATAGACTGAGAGGGTGAAAGTTGAGTGACACTTACATTGAAATAAAAGGCTGAAAGGGCGAGAGAAGCGTCAATCGAAACAGATTGAGCGAGTGATAGACCAGCGATGCCCCTTCTGTTCTTCCACAGACGATCGACGATGGGTCTTTGTGTTCTTCCGCAGACAGAATTTGATCTCAGTTAGCTCGGTGCTTTGATCTAATGAGCAGAGAGTGTTTGAATCCTTAATCGAACAGTACTTTGATCGATTTCATCGATTTCGATTGAAAGAGATTGAGCGTTTGAGTTTTTGACCTAACGAGGAGAGTGTTTTCACACTGGTGGCCTTGATCATTGGCCCAAACTTGTTTTCAAAAGGACCTGTATGTATATTTGTTAATTTTTGGGTTTTAACTATTTTGAAATTTATTTATATTTTAACCTTATTAAAACTAATTATTATTTAGTATTTTGATTTTAAAAATATCACATAAATTTTTAAAAGACTTTATTATATTGTATCATGTCTTGATCATTTATATTTATTAATAATTTAATTGGTTTTTGTAACATCCCAAATTCGAGATAATTGCGTGTAATTATTTTAGTGGATATTTAAATAATTAATATCGTGTTGGGCCAATGATATCCCGAGTAGTGGATTTTACGTGTCGGGTTTGCGAGGTACGTGTCTCCGAGCTAATAATTAGCGGATTAATTATCTTCTTGAGTTCGTGGAGTTAAATGGGTCAATTTGATATTAATATTGAAAAAGTGATATCGGGTCCGGGTTAGTGGGTTCGGAACCGGATATGGATATGTACGTATATATGTGACCTTATCCATCCCTTATCTTTTCCTTGCCTTCATTTTCAAGAAAAACCCAGAAGTGTGTGTGTGAGGATCGTGTGAGACTCCAGCAAAGAGAGAAGCCCAAATCAAGAAATTGGTTGCTGAATTTGATCTTCTTCATCCATCTTTGTGTTCTTGAGTTCTCAAAGGTATGAATTCTTGATTTTGGTAGCTAAATCTTGAGGTAATCATGTGCTATATGTGGGAATTGATTTCTGGAAGTATATGAGTGTTTATGTATGAGTTTTGTATATTTTTGCTGCTTAAAAATCGAGTATTGGGGTTGAAAATCCCCTGGTTCGGCTATGGAGTTCGAAGGTCAAATCTGCTGCTGTCTGGCAAAAGCGCGGCGCGCAAATTGCAAAAGCGCGGCGCGTTTTCTGATCTGCAGAAAATTTCAATAGGGTCATCATAAGAGAGTTTTGAGTCGTTATTTAGTCGAGTCCCGTCGAGATATTACTGAATTGAATTGTTTGGGATTTTAGGTTCCGTCGGGGGTTCCGTAAAGAGTTTCGGGGATCGGTTAGCCGTTCGGGAATGTGTTTCGGGTTTAGTTTAATTGTGATAATGGTGTTGGATTGATTTATTCGGTTGTTGAGACTTGTGTTAATATGTGAGACCCGTGATGTGTACAGGTGCTAGCCGATCACGAGTCGAGCCGAGTCAGAGATTCCGGGATTAGTGGATCGACCAGGTGAGTACCCGAGTTCTTTTCTAAACCGCGGGACTGTTTTCCGAGTCATGATTGTGCAGTTAGCTTTGTATATGTGTATATTGTGTACTGTGTATGAGACAGGGACGTGGACGTCAGGTATGATTCTGTTCTACATATGTGATATATGTGTATGAGATGAGATCCTGTCCGGGGTCCGAGATGAGTTCCATACGGACGGTGATTCGCAATGTGAGATCGCGTGGGTTGACTGTCCCTAACAGTCCTTGGAGCGTGTATACACGGCAGGGCCTGTAGCCGGTTCGCGCCCGTGCTACAGGGTTGTGGCTAACCACCGGTGCGCACGGTCGTTAGCTGGGGAGGAGTCCCCTTCAGTGATATTGTGTGCAGAGCTTCGGATCTCATGCTGAGTGTTCATACCTGCTTTATACTGCTGATTGCCAGAGACAGAGATTGAGCTTGTGTTGTGTGTATGTGCTACGTGTTCGCATGCTATGTGTTTACTGTGCAGAGTCTAACCCTCGAGTACTCACGAGCTTTCGAGCTTACGTATTCGAGTCTTCCGTGTTCAGGGTTTCAGTGAAGGGTACAGTAGCTGGGCTTGTTGATCAGAGACTCGCCGTTATGTGAAGACTGTTGTAGCTGCCTTTGTCATCAATTATGTTAGTGTTTGTGTCTTATGGGATATTGTTAATCAGTGAATGATGTGTAAACAATATTATGTGAAAGGTTTTAATTAATGGTGATTCCGAGTTATCCTATGACATATGTGTAATTGAGCTATTGAGATGTGCCACCTGTGTATTGTATTGACGTGGCATTTCCGGGATCAGGGAGGGTGTTACAGCATGGTATCAGAGCTTGTGGTTTGAAGTCTGAGTATCATTAGTGGATGCTTAACTTAAACCTTGTTTAGATCCATGGGGGATCTATTGCGATTGATATTAGTGGAGTTAACTAACCTGGCTTAGTGTACAACGCTGGGTGATTTATCTATGGTACTCAATTGTTTTGGTTTGTGCAGATAGTCATGGCAGATCAGGGCGAGGGATCAGGCGCGGGCAAGCCGGTAGGGGACGAGTTCGTTCGCAAGTCAGAGCTTCTGGGGGTGCTGACAGAGTTTTATAGACAGCAGAGAGAGCAGGAGCGGGAACAGGGTCAGGGCATGGGACCACGTGCTGGGAGTGGTCCGGATTCAGGTACGGGTGCTTCTTCATCTACGTCGCGGCGTGGGGGTTCGTTTAAGGATTTCATGACTGGGAATCCGCCAGAGTTTAGAGGTGGGGGTGAGCCAGGGATGGCTATGGCATGGGAGCGCGAGGTAGAGGCTGCCTTTCGAGTTGCGCATGTGGAGCCGAGAGATATGGTGGGATATGCGGCTTATCTGTTGAGGGGAGGGGCATTGCAGTGGTGGAAGTCTATCGAGTCGGCTATGACATCTTCTGCAACTTATGCGATGACGTGGGATCAGTTTAGAGCTGTGTTCGAGCTGCAGTACATTCCTAGAGACGAGAGGCGGGAGATGGAGCGGCGATTTCTGCATCTGCAGCAGGGAGAGATGACAGTGCAGTAGTATGTAGATCAGTTTAACGAGTATTCGCAGTTTGCCACCCATCACATCGCCACCGAGCAGCGAAAGGTCGATGCATTCATTGATGGACTGCGAGCTGATGTTAGAGAGTTCGTTGGGATGCACGAGACTCCTACCTTCGCCAGAGCGTTAGAGATGGCCCGCATCAGAGAGCGGGAGATAGCCAAGCAAAGAGAGGACCCATCCTTTCAGCGCAGGCGTGTGAGGACTCCCGAGCAGGCCTCGAGAGACCGGAGGCATTCGAGAGATGATTCCCGGGAGCGGCGTTCGGGTCAGAGTTCGAGAGACAGACCAAACAGAGATAGAGACAGAGACTGGGATAGGGAGCAGAGGTTAAGTGGACCGGGACGGAGCCAGCGATCAGGTAGTCAGAGTCAGAGACAGAGTTCAAGATATACAGGGCAGAGTCAGAGCAGCGTAGGGCAGAGGCCTCGAGATGGGGGCGATAGGGGAGACAGTTCGGTTGGAGATCGGGAGTGCCCGAGATGCCACCGACGTCATAGTGGGCCGTGCGTGCCTCGGTGTTATCGATGCGGTCAGCATGGGCATGCTGCTGCCGCGTGTACTGTTCCAGAGCCGTTGTGCTTCCGTTGTGGGAGACCAGGGCACAGGGTGCGAGATTGTCCAGAGATGGGGCCAGCGATACAGGGTACGAGTTCCAGTGGGGCCAGAGCCGAGCCGTCGTCATCCGGTCGTCATGATTCTCGGGCGCGGGGTCGGGTATTTCAGGCGACTGCAGAGGCAGCTCGAGATGATGCTGATATGGTTTCGGGTATGTCTTTCTGAGCTCACTTAGAGTATGTGTCAGTTGTGGGGCGGGTAATTGGGTTATGTCTGTGATAAGTGTATGTGTTCTGTTGCGTGTGACTGCTTCATTGTGTCTGTGATTATGTGGCTCAATGATAGAGGTGTGAAAGGGTTGTGTATGGGTTATATGGGATTGTTATATCTGGGTATGTGTATAAGAGAGGGATATGTTGTGGTAAGATGGGTTATCAGAAATCTGGGATTGGGCATTGTGCTATGTTGAATGGATTAATCCTATTGAGTTATGTGAGCCATGTGAGTATTTATTGCGAATTTGTTGTGATGTGCTAGTGGATTATCATATTGGTAGTGGATTTAAATTCTTGTGTGTGCCATCCATATCTATGATATTGCGTTTTATGAGATGCGTTTATCGGTTGTGGTGAAAAGAGTTGAGAATTTTGTTGTGATAGTGGATTAGTATATTGAGAGTAGATTTAATCTTTTTATGAGTTTAACCATGTTTATGAGCTTGCGTTTAGTGATTCGATGGAGATGTCTTTATGTGTTGTGTTAGTGGATAATCTATACAGAGTTATGCGGGTATGTGATGAGGGAGAGTGAAAATCGATGGATTGAGATGATATGTGAATCCGGTGGCTTATGAGGTAATCCCACGTGAAGACTCTGTGAATAGAGGATCTATCAGTTGCCGATATGTGAATTAAGGGGATTTAATTGAGCTATTAGTGGATTGACTAACTGTGAAATGAAGATGTGCGATAGTGATGATTATGCCATTCAGAGTTCAAATACGAATTTATCAAGAGTTGTTGATGATGTCGAGAATTGTGAGCCAACATTTTCGGGGATTTGATTTAGAGATGTGTAATTGCGAATGGGCTTGCGATAGATTCCGGGGACGGAATCTTTTTAAGAGGGGAAGATTTGTAACATCCCAAATTCGAGATAATTGCGTGTAATTATTTTAGTGGATATTTAAATAATTAATATCGTGTTGGGCCAATGATATCCCGAGTAGTGGATTTTACGTGTCGGGTTTGCGAGGTACGTGTCTCCGAGCTAATAATTAGCGGATTAATTATCTTCTTGAGTTCGTGGAGTTAAATGGGTCAATTTGATATTAATATTGAAAAAGTGATATCGGGTCCGGGTTAGTGGGTTCGGAACCGGATATGGATATGTACGTATATATGTGACCTTATCCATCCCTTATCTTTTCCTTGCCTTCATTTTCAAGAAAAACCCAGAAGTGTGTGTGTGAGGATCGTGTGAGACTCCAGCAAAGAGAGAAGCCCAAATCAAGAAATTGGTTGCTGAATTTGATCTTCTTCATCCATCTTTGTGTTCTTGAGTTCTCAAAGGTATGAATTCTTGATTTTGGTAGCTAAATCTTGAGGTAATCATGTGCTATATGTGGGAATTGATTTCTGGAAGTATATGAGTGTTTATGTATGAGTTTTGTATATTTTTGCTGCTTAAAAATCGAGTATTGGGGTTGAAAATCCCCTGGTTCGGCTATGGAGTTCGAAGGTCAAATCTGCTGCTGTCTGGCAAAAGCGCGGCGCGCAAATTGCAAAAGCGCGGCGCGTTTTCTGATCTGCAGAAAATTTCAATAGGGTCATCATAAGAGAGTTTTGAGTCGTTATTTAGTCGAGTCCCGTCGAGATATTACTGAATTGAATTGTTTGGGATTTTAGGTTCCGTCGGGGGTTCCGTAAAGAGTTTCGGGGATCGGTTAGCCGTTCGGGAATGTGTTTCGGGTTTAGTTTAATTGTGATAATTGTGTTGGATTGATTTATTCGGTTGTTGAGACTTGTGTTAATATGTGAGACCCGTGATGTGTACAGGTGCTAGCCGATCACGAGTCGAGCCGAGTCAGAGATTCCGGGATTAGTGGATCGACCAGGTGAGTACCCGAGTTCTTTTCTAAACCGCGGGACTGTTTTCCGAGTCATGATTGTGCAGTTAGCTTTGTATATGTGTATATTGTGTACTGTGTATGAGACAGGGACGTGGACGTCAGGTATGATTCTGTTCTTACATATGTGATATATGTGTATGAGATGAGATCCAGTCCGGGGTCCGAGATGAGTTCCATACGGACGGTGATTCGCGATGTGAGATCGCGTGGGTTGACTGTCCCTAACAGTCCTTGGAGCGTGTATACACGGCAGGGCCTGTAGCCGGTTCGCGCCCGTGCTACAGGGTTGTGGCTAACCACCGGTGCGCATGGTCGTTAGCTGGGGAGGAGTCCCCTTCAGTGATATTGTGTGCAGGGCTTCGGATCTCATGCTGAGTGTTCATACCTGCTTTATACTGCTGATTGCCAGAGACAGAGATTGAGCTTGTGTTGTGTGTATGTGCTACGTGTTCGCATGCTATGTGTTTACTGTGCAGAGTCTAACCCTCGAGTACTCACGAGCTTTCGAGCTTACGTATTCGAGTCTTCCGTGTTCAGGGTTTCAGTGAAGGGTACAGTAGCTGGGCTTGTTGATCAGAGACTCGCCGTTATGTGAAGACTGTTGTAGCTGCCTTTGTCATCAATTATGTTAGTGTTTGTGTCTTATGGGATATTGTTAATCAGTGAATGATGTGTACACAATATTATGTGAAAGTTTTTAATTAATGGTGATTCCGAGTTATCCTATGACATATGTGTAATTGAGCTATTGAGATGTGCCACCTGTGTATTGTATTGACGTGGCATTTCCGGGATCAGGGAGGGTGTTACAGTTTTTAATAAAAAAATATTTTGGAATTATATAAAGTTTAATATTTAAAATTTATTTAACCTAGTCACCATTTTATTTGGTCTCAAAATTTAAATCAGTCAGTGACTATATTTCTGGTCACTAACACTTAAATATGAGATATTAACATTAACTAGCAGTCAGTGATCATTTTATTTGGTCTTTAAATTCAAATCAATGTCGATAATAATAATACAGAGAGGTCACTAATTTCTTTATAATAAATGAGATGCAGGCTTAGTGACCACATTATTTTCGTCTCTAATTTTCAAAAATCAGTGACCATCTTATTTTCGTCTCTAAATTTCAAAATCAGTGACCAAATATTCGGTCACTAAGAGTAACCCTTTAATAAAATTAGATGTAGGCTTAGTGACCACATTATTTTCGTCTCTAATTTTCAAAATCAGTGACCATCTTATTTTAGTCTCTAAATATAATAAATCAATGACCAAATATTTGGTCACTAAGGGTAACCCTAAAATAAAATGAGATGTAGGCTTAGTGACCACATTATTTTCGTCTCTAATTTTCAAAATCAGTGACCATCTTATTTTCGTCTCTAAATTTGGAAATCAGTGACCAAATATCTATCTGGTCACTACGAGTAACCCTTTAATAAAATGATATGTAGGCCTAGTGACCATTTTTATTTGGTCTCTAACTTTATAATAGTGACCAAACTTTAATGACGATGATCTTTTGGTCACAAACCTCACAGTTAGTGACTAAAATTAAAGTAGTCACTAAAATTTTGGTCACTAAAGGCCTTTTTTCTTGTAGTGGTTCTTAAGCATTTTTTCCATTGATTTTGTTTTGCACGTGTTTTATTGGCAGCAACTCCATTTTGGTTCTGTAACTCGGTCAACATTTGGTTGTTACATCGGTTAAATCTACGTGTAAAATCAAATTTCTTGTCTTTCAATTTGTTTTTTGTTTTTCCACAAATTAATTCATTAACCGTGGAAATTTCAATTGCAATTCGTTTGCATGGTCTTTGGTCAAATCTTGTGTCCCTACTGAGATTCAGAATCTCCGACTATTTTTCTCTTTATTTAAATGCATTTCAATCTTGGATTAATATTTTTTGTTTTTTTTAATCCATCTAAATTTTGTCCTTACCAAGAATCAATATCTTGGATTTTTTTTTGTCTCTTAGTTTTTTTATCAAAGGGGTATAAGTGTGAAAGTCTCGGATATTTGATTTTTTTAAGTCTCTCATTTTTTTAATTTTAGTGGTGTTAAGTAAGTCTCGGATCTTTTAATTTTCTTATGTCTTTTATGTTTTTCTCATTCTAGTAGTGTTAAATTAAGTCTCAAAACTTTTAATTTTCTTAAGTCTCAAAACTTTTAATTTTCTTAAGTCTCTTATGTTTTTCTCATTCTAGTAGTGTTATGGAAAGTCTCAGAACTTTTAATTTTCTTAAGTCTCTTATGTTTTTATCATTCTAATAGTGTTAAGGTAAGTCTCGGAACTTATAATTTTCTTAAGTCTCTCATGTTATTCTCATTCTAGTAATGTTAAGGTAAGTCTCAGAACTTTAATTTTCTTAAGTCTATGTTTTTCTCATTCTAGTAGTGTTAAGGTAAGTCTTGGAACTTTTGATTTTCTTAAGTTTTTTTCATTTTAGTAGTGTTAAGGTAAGTCTCGGATCTTTTGATATTCTTAAGTCTCCTATGTTTTTCTCACTTTAGTAGTTTTAAGGTAAGTCTCGGATCCAATTAACTTTCTTAAGTCTCTTATGTTTCGGATCTTTTGATATTCTTAAGTCTCTTATGTTTTTTTTTAATCATTTTAGTAGTGTTAAAGTAAGTCTCAGATCTTTTATTATTTTAAATCTTTTATGTTTGTGAGTCTTTTAGTTGAACTAACATAGTTTATATTTAAGTCCCTTATGTTTGTGAGTCTTTGAGTTGAACAACACTTAGTTTATTTTTCTAAATCTTTTATGTTTGTGAATCTAGCTACACTTACTTTATTATTTAAGTCTCTTATGTTTGTGATTCTTTGATTAGAGATGCATCTAATCATGCAGACTCTACCCACTCTGAATTAGGACGTAGGTACATTCTTCTCTTGATATTCAATCTTGAAATGAAGTTAATGTCAAATATGTAGAAAAAAGGATCTTGAATTTGTTGCACCCAAGAACTCTTTGAATATTTGAAGAACAAATGATATAAATTGAAGTGATTATGTGTGTGCGTGTGTGACTGGATTCTTGAGGACAGAAAAGAAAAGAATTTTGTTTTTGCAAGGCGTTAATGAAATGATCAAATGATCATCTATTTATAGATGAAGTTGGTCTTGCAAAATGATGACACGTGATGATGAGTTGGAGTGTAAATCTAACCAAATAAGGTGCAAGAGATGGAGGATGGTAATTTAGAAGGTGCATGAGTTTGTGATTAAAATAATCAAAGTCAAATGGGAGGTACAAAGGGGGTATAGGGTCGGCCTGTAACAACCCGAACTTTAATTAACGACAATTAGCAATAATAAACATGATTAGCATTAATTAACAAGTTTAGAGTTAATTAATATGTTAAATGTAATTTTAATTACATTTATTAGCTATGTAATTTTAATTAAGTTGATAATAGTTACAATTAAGTTATAAGTTTTATTTATAAAATTGGTTATGTCAAAATGAAATTAATAAAAGTTATATGTGATATATAGAATATGTAATTTAATTTTTATAATTAAATGAAAGAAAGATCAATTAAATGAGTCAAATGATAAAATGAAAATTGTAATTTTATAAATACCCAAACATGGGTTCTACTCATTTTTATCAAGAGAAAAGAAGAGTCTATTACATATCTCTTTCAACCCTCTCAAACCCACGTTCTTCCCTTTTTGTGTTCATCACAAATCCATCTCCAAATCATCTTCTTCATTTCATCAAATTGTACAATCAAATTCAAGATTTCAAAAGGAAATCATCAAGCAATTAACAAGCATCAACTATATATCAAAGAATTAAGGTAATATTATCATTAGATGTGTTCTTATGTATTTTTTTTAAAACCATGGTTTCTTGGAAATATTGTGTAAGCTCCAAAAGCTGTCAAAAACTTGAAATAAAAACCATGCATGTTTTACTTATGAACTAAATGGATTATATGTGCATTTTTATGATTTCAGTTCCATGTATTGAAAGAAAATTACGAAAGATAGTTGCTGTCATTTGCGTTTTCTGTTTTGAATTCATAGCAAGAACAGGCCTTCGGCCAGTGTTGCATGATCATGAATGTGTGTTCGTTGCTCATTTTGTTGTCCAAATCGCCCTTAACCCCTTAATTTCCTGCTGGAAAGGAAGCACAAACAGAAAGTAAACGAAGTGCAGGTGTGTGTAGTGTGTGTTTTGCAACCTACCGAAACCCACATAATTGAAATACCGAAACCATAATGCAGAAACCATGAGAATACAGAAACAGCAGAGACCATTACTGAAACCATGAAACCCACGTATATACCGAAACCCATCTGCATGTATACTGAAACCTTATGGTTTCGGTAACTGCAATACCGAAATATATATATATATATGAATGCTGAAACCTACAGAATGCTACCGAGAACCACATAAACCCATAACCGAAACCTTGAAGGTTTCGGTAATTCATCAATACCGAAACCCAGCAGGTTTTTCTTTTATAAATATAGCATATATATGTACATGCAATAGGTGTGTCGATGTGCAGCTAGTGTCCAACCATTCTACTTTAAATCTTTGTCATTTATATAGTTTAAGGAATGTGTGTGCAGAGTGCATAAAATAGAAACAGAAGCAAAGCCTGAAACTGATTTGTGCAGTGTGTGTGTGCCGTGAACTGCAGTGTGTGTTGACTTAGTAGAGAGCAGAAACAGAAACCATAATTCTCAAACAAATATATGTGTGTGTCTATATATATATATATATATATATATATATATATATATATATATATATATATATATATATATATATATATATATATATATATATATATATATAAACAGAAACAAGGACATCCATGCTTTTTACTTTTAGAAAAGTAGCAGCCTTTTGTTTTTACTTTAAGTCTTTGTCATTTAGATAAGTTAATAAGATGTATGTGTGTGTCGAAATCAGAAAACAGGAAAGCATGTAGCAAGTTCAGCACCTTTCTTCTTTTTCCTTACATTTCTTTTGTTTCATAAAGGAGGTATGTGGGTATAATTATGGAATAAAAACACAAGATATGTAAGGTATGAACAACAAATATACAAGATCATTATATATAAATTATGGGTGCATGAAAGTATATTGTGTGGCATGAGTAAAATATTTAGTAACAACAACCCTTACATACGAAGTCTTGTAGCGATTAAATGTTATTATATAAGAGGGGAATGAACTCAAAGACTTAGCAAATTGCTAAGTCTCGGATTTAAGGATTAAAACATTAACAAGTATAATGTATAAATGTGTGCCTGGTATGTGAATTAAGAACCTTTCAATAAAGCATAAAAATAAAATGTCCATGATGCTCATTTCTTTAAAATTAAAGAAAAGTATAGTATTATTCATATCTATACTTATGAACGAAATGCCATGAACATGTATAAGTGAAATTGCAAGAACATTCAAGTGGTGAGAAGCATGTTTAAAGCACTATATGTCATTAAATGCATTGATAGGAGTTCAAATGTGCAAATAAAAGCCAAAGATTGATCAAATAGGTCACACATGTCCATGAAATGCATAAAAGCACATAAAGTCATTTAAATCATGTTAAGGCTAAATCATAAGTTTTAACGCCTAATTATGAATATGTCTATACATAAGCTTCAGAAAGTCCATGAATGCAACAGAAATACACAATTAAGTTGTGTAAAGTCAATAAGCTTATGTCAATTGATTTTCATACAATTAACAGGTTCAGCTAAATCTGAACTATATATAAAGTCAAAGTCCGTTAAGCCAAGCCAGAATTGTCAAGTTAAAGCAATTAAAGCCAAGAGCAGTCAATAAAGTCAAGCCAAGTCAAAGTCAGAGTAGCAAGTCAGAGCTAAAGTCAGTAAAGTCAAAAGCTAAATCCTGAGATAACTCAGGTGGTGGATATAAATCCGCTTGCGAAAGTCAAAATCAACAGTCATGCCATAAAAACCAGTAACAGTGAGTTATAGATATAACTGTATACATGCTTGTCTTCCTGTGAGACATATTGTTGTTCTAGCTTTATTTGAAAGTCTGTATGCTCAGCTAGAATGTGACCTGTGCACACCTTGGTACGGTGATGCCCTGTGGATCATGATAGCTTTTAATATATCATCATTGCAAACTTGTCTTTACAGTCTCAATTAGTCTTGGATATATTATTGTTGCTATCTTGATTCATTACTTTGAATGCCAATTGCCTTGATATCAATGCTTTCATATGCTTCCGCATAATTCAAGTCTAAGAAAGTCCATGTCAGTCTGTGATTAAGTCTACTCCGATGTTTGCCCACGTTGTCTTACTGGTAGCTAGCCCAGTATGTGGTTGGCCCCCACAATTAAAAGCGTGTGCGTGGGATTAAACATCATCCGATCTTAAGTCCTATGTCTCATAATGTCTGACTGATAGCGGCAGTCATGTCAAAATCGCGCTTAAAGTCGAAGTCAGAGATTAAAGTCAAAAGTCAAAGTCAAGTCTCCGCTTAAAATTGTCATGGCATGTTAACTGTTAAATCTATAATCTCAGTAAGCACCGCTTACAGTTGTTGTTGAATCTTTTTACAGGTTTAATCAAAGGAAAAGGTCCAGCTGACCCAAGTCTTTAGGATCTGCACGCTCAAATTTGAAGTCATTAGACCACTACTGAATCTGCAATTGGTATTGATTGAAGACAATGGTGGTGGTGGTTTGGGTAGATTTGTTCTATGTATTGTGATTATGTATTAGATTAGTGTCCTGGTGCCCTTTTGTAGTTTTATTTTGAACTTATTGTATGATAATACTAATATCTGTAATGACTTAATTCCGCACTTTATTAATCTGTCTTAGTTTTGATTGATGCTGTATTGCTCCTTGGGACCTAGTCATTCAGGACTGCCCCGTAAGGGGAGGTCTTGACAGGATGGTATCAGAGCAATAGTTTGAGTGAATCAAGTATTATGAAAGTAATACTTGGTCTCAAACTTAAGCAATACATAAAGTGTCAATCATGCTAGGTGGCTTGAACTGAGATAGGACGTACAGACTGTTAGGATGGGAAAAAGGGTACTAGTCACTAAGTCTATTAAACTGAAAGTCACTTGAATTTTATTTTTCAGTAAGAATGTCTGGACAAGGAGGAATTCCTGATAATGTCATGCCTCAGCAACTGTTTGAGATGATACAACAACTGTTAGCACAACAAAATGAACAACAAGTCAAATTAATCCAAGAACAATTTCAGGCTCGTGATGAGGCTGAAGCAAAGCGTAAGGCTGATAAAAAGAACAAAAGAAAGGATAAGCAAACCCATAATGATAAGTCTGATTCTAATAACTTCAATGATAATGTCCAAACTGAACAGCCAAAAGGCTGCCGATTCAAAGACTTTAAGTCTAGTGGTGCCTTGACATTTGAGGGTACTGTAGACCCTATCCAGGAATTGGACTGGATTTGTCACACAGAAGATATTTTCAATATCTCTGAGTGTTTAGATTCACAAAGAGTTAACTATGCTACTGCTCTGTTTGTCGGAGCTGCCCGCGCGTGGTGGAAGACACAGAGGAGTATCTACGGAGAGGACGTCATCCAAAACTTGAGTGGGAGCAATTCCTCAACATGTTCAACGCTAAGTATTGTCCCGCGGATCAGCAAGATAGAATGGAAGTTCAATTGATGCAATTGACTCAAGGCGACAAGACGGTCGATGAATACGAGCACGAGTTCTCGCGATTGTGTGGCTATTCATCTTATCAAGTAGCCACAGAAGAAAGAAAAATGAATCGTTTTCGTAGAGGATTGAACCCAAAGTATCGTCAGCCGATGAGTGGTAACAAATATAAGACATATTTGGAGATGGTGGAAGCAGCCAGACAAATTGAAAGCGAATACCTGGAGTATGGTGAACAACTAAGCGCCATTCAGATCAATCCTACATGTCCTTCTCCACCAAAGAAGCAACGGTTCAGTAGATTCTATAAGACAGGAAAGACTCAGTCTCAACAAACTCATCAGTATAACTCTCCTCAGAAGGCCAAGTCTTACGCGATTCAATCAGAACAAAGAGTGTGCAAAAGGTGTAGGAAATCACATGTTGGATTATGTAATCCAATTGATGTGATATGTTATGTTTGCAGCAAAATCGGTCATAGTAGCGAGGAATGCCCAACGAAGGGTCTTGGTTGTTCCACGTGTGGAAAACCGGGACACTTTAATTATCAATGTCCAATGAGAAGCAACAGTCAATCCGTGTCGTATGCCGGAGGTTCAACAATGAAGAGCACTGCTGCAACTCCATCAGCCAAAGCCCGTGCCTATCATATCACAGCCGAAGAAACAGAGGAAATGCCAAATGCGGCCATGAGTACGTTTGCTAATTAAATACCTATCGTGCATCATTTGGTTTTACTACAAACTGTTCAATTATCTCTACAACACTTTCATATCGATTAACCAAGTCACTTGCCTAGCATTCTGCTACCCTTGATATTGAAACAGCCACAAATAAGCATGTTTTGCTCGATAATAACATTGTCTTCAGTCTCGACCTCAATCCGATTCAATAGAAACATTTTAAAATAGGATCGCTAAGGAGATCAGGAGAAAGATCTCCTATTCTTGATTTAAATCGACTTATGATTTCAAAATAAGTCTTGAGTTCGAGTGTACAGCTTTGTCATCGATAGTGAATATACGGATGACATATAGGTTGTACCAGTTGATGCTATAACATTAATGTGTTTTATGATAAAAAAAAAAAAATTCTGCCTATAAGCGATATAAGTATCAGTGTTTGAATCATGTATGATTCAAAAGCTTTAAGGAAACCCAAAACTGAATTTTAATCACAAGCCTTTTTCATAAAGCCTGGGAATTTGAATGATTACAGCGTGTCTCTTAATGAGACAGAGGTAAAAGTTGTTGATCCATTTAAATGAGAAGATGGTCTACGTACCAGATTGTCAAGCACCCAATGACATATTCGATTGAAATCAAAGAAGTCAGAGGCATAAAGCTAGAGTCACACAAGAAATAAAGAGAAATTCTTATAAGAATTAAGAATTTGGTCTGAATGACCAATGAAAGTCAATTAAAAGTCTATACGCATATATATATGGAATTCATATTCCATTGTCTTGTCAATAAAAGTCTTGGATGAAGCAAAATAAAGTAACCCTGGACTCAGGGATTACAAATGAGAAGTCATCTCAAGTCTTGAAATTTGTCAGCGCAAACCAAAAAGTTTGTTAAGCGATTGATGATAATAACATCATCAATGAGTGAAAATGTTCAATAGAACAAATGTGAGATCCAAAAAGCCACAACAGGTTTAAGATTAAACGAAAAGAGATATGAGATAACTAATATATTGAGCTGTTATTCAAATTGATATCCGAATTAATTGAAAGTTATCTTGAATCTCAAAGCGTAAGTTGACACAGTAAAAAGTATAAGCGATAAGCAGAAATCCTAAAATTTACTTATGTCACCGCATAAGTCAGCTAATAAGCTGTATGATATTGAAAAACAAAATCAGTAAATGTAATGGTTATAAAAGCCAAAGAGGCAAGAAATCATGAAATACAGATGGTGCTCATTCAATAATCACCAAAATGTCTATGTCAGAATATGAGAATTCATAACTACTTTGAAATTCCTAAATTACTTTATCTGAACATAGACAACTTCGGGAACGAAGTTATGCGTGGTGGAGCCCATTCTGTAACAACCCGAACTTTAATTAACAACAATTAGCAATAATAAACATGATTAGCATTAATTAACAAGTTTAGAGTTAATTAATATGTTAAATGTAATTTTAATTACATTTATTAGCTATGTAATTTTATTAAGTTGATAATAGTTACAATTAAGTTATAAGTTTTATTTATAAAATTGGTTATGTCAAAATGAAATTAATAAAAGTTATATGTGATAATTATAGAATATGTAATTTAATTTTTATAATTAAATGAAAGAAAGATCAATTATATGGGTCAAATGATAAAATGAAAATCGTAATTTTATAAATACCCAAACATGGGTTCTGCTCATTTTTATCAAGAGAAAAGAAAAGTCTATTACATATCTCTTTCAACCCTCTCAAACCCACGTTCTTCCCTTTTTGTGTTCATCACAAATCCATCTCCAAATCATCTTCTTCATTTCATCAAATTGTACAATCAAATTCAAGATTTCAAAAGGGAATCATCAAGCAATTAACAAGCATCAACTATATATCAAAGAATTAAGGTAATATTATCATTAGATGTGTTCTTATGTATTTTTTTAAAACCATGGTTTCTGGGAAATATTGCGTAAGCTCCAAAAGCTGTCAAAAACTTGAAATAAAAACCATGCATGTTTTACTTATGAACTAAATGGATTATATGTGCATTTTTATGATTTCAGTTCCATGTATTGAAAGAAAATTACGAAAGATAGTTGCTGTCATTTGCGTTTTCTGTTTTGAATTCATAGCAAGAACAGGCCTTCGGCCAGTGTTGCATGATCATGAATGTGTGTTGGTTGCTCATTTTGTTGTCCAAATCGCCCTTAAACCCTTAATTTCCTGCTGGAAAGGAAGCACAAACAGAAAGTAAACGAAGTGCAGGTGTGTGTAGTGTGTGTTTTGCAACCTACCGAAACCCACATAATTGAAATACCGAAACCATAATGTAGAAACCATGAGAATACAGAAACAGCAGAGACCATTACTGAAACTATGAAACCCACGTATATACCGAAACCCATCTGCATGTATACCGAAACCTTATGGTTTCGGTAACTGCAATACCGAAATATATATATATATATGAATGCTGAAACCTACAGAATGCTACCGAGAACCACATAAACCCATAACCGAAACCTTGAAGGTTTCGGTAATTCATCAATACCGAAACCCAGCAGGTTTTTCTTTTATAAATATAGCATATATATGTACATGCAATAGGTGTGTCGATGTGCAGCTAGTGTCCAACCATTCTACTTTAAATCTTTGTCATTTATATAGTTTAAGGAATGTGTGTGCAGAGTGCATAAAATAGAAACAGAAGCAAAGCTTGAAACTGATTTGTGCAGTGTGTGTGTGCCGTGAACTGCAGTGTGTGTTGACTTAGTAGAGAGCAGAAACAGAAACCATAATTCTCAAACAAATATATATGTGTGTGTGTCTATATATATATAAACAGAAACAAGGACATCCATGCTTTTTACGTTTAGAAAAGTAGCAGCCTTTTGTTTTTACTTTAAGTCTTTGTCATTTAGATAAGTTAATAAGATGTATGTGTGTGTCGAAATCAGAAAACAGGAAAGCATGTAGCAAGTTCAGCACCTTTCTTCTTTTTCCTTACATTTCTTTTGTTTCATAAAGGAGGTATGTGGGTATAATTATGGAATAAAAACACAAGATATGTAAGGTATGAACAACAAATATACAAGATCATTATATATAAATTATGGGTGCATGAAAGTATATTGTGTGGCATGAGTAAAATATTTAGTAACAACAACCCTTACATACGAAGTCTTGTAGCGATTAAATGTTATTATATAAAAGGGGAATGAACTCAAAGACTTAGCAAATTGCTAAGTCTCGGATTTAAGGATTAAAACATTAATAAGTATAATGTATAAATGTGTGCCTGGTATGTGAATTAAGAACCTTTCAATAAAGCATAAAAATAAAATGTCCATGATGCTCATTTCTTTAAAATTAAAGAAAAGTATAGTATTATTCATATCTATACTTATGAACGAAATGCCATGAACATGTATAAGTGAAATTGCAAGAACATTCAAGTGATGAGAAGCATGTTTAAAGCACTATATGTCATTAAATGCATTGATATGAGTTCAAATGTGCAAATAAAAGCCAAAGATTGATCAAATAGGTCACACATGTCCATGAAATGCATAAAAGCAAATAAAGTCATTTAAATCATGTTAAGGCTAAATCATAAGCTTTAATGCCTAATTATGAATATGTCTATACATAAGCTTCAGAAAGTCCATGAATGCAACATAAATACACAATTAAGTTGTGTAAAGTCAATAAGCTTATGTCAATTGATTTTCATACAATTAACAGGTTCAGCTAAATCTGAACTATATATAAAGTCAAAGTCCGTTAAGCCAAGCCAGAATTGTCAAGTTAAAGCAAATAAAGCCAAGAGCAGTCAATAAAGTCAAGCCAAGTCAAAGTCAGAGAAGCAAGTCAGAGCTAAAGTCAGTAAAGTCAAAAGCTAAATCCTGAGATAACTCAGGTGATGGATATAAATCCGCTTGCGAAAGTCAAAATCAACAGTCATGCCATAAAAACCAGTAACAGTGAGTTATAGATATAACTGTATACATGCTTGTCTTCCTGTGAGACATATTGTTGTTCTAGATTTATTTGAAAGTCTATATGCTCAGCTAGAATGTGACCTGTTCACACCTTGGTACGGTGATGCCCTGTGGATCATGATAGCTTTTAATATATCATCATTGCAAACTTGTCTTTACAGTCTCAATTAGTCTTGGATATATTATTGTTGCTATCTTGATTCATTACTTTGAATGCCAATTGCCTTGATATCAATGCTTTCATATGCTTCCGCATAATTCAAGTCTAAGAAAGTCCATGTCAGTCTGTGATTAAGTCTACTCCGATGTTTGCCCACGTTGTCTTACTGGTAGCTAGCCCAGTATGTGGTTGGCCCCCACAATTAAAAGCGTGTGCGTGGGATTAAACATCATCCGATCTTAAGTCCTATGTCTCACAATGTCTGACTGATAGCGGCAGTCATGTCAAAATCACGCTTAAAGTCAAAGTCAGAGATTAAAGTCAAAAGTCAAAGTGAAGTCTCCACTTAAAATTGTCATGGCATGTTAACTGTTAAATCTATAATCTCACTAAGCACCGCTTACAGTTGTTGTTGAATCTTTTTACAGGTTTAATCAAAGGAAAAGGTCCAGCTGACCCAAGTCTTCAGGATCTGCACGCTCAAATTTGAAGTCATTAGACCACTACTGAATCTGCAATTGGTATTGATTGAAGACAATGGTGGTGGTGGTTTGGGTAGATCTGTTCTATGTATTGTGATTATGTATTAGATTAGTGTCCTGGTGCCCTTTTGTAGTTTTATTTTGAACTTATTGTATGATAATACTAATATCTGTAATGACTTAATTCTGCACTTTATTAATCTGTCTTAGTTTTGATTGATGCTGTATTGCTCCTTGGGACCTAGTCATTCAGGACTGCCCCGTAAGGGGAGGTCTTGACACGGCCTTATGGGGTGGAAAAAGATATTTTTTTCATATACAAGTATTTAAAATGTATTTATATGTATATACATATTTATATATTTCTAAAAATACTTGTTAAATAGAATACACTAGTTTAATAAAAATGTTTTTGTCTTGCAGAATTAAAATTTTAAAATTTGTTAATGCATAATAAATGTTACTAATTCTAATTTAATCATGCAACTTACATAATTCAACTAATCACGTCGTAAGTTGATCAAATTAATTTTTCGTTGTTTCATCGCCTCACACCGATGAAATTTATTTTTGTTTTGTAAGGAAAATCCTTATGATTTTGTTTACATCTTGATTTAATAACAATCACTATTAATTGGATATCGGATGCTA
Source organism: Centrapalus pauciflorus (assembly GCA_020465985.1). Lineage (NCBI taxonomy): Eukaryota > Viridiplantae > Streptophyta > Magnoliopsida > Asterales > Asteraceae > Centrapalus > Centrapalus pauciflorus. The sequence continues at coordinate 224,140 of JAANYP010002855.1, forward strand.
ACCGAATTTGTTGTCGGTTGTTATATACAACCCCAAATAATCTCGTGGTGATCTCATAAATTATAATATCCAAAGAATGTAAGCTTTCTAATTCAATCCTACATGCTCTCTTCCACGGTGCTTCCGAAGGCCACATGATTAACAAAAATATCAAAAAGAGAGTTTAGGTCATAGAATGAGTGAGTTGTCGAATGAGATCCCTAAATAAGGTGATGTTTGTTTATATCTTAAAGGAATCATTAAAAGATCATTTAACATTTAAACAAACCTCTTAATGATTCTATTAAAAAGAAAACAAACATCAAGGCATTCTTCAGAAACTACTCAATCAAAAACAAACTTTGATCACCGAAATATAGTTTAACAAAGATAATGGTTTAACCAAGTAGGCTCCCATGTAGCCGCATCTTGTCTCTATGCCTAATGCATTCTTCAAAAGATGACGAGGAGTTCTCGCATCAGACACTCATACATCAAATCCTTTAGCAGACCATTTAGGAATGTGCCAAAGCTCCATTTTGATCCAATAGTCCACTGCTTGCATACCCACTGCTATTATACGCTCAGGAGAAGTCCCCTCTTCAGAACCTTCATAGCCATTGTGTAACATCTAAGTTTCCACAAACAGTACACGTCATAATATTTCATTTCATTAAGTAATAAATATTACTAATTGTTTGATACCACAGGTCCATCAGCATGAATACTTAATTACAACAATATATTAAAATCAAATGGTGGTCTAACTAGCTTCTAAATCTTCAATCAGAGTGCGGAAGACTGAACAAGCTACCCGAGACCGCAACATCTTTTCAAAATAGGCGTCATCAAAAGTCCAAAAGTCTGCTATTCATCAAAGTCCAGATTCACTTAGCCTGGGACGAACTACCTGCTATGGTCTTGCCTTTATCAGCCTTTCCTGAAAAAGAGTTGTCATGACAGAGTAAGCTAACAATGCTTAGTGAGTAAACAGAGTTCCAATAGTTACCACACACATATAACATACTATCAGCTCCTGTCGGCAAGTCACTACGTCAGAGACGTCAAAAGGTTGGGAGACAACCCAGTCGGTATTCCCATGTGTAAGGCCGAAGCCCTACGGGAAGTGTATGGAAACAAGTCAAATAGGAAAGGAATCTGCAGAATTCCCTCCTGTGAATGAAGATCTCACATTCGGTCCTGTCGGATAATGCAGTATGCAGCGGCAAGTATATAAACAGTCAAGTAAGCAGTAAGCATGATACGTATTACATAAATGTAAAAGTGAACATGCAATCAAGGCAATTCAAGTGTCTAGCTTCAGTAATGTCAAAAGTACGTTCCTATGATACAATATAGTATTAAAGAAACATGCAGCAACAATCGGAAGTTTCCATACAGTCAATACGTTCACCAATAAGTATTGAAATATATGCAAGTAATTAATGAAATCTGTCACTCACAGTGGTCCGTAGTCAGATAATGCTTAACGAATTTAAGCGGTTCAGTTTACTCTGTCAAATCGACGGGTTCCTTCGTCCAAGCTATATCCTTCGACTATAGATGATTTCCAAGCAAAAACAAGTCCTCAAATCGGAACCAAATCGAACATGCAATGACAGAATATTGTAGAGCTTGACGATCTCTATCCGTTGACGTATTAATCACGAGAATCCGACGGATCGATTAGGAGAAATGCTAGAGAGAAGGTGTAATCTTAGAGAGAGAAGGAGGAGAGCCCAAGTTTCCAAACTTAAGAAATGAGGAGGGGAGCTCATATTTATAGGAAAATAGGAAAAAGATCAAATTTTCTACAGAATTTCCGGAATCGACCAACTTTATTCCCATCAATCTGATTTGCATTTCAGATGCAAATAATAGCAAGGGAGTTCTAGATTTAGCTATAATTGTCTTTTAGTCAAATTTCTATTCATTTTAGTCCGTTTCGTCATTTTCAGTCTTTAATTTGTCATTTAGCTGAATTTTAATTATTAATTTTATTTCAGCTAATTTTGGGCAACTTTCATAATTAATTATAACTTAATATAATTAACTATTTAAGATTCATGTTTTCAGTTAATTACTAATATTTGGATAAAATTGCTTTATTATCCAAAGTCTGATGCTGTAATTTATATTTAATAAATTACGGGCTGTTACAATCTTCCCCCGTTAAATTGATTCCGTCCTCGGAATCGACTAAGACAGGAATAACTTCGGATACTTTTGCCTAATCTCGTCTTCTCGTTCCCAAGTTTGCGCAGATCCCTTATGGTATTTCCATTGGACTAACACCATTGGAATTTCCTTGCTGCGCAATTTCGAAACCTTATGATCGATTATACGCTCGGGCTCTTCTTCGTATCGCAACTGCTCATCAATTTGCACGTCTTTCCAAGGAATCACAGCTTCAGCGTCAGCTAAACACTTTCGAAGATTACTCACATGAAATACATCATGAATCCCAGTCATTTCGGTAGGCAGCTTTAATCTGTAGGCTTGCAATCCTATACGCTCGAGAATTTCAAAAGGACCCACAAATCGAGGGCTCAACTTCCCCCGTTTGCCGAACCTTACTATTCCTTTTCTTGGCGAGACCTTCAGCAACACTTTATCTCCAACTTCAAACGCGATTGGTTTCCGTCTTTTATCATGATACTTCTTTTGTCTGTCTTGAGAAGTCTGAATCCGCTGTCGAATCAACTGTAGTTGGTCATGGGCTTCTTGCAAAATCGCTGGTCCAGAGATCGGCCGTTCACCTGTTTCCCTCCAACAGGTTGGAGTTCTGCATCGACGTCCGTACAAAAGCTGATATGGAGGCATTCCAATAGTCGAGTGATAACTATTGTTATAAGCAAACTCCACAAACGGCAGGTGAGTATCCCAACTTCCACCGAGATCAATCACACAGGCACGTAACATATCTTCTAAGGTCAAAATCGTTCTCTCACTTTGCCCGTCAGTTTCAGGATGATAGGCGGTGCTCATTTTAAGTTCAGTTCCTAGTCCGTTCTGAAAAGCCTTCCAAAAACGAGAAGTAAATCTGCTGTCACGGTCCGATACTATAGACAATGGAACACCATGTCTAGTCACGATTTCTTTCATGTACAATTCAGCTAACTTTTCGAGGCGTTCATCTTCACGTATGGGTAGAAAATGGGCTGACTTAGTAAGTCGATCCACTATTACCCATATAGAGTCATGATTTCGCTTAGTCTTGGGCAGCTTCGTCACAAAGTCCATGGTTATGTGGTCCCACTTCCATTCCGGGATTGGCAATGGTTGTAGTTCCCCATACGGCTTCTGCTGTTCCGATTTGACTTGTAAACAAGTCAGGCAATTTTCTACATATCGTCCTACGTCCTTCTTCATTCCAGGCCACCAATAATCCGTTTTCAAATCTTGGTACATTTTAGTAGAACCAGGATGTACCGAAAATTTCGACATATGAGCTTCCGACAGAATTTGATCACGAATACCTCCTAGTCTGGGAACCCATATTCTATCCATGAACCGTCTAAAACCACGATTATCAAGGGTCAGCTTGGTCACATAAGTAACCATACGTTCAGATTTCAAGTTCTCATCCCGAATGGCTTCGGTTTGAGCGGCAATAATCGACTCAGGCAAGGCAGACTCCAAAACAACAGAAGTCAAAGCATAACATCGGGTATAATGGTCTGGTCCGGTTTTGCGGCTTAGGGCATCTGCTACAATGTTTGCTTTACCTGGATGGTAAAGGATCTCACAGTCATAGTCTTTAATCAATTCCATAGATCGCCTTTGACGCATATTCAGCTCTTTCTGGTCGAATATATACTTCAGACTTTTGTGATCTGTATATAACTTGCATCTAGTCCCATACAGATAATGCCGCCAAATCTTCAGTGCAAAGGTCACGACTGCAAGTTCTAAATCATGCGTCGGATAATTCTTCTCATGCGCCTTTAGCTGCCTTGATGCGTAGGCAATTACTTTATCCCTTTGCATCAACACACAGCCTAATCCCATCTTAGAAGCATCACTATAGACTACAAAATCATCATTACCCTCAGGTAAGGCCAAAACCGGTGCTTCAATTAGCTTACGCTTCAAAGTCTCAAAGGCTCGATCTTGAGATTCATTCCATTCAAACTTAACTTCTTTCTTCGTCAGACTGGTTAAAGGCACCGCAATCTTGGAGAAATCACGGATAAATCTTCGGTAATAGCCCGCTAAACCCAAGAAACTTCGAACTTCAGATACGTTTTTCGGCGCTTCCCACTTCTGAACCGCATCAACCTTTGATGGATCTACGGCTATTCCCTCACCCGAGACAATATGTCCTAAAAATTGCACCTGGCGTAACCAGAATTCACATTTGGAGAATTTTGCATAGAGTCGCTCCTTTCGTAACAATTCTAGCAATTCTCGCAAATGCATCGCATGATCAGATTCAGACTTGGAGTAAATCAAGATGTCATCAATGAAGACTATCACTGATTTATCCAGCATTGGTCTACATACCCTATTCATGAGGTCCATAAATGCTGCCGGGGCATTTGTGAGACCAAACGACATTACTAGGAATTCAAAATGGCCATATCGAGTACGAAATGCAGTCTTTGGTACGTCAGACTCAAATACTTTGAGCTGATGATATCCAGATCGGAGATCAATCTTTGAAAAATAACTAGCCCCTTGCAGTTGATCAAACAAGTCATCAATTCTAGGCAGAGGGTATCGGTTCTTAATAGTTACCTTATTTAACTCCCGATAATCGATACACATGCGAAAGGTACCATCCTTCTTCTTAACAAAAAGAACCGGAGCACCCCAAGGAGAAGTACTCGGACGAATAAACCCTTTTTCCAATAATTCCTGCAACTGACTCATCATTTCCTTCATTTCATTCGGAGCAAGACGGTAAGGGGCTTTCGCGATAGGAGCAGCACCCGGTACAAGGTCAATATGGAATTCGATTTGACGATCTGGTGGCAAACCAGAGATGTCATCCGGGAATACATCAGGGAATTCTTGGACTACAGGTACTTCAGACACGGTATTTTTAACTTCTTTAGCATCTATGGCATAGGCTAAATAGGCGGAACAACCTTTGGTTAGGCACTTTCGGGCTTTCATTACAGAGATGAGACCTAAATTTCGAGTCTTTCTATCGCCATAAACATAACGTTCACTTCCTTCGGGGGTTCTAATTCTAATTATCCTTTTAGCACAAAGGATTTCAGCATTATTCGTCATAAGCCAGTCCATTCCTATAATAACATCGAATTCTCTAATCCACATCGGTATCAGGTCAACGTCCGAGGAGAGGTCATCAATCACTAGCTTACAGGAACGAAAGACTCTATTCACAGTCACAAAATTCGAGCTAGCAGTTTCTATGTCTAAGGGTGCAGGTAACATCACAGGGGCAAAATCAAACTGTTTAGCAAACTTTTCAGACACATACGACAGATTAGAGCCAGAGTCAAATAAGATTAAGGCAGGCATATCATTAACAAGAAATGTACCCGTGACGACGTCAGCAGTTTCCTTTGCCTCTTCGGCTGTCATCTGGAAAGATCTTGGCTGATTCCTCGGGGCAGAAGAACCTTTGACTGATTGCTGAGGTGAAGATGCAGGTGGAGGAACAAATCGAGGTCGGGTACAGTCTTTAGCATGGTGCCCCAACGTAATGCAGTTTCGACAAGCCTCACTGCGCCTGGGACATTCTGACCTATCGTGACCGTTCTGTCTACAGCAGTAACATTTAACGAACGCAGGATCGCATTTCCCCTCATGAATTTGCTTGCAGCGAGGACAAGCAGGCTTTGGCGTCGAGGTCACAGCATACGACTTAGCTTTCTTGGAAGACTGCTTATCTCCCTTCTTCGAACTTTCACTCTTCTTTTCAGCTCTCTCAGATTTTTCCTTCTTATTAGATTTAGCAATAAAAGGACATGCGCGCTCAGGATAGATTTCAAGCTCACCTACCCTAGCAATTTCCACTGCCTCAATATAACTTCTCGGTCTGCCAGATTTCACAAACTTTCGAATTTCTCTATCCAAACCATCCACAAAAAGATCTCTTCGTCTTTCATCAGTGTCCACAGGATGATCAGATAACAGCGAGAGCCTGGTAAATTCCAGCTCATAGTCTGTTACAGATCTTGTACCTTGCTGAAACGATAGCAGGGTTTTCTCCATCTGACGCTTAACATCCTGGGGGCAGTATTTCTCCTTCAGATGAATCTTAAATTGATCCCAAGTAATGGATTTCTCCATTGCTTCAGACATGGGATTCGTAATTGACTTCCACCAACGGCCAGCTCCATCTTCCAACATTCCCGTCGCAAATGTCACCTTATCTTTTTCACCACACTTGGAGAGTTTAAACGCTTTCTCCACATTCGCGACCCAGTCCATAGCTTTAACAGGATCAGATGACCCCGCAAACGTACGAGCTCCACACTTCTTGAAATCAACAAACGTACATTCACGTCCTACCTTAACGTGATGGTCGGAAGAGTCAGTCTCACTTTCATCAGATGACACATGCCTATGTTTCCTCTTTCGGTCTTTCTTGGGCTTCGCTAACATCTCTTCCTTATACTTCAGTTCTAACTCCTGCAACTTAAGTTCTCGCAACCTAAGTTCTTCTTCACGGCGCTTAAAGTCAATTTCACGCTGGTTTTCCTCATCAGTGTGCATTACCGCTTTACCCTTAGTCAGCAAATCCTTAATTTCCTTAAATCGGTCTTCAACTGCCATATCAGTCTGCAGTCGGTTCCTATCCATCATAAGCTGCATCTGCCTACGGTTATCCTCATTCAACTTATGAACGAGGTCAATCAATTGAGCCTGCTGAGGAGGCACAGGGGTGGCAGTACTGCTTGAGTCATTAGCAGTATTTTCAGGGTCAGTGCCTAAGTCCTCTACATGAACAGATTCTTTGTGTTGATCAGCTGCAGCATCAGCAGCTTTACCAACAGTCGAGGTACCAGCAACATTTGGATTCTTATCAGCCATTGGCTGAAAATATAAAGGAAATAACTATTATTTCCTGATTCAATTAAGCACATATCGAGTCATAATACCTACGTCAGATAATCATATCTAAATTCATAGATATGAAGGCAGTTAGTCAGGCTCACAAAGTCAAGTCAAAGTCAAGTCAGTATCAAGCAGTCAATCCCTCCCCCATCCTATCAGTCATCATTTGCCTATCTTAGGTCAAGTTGTGTGGGTAGTCCTTTACTAATTAGGTTACCCTAGGCCTCGGTGACTTGTTCGGGAATTCAGAGTCACATAGTCCATACCATACCAGTAGTTTAAGTATCGGGTGGCCAATCCGATGATTAAACTGCTGCTCTGATACCAACTTTGTAACATCCAAGTTTCCACAAACAGTACACGTCATAATATTTCATTTCATTAAGTAATAAATATTACTAATTGTTTGATACCACAGGTCCATCAGCATGAATACTTAATTACAACAATATATTAAAATCAAATGGTGGTCTAACTAGCTTCTAAATCTTCAATCAGAGTGCGGAAGACTGAACAAGCTACCCGAGACCGCAACATCTTTTCAAAATAGGCGTCATCAAAAGTCCAAAAGTCTGCTATTCATCAAAGTCCAGATTCACTTAGCCTGGGACGAACTACCTGCTATGGTCTTGCCTTTATCAGCCTTTCCTGAAAAAGAGTTGTCATGACAGAGTAAGCTAACAATGCTTAGTGAGTAAACAGAGTTCCAATAGTTACCACACACATATAACATACTATCAGCTCCTGTCGGCAAGTCACTACGTCAGAGACGTCAAAAAGGTTGGGAGACAACCCAGTCGGTATTCCCATGTGTAAGGCCGAAGCCCTACGGGAAGTGTATGGAAACAAGTCAAATAGGAAAGGAATCTGCAGAATTCCCTCCTGTGAATGGAGATCTCACATTCGGTCCTGTCGGATAATGCAGTATGCAGCGGCAAGTATATAAACAGTCAAGTAAGCAGTAAGCATGATACGTATTACATAAATGTAAAAGTGAACATGCAATCAAGGCAATTCAAGTGTCTAGCTTCAGTAATGTCAAAAGTACGTTTCTATGATACAATATAGTATTAAAGAAACATGCAGCAACAATCGGAAGTTTCCATACAGTCAATACATTCACCAATAAGTATCGAAATATATGCAAGTAATTAATGAAATCTGTCACTCACAGTGGTCCGTAGTCAGATAATGCTTAACGAATTAAGCGGTTCAGTTTACTCTGTCAAATCGACGGGTTCCTGCATTTCAGTTTCAAGTCTGGCATATTAATGTCAAGTCTGTGTCATAATCTATATAACCCTAGTTATATATTCAGGTTATTGTCAATTCTGGTTATCGAGTCTGAGGTAGTTCCTATCGTCCCAAGGTGAATCTATTCTTATCAGATTAATACGATTCATCTAATTATAGATGTGTGGCCTTGAAACAAAGCCAATCGTATTACTTAGCAAGTTGAACAGGTCATACACATTCTAAGGGTTCGTACAGAGTCTGTTAATTCATTTGTGCATAAAATAGATATGCAACTTGAACTTGTGAGTTTATTCATAATCAAACAATACTTTCAATTTCCTTAAGTTGTTTAATAACTTAATCTGATTTAGAAATTAATCTTAGACTTGAAATGGCAATCAGATTCGAACTACAAGGAATAGATTCGAACACCTCTCATTCGAATCTAATGGTTTAGATTCGAAGCACACACATAATAGATTCTAGGGAATAGATTTGACTAGGATAAATTCGAATTAGGGATATAGATTCAAGCCATCCATAGATTCGAACCATACATAGATTCGAAACCTACATAGATTCGAAACCTACATAGATTCGAAGCCATACATACACACATTCGAATCTGAACCTGAACATTTCGAGTCTAGGGGAATAGATTCGAAATCCTCACCCCTTCGAGTCTAGGGATTAGATTCGAACTCCTCACCCTCGAGTCTATACATGAATGTCTCGAATTTGTTCTACTTGTTCATCGTTTTTTCCAGGTTTTAGCTACTAAACAGGAACATAAATGACGGAAAATAGATACTAACCTTCGTCCAAGCTATATCCTTCGACTAGAGAGTTTTCCAAGCCAAAACAGGTCCTAAACGAGGGCAAATCAGCTTCGAAAGAATAGAATTTGAGCAAACTCGAGTTTGCTCTTTCAAAACCGAACCAAAAGTCAGAAAAAGGGTCGATTTTACCTTAAATCCGGACGAAATCAAACATGCAATGGTAGATTCGTGTAGAGCTCGACGATCTCTAACCGATGGCGTATTAATCACGAGAATCCGACGGATCGATTAGGAGAAATGCTAGAGAGAAGGTGTAATCTTAGAGAGAGAAGGAGGAGAGCCCAAGTTTCCAAACTTAAGAAATGAGGAGGGGAGCTCATATTTATAGGAAAATAGGAAAAAGATCAAATTTTCTACAGAATTTCCGGAATCGACCAACTTTATTCCCATCAATCTGATTTGCATTTCAGATGCAAATAATAGCAAGGGAGTTCTAGATTTAGCTATAATTGTCTTTTAGTCAAATTTCTATTCATTTTAGTCCGTTTCGTCATTTTCAGTCTTTAATTTGTCATTTAGCTGAATTTTAATTATTAATTTTATTTCAGCTAATTTTGGGCAACTTTTCATAATTAATTATAACTTAATATAATTAACTATTTAAGATTCATGTTTTCAGTTAATTACTAATATTTGGATAAAATTGCTTTATTATCCAAAGTCTGATGCTGTAATTTATTTTTAATAAATTACGGGTTGTTACACTGACTGACTGCCTTCATATCTATAACTTAGATGTGATTATTTGACGTAGGAATTATGACTCGAATCGTGCTTATTTGAATCAGGAAATAATAGTTATTTCCTTTATAATTTCAGCCAATGGCTGATAAGAATCCAAATGTTGCTGGTACCTCGACTGTTGGTAACGCTGCTGATACTGCAGCTGATCAACACAAAGAATATGAGGACTTAGGCACTGACCCTGAAAATACTGCTAATGACTCAAGCAGTACTTCTACGCCTGTGCCTCCCCAGCAGGCTCAATTATTTGATCTCATTCACAAGCTGAATGAGGATAATCGTAGGCAAATACAGCTTATGATGGATAGGAATCGACTGCAGACTGATATGTCGGTTGAGGACCGATTTAAGGAAATTAAGGACTTGCTGACTAAGGGTAAAGCGGTTGTGCAAACTGACGAAGAAATCCAGCGTGAAATTGACTTTAAGCGCCGTGAAGAAGAACTTAGGTTGCGAGAACTTAAGTTACGGGAGTTAGAATTGAAGTATAGAGAAGAGATGTTAGCAAAGCCCAAGAAGGATCGAAAAAGGAAACTTAGGCATGAGCCCTCTGAGGGACGACGAAGGGATCTTTTTGTGAATTCTGGCAGACCGAGAAGTGATATGGAAGTAGTTGAAGTTGCTAAGGTAGGGGAACTTGAAATCTATCCGGAGGAGCGACTCTACGCAAAGTTTTCCAAATGTGAATTCTCGTTACGCCAGGTGCAATTTTTAGGACATATTGTCTCCGGTGAGGGAATAGCCGTAGATCCATCAAAGGTTGATGCGGTTCAGAAGTGGGAAGCGCCGAAAAACGTATCTGAAGTTCGAAGTTTCTTGGGTTTAGCGGGCTATTACAGAAGATTTTTCCGTGATTTCTCCAAGATTGCGGTGCCTTTAACCAGTCTGACGAAGAAAGAAGCTAAGTTTGAATGGAATGAATCCCAAGATCGAGCCTTTGAGACTCTGAAGCGTAAACTAATTGAAGCACCGATTCTGGCCTTACCTGAGGGTAATGATGATTTTGTAGTCTATAGTGATGCTTCTAGATGGGATTAGGCTGTGTGTTGATGCAAAGGGATAAAGTAATTGCCTACGCATCAACGCAGCTAAAGGAGCATGAGAAGAATTATCCGACGCATGATTTAGAACTTGCAGCCGTAACTTTTGCATTGAAGATTTGGCGGCATTATCTGTATGGGACTAGATGCAAGTTATATACAGATCACAAAAGTCTGAAGTATATATTTGACCAAAAAGATTTGAATATGCGACAAAGGCGATCTATGGAATTGATTAAAGACTATGACTGTGAGATCCTTTACCATCCAGGTAAAGCAAACATTGTAGCAGATGCCCTAAGCCGCAAAACCGGACAAGACCATTATACCCGATGTTATGCTTTGACTTCTGTTGTTTTGGAGTCTGCCTTGCCTGAATCGATTATTGCCGCTCAAACCGAAGCCATTCGGGATGCGAACATGAAATCTGAACGTATGGTTACTTATGTGACCAAGCTGACCCTTGATAATCGTGGTCTTAGACGGTTCATGGATAGAATATGGGTTCCCAGACTAGGAGGTATTCGTGATCAAATTCTGTCGAAAGCTCATATGTCGAAATTTTCGGTACATCCTGGTTCTACTAAAATGTACCAAGATTTGAAAATGGAATATTGGTGGCCTGGAATGAAGAAGGACGTAGGACGATATGTGGAAAATTGCATGACTTGTTTACAAGTCAAATCTGAACATCAGAAGCCGTATGGGGAACTACAACCATTGCCAATCCCGGAATGGAAGTGGGACCACATAACCATGGACTTTGTGACGAAGCTGCCCAGGACTAAGCGGAATCATGACTCTATATGGGTAATAGTGGATCGACTTACTAAGTCAGCCCATTTCCTACCCATACGTGAAGATGAACGCCTCGAAAAGTTAGCTGAATTGTACATGAAAGAAATCGTGACTAGACATGGTGTGCCATTGTCTATAGTATCGGACCGTGACAGCAGATTTACTTCCCGTTTTTGGAAGGCTTTTCAGAATGGATAGGTACTGAACTTAAAATGAACACCGCTTATCATCCTGAAACTGACAGGCAAAGTGAGAGGATGATTTTGACCTTAGAAGATATGTTACGTGTCTGTGTGATTAATTCGGTGGAAGTTGGGATACTCACCTATCGTTTGTGGAGTTTGCTTATAACAATAGTTATCACTCGACTATTGGTATGCCTCCCTATCAGCTTTTGTACGGACGTTGATGCCGAACTCCAACCTATTGGAGGGAAACAGGTGAACGCCCGATCTCTGGACCAGCCATTTTGCAAGAAGCCCATGATCAGCTACAATTGATTCGACAGCGGATATAGACTTCTCAAGACAGACAAAAGAAATATCATGATCGAAGACGTAAGCCAATTGTGTTTGAGGTGTGTGATAAAGTGTTGTTGAAGGTCTCGCCAAGAAAAGGGATAGTGAGGTTCGGCAAACGGGGGAAGTTGAGCCCTCGATTTGTGGGTCCTTTTGAAATTCTCGAGCGTATAGGATTGCAAGCCAACAGATTAAAGCTGCCTGCCGAAATGACTGGGATTCATGATGTATTCCACGTGAGTAATCTGCGAAAGTGTTTAGTTGATGCTGAAGCTGCGATTCCATGGAAAGACGTGCAAATTGACGAGCAGTTGCGATAGAAGAAGAGCCCGAGCGTATAATCGATCATAAGGTTTCGAAATTGCGCAACAAGGAAATTCCAATGGTGTTAGTTCAATGGAAATACCATAAGGGATCTGCGCAAACTTGGGAACGAGAAGACGAGATTAGGCAGAAGTATCCGAAGTTATTCCTGTCTTAGTCGATTCCGAGGACGGAATCAATTTAACGGGGGAAGATTGTAACAGCCCGTAATTTATTAAATATAAATTACAGCAGCAGACTTTGGATAATAAAGCAATTCTAATCCAAATATTAGTAAATAACCGAAAATATGAATCTGTAATAATTAATTATATTAAGTTATAATTAATTATGAAAGGTTGCCCAAAATTAGCTGAAATAAGGTTAATAATTAAAATTCAGCTAAATGACAAATTAAAGACTGAAAATGTCTAAACGGACTAAAATGAATAAAAATATGACTAAAAGACAATTGTAGCAAATCTAGAACTCCTTTGCTATTAATTGCATCTGAAATGCAAATCAGATTGATGGGAATAAAAGTTGGACAATTCCAGAAAATTCGGTAGAAAATCTGATTTTCCCTATTTCCCTATAAATAGGGTATTCCTCCTCATTTCCTTGGTTTGGAAAAACTAGAACTCTCTCCTTCTCTCTATAAGATTTCACTTTCTCTCTAGCTTTTCTCCTAAACGATCCGTCGGATTCTCGTGATTTATACGCCATCGGTTAGAGATCGTCGAGCTCTACACGAATCTACCATTGCATGTTTGATTTCGTCCGTATTTAAGGTAAGATCGGCCCTATTTCTGTCTTTTGGTTCGGTTTTGAAAGAGCAAACTCGAGTTTGCTCAAATTCCCTTCATTTGAAGCTGATTTGCTCTCGTTTAGGACTTGTTTTTGCTTGGAAATCATCAATAGTCGAAGGATATATCTTGGACGAAGGTTAGTGGACTATTTTTCCCTCATATATGTTCATATTTAGTTGATGAAACCTGGAAAATCGTTGAACATGTAGAACAGATTCGAAAATCCATGATTAGACTCGAAATTAGTTGAATTCGAATCTAACCCCCCTAGATTCGAGATGTGCTTCGAATCTAACTCCTAGAATCGAAAATGGTTGCTTCGAATCTGATTCCTTAGTGATACGAAACGTTGACCCGCAAGTTAAATGTAACTTGGAACCTTCGTATAGGATAGGATAGGCGTCAAAGTACCCGATAATTGGGACTCCCACACGCCTAGAGCAAGTCCTTGACCCGTTAGTTATAAGAACTAAGAACCAAAGGAATACGAGAACGCCACAAGAATGTGCTCACAATCTTGATAAGTTCTTGAACTATGAACTCTCCAACAAAGAACAAAGCTCACAAAGATGAGTAAAACTCTAAAGTAAGATATATATTTCTCAAGTGAATTGATTTGAAAGTACATAGGAAGCCATCTATTTATAGGCTTCAAAAACCAACTCAAAAGACACTAATTAAATTCAATGGATTAAAGAAGGGACTTTAATCCATGACTCTTGACATTTTGTCTTCAATTGGTAGATAATTCTAGAACTCTTAAACAAAAAAAACGGATTAGGCATTTCTAGGCCTTTATTGGACTCAAATAAACTTCTAATGGACTTCAAAATACATCCATTCTACCACTTGGGCTTAGTACTAGCCCATAATATCTCAAAGACCCAAGAAAATGCAACTTTTGGGCTTTTATGCTTCCATATTAGGATCCAATGTTTCAAGTCTAGTAACATGCTTCATCACTTGCGGTTGAGCATCGTCTTTGCATGCAGACTCTTGGATATCAACAACTAAGCTCGTAAAAACTTCTTTGATCTTCTTTGCTCGTCCTCTTGTCATTGGGCCTTCACGTATTTCCATGACATCTTTGGAATGGTTTGATGATCCTCCATCATTCTCTCCCCCTTGAAAAGGATTCGTCCACGAATCATCACCTACATCAAAAGGAGACAAGTCAGAAACATTGAATGTTGAACTAACTTGATACTCACCTGGAAGATCTAGCTTGTAAGCATTGTCGTTGATCCTTTCGAGCACTTGAAATGGTCCATCTCCTCTAGGTTGCAATTTGGATCTTCGTTTGGTTGGAAATCTATCTTTTCTCAGGTGCAGCCATACCCAATCTCCAGCTTCAAACACTATCTTTTTCCTGCCTTTGTTTGCTTGTTTTGTGTATTGTTCTGTCCTTTTCTCAATATTGAGTCTTACCTTTTCGTGTAATTGCTTCACGAATTCTGCCTTCCGCTTTCCATCTAAACTGGATCGTTCTTCGATGGGAAGAGGAACAAGGTCAAGAGGACTCAATGGATTGAATCCGTAAACAACTTCAAAAGGAGAAATTTTAGTAGCAGAATGAACACTCCGGTTGTAAGCAAACTCTGCAAAAGGCAAACAATTCTCCCAAGTTCTCAAGTTCTTCGGAATAATCACTCGAAGTAATTGGGACAAGGTTCGATTAACCACTTCTGTTTGCCCATCGGTTTGGGGGTGACTTGTGGTAGAAAACAAAAGTTTGGTACCCAACTTACTCCAAAGAACACGCCAGAAATGACTCAGAAACTTGACATCCCTATCACTTACTATGGTCCGCGGCACACCATGCAAACGAACAATCTCTTTGAAAAACAAGTCTGCAACATGTGAAGCATCGTCAGTCTTCTTACACGCAATGAAGTGTGCCATCTTAGAGAATCGATCAACCACCACAAACACAGAATCATGACCATTCTTTGTTCTAGGCAACCCAATCACAAAGTCCATGGAGATGTCAACCCATGGTTGCTGAGGAATTGGCAGTGGCATATACAAACCATGAGGCTTGGATTTTGACTTGGCTTGTTTACATGGCACACATTTTTCACAGATCTTCATAACATCTTCTCTCATCTTAGGCCAATAGAAATGTTCCTTCAAAATATCCAATGTCTTCTGGACACCAAAATGGCCCATCAACCCTCCACCATGAGCCTCACGTACAAATAGCTCCCGTATAGAACACTTTGGAATGCATAACTTGTTTTCTTTAAACAAATAACCATCATGCCTATAAAACTTATCAAATGAAGCATGTTCACAAGCAGCGTATAAGGAAGAAAATTCAGAATCATCTTTGTACATTTCTTTAAGTGATCCAAACCCAAGAAGCTTAGAACTTAATGTGGTGATAAGAGTATGACGTCTAGACAATGCATCAGCCACAATGTTTTCTTTACCCTTTTTGTATTTGATCACATAAGGAAATGACTCAATGAATTCAACCCATTTGATATGCCTCCTACTCAAATTAGCTTGCCCCTTAAGGTACTTAAGAGACTCATGATCCGTATGAACCACAAATTCCTTAGGCCTTAAGTAATGCTGCCATGTTTGCAAAGATCTAACCAATGCATAAAGCTCTTTTTCATAAGTGGAATAATTCAAGTGAGCCCCCTTTAATTTTTCACTAAAATATGCAATTGGTCTACCTTCTTGAATCAAAACAGCCCCAATACCCACCCCGGATGCATCACACTCAAGTTCAAACATTTTATTAAAATTAGGCAATGCAAGAATAGGAGTAGATGTCAACCTTTCTTTCAGTAAATTGAATGCAGCTTCTTGCCTTTCTCCCCAATGAAAACTAACTTCCTTCTTCACAAGCTCATTAAGGGGGGCAGCTATGGTACTGAAGTCACGAACAAACCTTCGATAGAAACTTGCAAGCCCATGGAAGCTTCTAACTTGGGACACTGTTGTTGGAGTTGGCCATTCTTTGATTGCCTTGACCTTCTCGTCATCCACCTCAATTCCCTGGCCACTTACAACAAAACCAAGAAAAACAACCTTATCCATGCAAAATGTGCACTTCTTTAAGTTAGCAAATAATGACTCTTTTCTTAAAGTTTCCAAAACAATACGCAAATGTTCCAAGTGAACTTCAACATTAATGCTATAAATCAGGATATCATCAAAATAGACCACGACAAACTTACCAATGTACTCTCGTAAAACATGATTCATTAACCTCATGAATGTACTCGGAGCATTAGTTAGTCCAAAGGGCATAACTAACCACTCATACAAACCAAACTTTGTTTTAAAAGCTGTTTTCCATTCATCACCTTCATTAATTCGAATTTGATGATAGCCACTTTTCAAATCAATTTTTGAGAAGATCTTAGCACCATGCAACTCATCCAACATATCATCTAACCTTGGAATAGGGTAACGATACTTTACCGTTATTTTGTTGATGGCTCTACAGTCCATACACATTCTCCATTCACCTGACTTCTTGGGTACCACAATGACCGGTACAACACATGGACTCATGGATTCTCGAATTCTTCCTCTTGAAAGCAAATCCTCCACTTGCCTTTGGATTTCTCGTGTCTCCTCGGGATTAGCTCTATAGGCTGGACGGTTTGGTAGAGCAGCCCCTGGAATGAAATCAATGCGATGCTCGATCTCTCGTAAAGGTGGTAACCACTTGGTTCTTCCTTTGGGAAGACATCTTGGTATTCCTGCAAAATATTCACAACAAAACTTGGCGGATTGTTGGTTAGTTTTTCAGCATATGTACAAGCTTCCTTGAATACCAACACTATCACTCTTTTTTTTTCGTCAATCGCTCTCTTAACTTCACTCGTTTTTGCAAAGAAATTCTTCTTGACACACTCTCTTTTTTCATCATCATTTGTCTCACTTTTCTCACCCTCAACACTCTTTGCTTTATTTTTACTGCTCATTTTTTTCTCTTTGCACTCATTATTTTTCCTCTCATCCTCCCAAGCTCGCCTTGAAGTGATCATTTTAATTTGGTCCTCCTGCACTTGTTGTGGGGTTAGGGAGACAAGAACTACTTTCTTTTCATGATCTTTAAGCATATATTGATTAAGAAAGCCATCATAGATAACTTTCCTATCAAATTGCCAAGGTCTACCAAGTAGTATATGACTTACTTGCATTGGAACCACGTCACACATCACTTCGTCTTTGTACTTTCCGATGGAAAATGTGATCAAGGCCTGTTTAGTCACCTTCACTTCGCCACATTCATTCAACCATTGAAGCTTATATGGGTGTGGATGCTTCAACGTGCGCAAATTCAGCTTCTCAATTACCTCGTTACTCACAACATTGGTACAACTCCCACCATCAATAATGAGGCTACATACTTTACCTTGCACCAAACATCGCGTATGGAAGATATTTTCTCGTTGTTGTGTGTCTTCCACCTTGGCTTGTATGTTTAAAACTTTCTTGACCACCAAGAGCTCTCCGCTTTCTGCCTCGGTTTGCTCCAAGTCCTCTTCATCATCCGAAACATCCTCCTTTTCATTTTCAGACTCTATTTCACCACTTTCATGAAGAAGCATAACTTTTTTGTTTGGGCATTGTGAAGCAATGTGCCCCACACCTAGACAACGAAAACATTTAATTTCACGAGTTCGTGTAGGGGTAGAAACGATACCTTTGCCTTTGCCCATTTCCCTACCTTTTGTGGCATCATCTTGGTTCTTTAAAGGTGTAGAAAAGGTACCTTTAGATGTCTCCCCTTTTGGCCTATGAGAATATTGAGAGTTGGACGTACTTCCCTTAGAAAAACTATTTCTTCTCCTCAATTGTCTTTCAACTTTCATGGCCGTATGAACCATCTCTTCAAGGTCTAAACAATATTGCAACTCCACGACATTAGAAATATCTTGATTCAAGCCACTCAAGAATCTTGCCATTGTTGCTTCCCTATCTTCTTCAATATTTGCTCTAATCATGGCAATCTCCATCTCTTTGTAATAATCATCCACAGACTTTGCTCCCTGATTCAAAGATTGTAATTTGCGATACAAGTCTCGAAAATAGTGAGAGGGAACAAACCTTTTACGCATAACAGCCTTCATTTCAACCCATGTAGAAATAGGCCTTTCTCCATTTCTTCTTCGGTTGGTGACTAATTGATCCCACCATACTATAGCGTAATCTGTGAATTCAATTGCTGCTACTTTCACCTTTTGATCCTCGCGATAATTATTACATGCAAAAATCAGTTCAACCTTTTTTTCCCAGTCCAAATACGCTTCTGGATCACTCTTTCCTTGAAATTGTGGAATTCTCATCTTAATGTTGTTGAGTCCTCTATTAGCACCATGGTTTCTTCTATGCCTCCTTCTTTCAGATCCTCTATCCCATTCATCATTTTGAGCGTCATCTTCATGATTTTCATCAGAAACTTGTGATGGTGGTGGAGCATGAGGTCCACGTGCCTCCAATCTATCCATTCTTTCATGGATTTGATTAAACTCGTCAGTCATTAAACGTCGCATTTCAGCCATGAGAGCTTGGACTTGAATGTTAGGAAGGGGTTGATTATCTTCCATCTTTTAATCTGAAAAAAAAACAAGAGTAAAAAAAAATATTTCCTCTCCTCACTCCCTTACGTGTTTCACTCAAGAGATGTCACTCAACGCTCGTGTCTCATACAAAAAAATAATCGGCTTTTACCCTCAAGTGTTCTCACAACTCAATGCCTTTTACCTCTCTATTCCTTGTGGAGCTCAATTGGTAAAAGAACAAATCAAATTAGAGCACAAAACTGAAAGTGTTCAAGAAAATCCTTTAGAACTTAATTTGATACCAACGAGTTTAGAACTTTTAAAGAAGATGGGATAAACAAAAAAAAAAATAGTAAGGTGAGGAGAAACAAAGTACTAAACAATGAGAAGAAGTTGGAACAAAAATGATATAGAAGATAAATTATTGATTTTCAAGCACACGTGTTCATATAAACTTCTTTTATTATTTTTTTTTTTGCAACCTTTTTCTTTAATTTTTTTTTGCTGCACTTTTTTTATGCTTTTTTTTGTTGCACTTTTTTTTGTTCTTATTTCGCTCTTCTTCTTTTCTTTTTTTTTGCTCTTTTTTTTTGTTGAACAACGTGACTTTTTTTTAATATGACAAAACTAAAAAAATTGTAAAAGATAAGATAAGATGATAAGAAAGACAAACACAATGATAAGATCAAAATGTAAAAACAACTTAAGAATCGAACCTTTGTAGCTCTGATACCAAATGATACGAAACGTTGACCCGCAAGTTAAATGTAACTTGGAACCTTCGTATAGGATAGGATAGGCGTCAAAGTACCCGATAATTGGGACTCCCACACGCCTAGAGCAAGTCCTTGACCCGTTAGTTATAAGAACTAAGAACCAAAGGAATACGAGAACGCCACAAGAATGTGCTCACAATCTTGATAAGTTCTTGAACTATGAACTCTCCAACAAAGAACAAAGCTCACAAAGATGAGTAAAACTCTAAAGTAAGATATATATTTCTCAAGTGAATTGATTTGAAAGTACATAGGAAGCCATCTATTTATAGGCTTCAAAAACCAACTCAAAAGACACTAATTAAATTCAATGGATTAAAGAAGGGACTTTAATCCATGACTCTTGACATTTTGTCTTCAATTGGTAGATAATTCTAGAACTCTTAAACAAAAAAAACGGATTAGGCATTTCTAGGCCTTTATTGGACTCAAATAAACTTCTAATGGACTTCAAAATACATCCATTCTACCACTTGGGCTTAGTACTAGCCCATAATATCTCAAAGACCCAAGAAAATGCAACTTTTGGGCTTTTATGCTTCCATATTAGGATCCAATGTTTCAAGTCTAGTAACATGCTTCATCACTTGCGGTTGAGCATCGTCTTTGCATGCAGACTCTTGGATATCAACAACTAAGCTCGTAAAAACTTCTTTGATCTTCTTTGCTCGCCCTCTTGTCATTGGGCCTTCACGTATTTCCATGACATCTTTGGAATGGTTTGATGATCCTCCATCACTTAGTCTCGAATATGTATGAGTTCGAATCTATTAACTAGATTCGAATAGGCTTAATATCGAATATGTCTAGCTCATCTCAAATGTATGCTTGGAACTATGTATGCCTTCGATTCTATGTGTGTGTTACGAATCTATAGATTCGAATTAGGTATGGTTCGAATCTAGCTTCCTTAATTCGAATCTGTGTTTGTTCCTAGCCAAAGTCGAATTCCTAAATCAGATTAAGTTATTAAATAACCTAATGAAATTGAAAGTATCGTTTAATTATGATAAAAATCATAAGTTTCAAGATGCATAACTATTTTATGCACAAATAAATTAACGGACTCTGTACGAACCCTTAGAATGTGTATGTCCTGTTTCACCTTGCTAAGTAATACGTTTGGCTTTGTTTCAAGGCCATATATACATCTGTAATTAGATGGATCGTATTAATCTGATAAAATAGACTCACCTTGGGACGATAGGAACTACCTCAGACTC
This sequence comes from Centrapalus pauciflorus, assembly GCA_020465985.1. Classification (NCBI taxonomy): domain Eukaryota; kingdom Viridiplantae; phylum Streptophyta; class Magnoliopsida; order Asterales; family Asteraceae; genus Centrapalus; species Centrapalus pauciflorus. Next base: position 244,971 of record JAANYP010002855.1, read on the forward strand.
GACAGCCAGAATTGACAATAACCTAATTATATAACTAGGGTTATATGGATAGATCATGTTACAGACTTGACATTAATATGCCAGACTTGAAACTGAACTGCAGGAGACCGTCGATTTGACAGAGTAAACTGAACCGCTTAATTCGTTAAGCATTATCTGACTACGGACCACTGTGAGTGACAGATTTCATTAATTACTTGCATATATTTCGATACTTATTGGTGAATGTATTGACTGTATGGAAACTTCCGATTGTTGCTGCATGTTTCTTTAATACTATTTTGTATCATAGAAACGTACTTTGACATTACTGAAGCTAGACACTTGAATTGCCTTGATTGCATGTTCACTTTTACATTTTATGTAAATACTTATCATGCTTACTGCCTACTTGACTGTTGACATACTTGCCGCTGCATACTGCATTATCCGACAGGACCGAATGTGAGATCTCCATTCACAGGAGGGAATTCTGCAGATTCCTTTCCTATTTGACTTGTTTCCATACATTTCCCGTAGGGCATCGGCCTTACACAGGGGAATACAAACTGGGTTGTCTCCCAACCTTTTTGCCGTCTCTGACGTATTGCCGACAGGAACTGATAGTATGTTATATGTGTGTGGTAACTAATGGAACTCTGTTAACTCACTAAGCAATGTTAGCTTACTCTGTCATGACAACTCTTTTACAGGAAAAGTTGATAAAGGCAAGACCATAGCAGGTAGTTCGTCCCAGGCTAAGTGATTTTGGACATTTGATGAATAGCAGACTTTTGGACTTTTGCTGACGCCCATTTTGAATAGATGATGCGGTCTCGGGTAGCTTGTTCAGTCTTCCGCACTCTGATTGAAGATTTAGAAGCTAGTTTAGACCACCATTTGATCTTTAACTTATTGTTGTAATTAAGTATTCAGGCTGATGGAGGTATCAAACAATTAGTAATATTTATTACTTAATGAAATGAAATTTTATGACGTGTACTGTTTGTGGTAACTTGGATGTTACAATATATTTCGGTACTTATTGGTGATTGTTACAGACTTGTATGGAAACATCTGTTGCTGCCTGTTCCTTGATTACTTAATTGTATGCTAGGAACGTATGATAAACACTACTGAAACTGGACAACTGCTGATGCATGTTCCTTGGTTACTTAATTGTATGCTAGCAACGTATGATAGACATTGTTGAAACTGGACAACTGTTGTTGCATGTTCCTTGATAACTTGCATTGCTCAGGACCGCTGTGAGTGACAGATTTCATTACTTACTTGCATATGTTTCGGTACTTATAAGTGATTGTTATTGACTTGTATGGAAACATCTGTTGCTGCCTGTTCCTTGATTACTTAATTGTATGTTAGGAACGTATGGTAGACACTGATGAATCTGGACAAATCCTGCTTCATGTTCCTTGATTACTAGCATTGCTCACGACCGCTGTGAGTGACAGATTACATTACTTACTTGCACATGTTTCGGTACTTATTGGTGATTGTTACTGACTTGTATGGAAACATCTCTTGCTGCCTGTTCCTTGATTACTTAATTGTATGCTAGGAACGTATGATAGACACTGCTAAAACTGGAAAACTGCTGCTGCATGTTCCTTGATTACTTGCATTGCTCAGGACCGATGTGAGTGACAGATTGCATTACTTACTTGCATATGTTTTGGTACTTATTTGTGATTGTTACTGAATTGTATGGAAACATCTGCTGCTGCTTGTTCCTTGATTACTTAATTGTATGTTAGGAACGTACGATAGACACTACTGAAACTGGACAACTGCTGCTGCATGTTCCTTGATTACTTAATTGTATGCTAGGAACGTATGATAGACACTACTGAAACTGGACAACTGCTGTTACATGTTCCTTGATTACTTAATTGTATGCTAGGAACATATGATAGACATTGTTGAAACTAGACAACTGTTGTTGCCTGTTAATTGATAACTTGCATTGCTCAGGACCGCTGTGAGTGACTGATTGCTTACTTACTTGCATATGTTTCGGTACTTATTGGTGATTGTTACTGACTTGTATGGAAACATCTGTTGCTGTCTGTTCCTTGATTACTTAATTGTATGCTAGAATCGTATGATAGACACTACTGAATCGGACAACTGCTGCTGCATGTTCCTTGATTACTTAATTGTATGCTAGGAACGTATGATAGACATTGTTGAAACTGGACAACTGTTGTTGCATGTTCATTGATTACTTGCATTGCTCAGGATCGCTGTTAGTGACAGATTGCATTACTTACTTGCATATGTTTCGGTACTTATTGGTGATTGGTACTGACTTGTATGGAAACATCTGTTGCTGCCTGTTCCTTGATTACTTAATTGTATGTTAGGAACGTATGATAGACACTGCTGAAACTGGACAACTGCTGCTGCATGTTCCTTGATTACTTAATTGTATGCTAGGATCGTATGATAGACATTGTTGAAACTGGACAACTGTTGTTGCATGTTCATTGATTACTTGCATTGCTCAGGATCGCTGTTAGTGACAGATTGCATTACTTACTTGCATATGTTTCGGTACTTATTGGTGATTGGTACTGACTTGTATGGAAACATCTGTTGCTGCCTGTTCCTTGCTTACTTAATTGTATGCTAGAATCATATGATTGACACTACTGAAATTGGACAACTGCTGCTGCATGTTCCTTGATTACTTAATCGTATGTTAGGAACGTATGATAGACATTGATGAATCTGGACAACTGTTGGTGCATGTTCATTGATTACTTGCATTGCTCAGGACCGCTGTGAGTGACAGATTGCTTACTTACTTGCATATGTTTCGGTACTTTTTGGTGATTGTTACTGACTTGTATGGGATCATCTGTTGCTGCCTGTTCCTTGATTACTTAATTGTACGTTAGGAACGTATGATAGATACTGATGAATCTGGACAACTCCTGCTTCATGTCCCTTGATTACTTAATTGTATGTTAGGAACGTATGATAGACATTGATGAATCTGGACAACTGTTGGTGCATACTCATTGATTACTTGCATTGCTCAGGACCGCTGTGAGTAACTGATTGCATTACTTACTTGCATATTTTCGGTACTTATTGGTGATTGCTACTGGCTTGTATGAAAACATCTGCTGATGCTTTTTCCTTGATTACTTAATTGTATGTTAGGAACGAATGATAGACACTACTGAAACTGGACAACAACTGCTGCATTTTCCTTGATTACTTAATTGTACGCTAGGAACGTATGATAGACATATGTTTTGGTACTTATTGGTGATTGCTACTGACTTGTATAGAAACATCTGCAGCTGCTTATTCCTTGATTACTTAATTGTATGTTAGGAATGTATGATATACACTAATGAAACTGGACAACTGCTGCTTCATGTTCCTTGATTACTTAATTGTATGCTAGGAACGTATGATAGACACTACTGAAACTGGACAACTGCTGCTACATGTTCCTTGATTACTTAATTGTATGCTAGGAACGTATGATAGACATTGTTGAAACTAGACAACTGTTGTTGCATGTTCATTGATAACTTGCATTGCTCAGGACCGCTGTGAGTGACAGATTGCTTACTTACTTGCATATGTTTCGATACTTATTGGTGATTGCTACTGACTTGTATAGAATCATCTGCTGCTGCATGTTCCTTGATTACTTAATTGTATGCTAGGAATGTATGTTAGACACTGATGAAATTGGACAACTCCTGCTTCATGTTTCTTGATTACTTGCATTGCTCAGGACCGCTGTGAGTGACAGAATGCATTACTTACTTGCATATGTTAAGGTACTTATTTGTGATTGTAACTGACTTATATGGAAACATCTGCTGCTGCTTGTTCCTTGATTACTTACTTGCATTGCTAGGAACGTACGATAGACACTGCTGAAACTGGACAACTGCTGCTGCGTGTTCCTTATTTACTTGAATTGCTCGAGACCGCTCTGAGTGACAGATTGCATTACTTACTTGCATATGTTTCGGAACTTATTGGTGATTGCTACTGACTTGAATGGAAACATCTATTGCTGCCTGTTCAATGATTACTTAATTGTATGCTAGGAACGTATGGTAGACACTGCTGAAACTGGACAACTGCTGCTTCATGTTCCTTGATTACTTGCATTGCTCAGGACCGCTGTGAGCTACAGATTGCATTACTTACTTGCATCTGTTTCGGTACTTATTGGTGATTGCTATTGACTTGTATAGAAACATCTGCTGCTGTTTGTTCAATGATTAATTAATTGTATGCTAGGAACGTATGATAGACACTACTGAATCTGGACAAATGCTGCTGCATGTTCCTTGATTAATTAATTGTATGCTAGGAACGTACGATAGACACTGCTGAAACTGGACAACTGCTGCTTGTTCCTTGATTACTTAATTTTATGTTAGGAATGAATGATAGACACTGACGAATCTGGATAACTCCTGCTTCATGTTCCTTGATTACTTGCATTGCAAAGGACCGCTGTGAGTGACAGATTGCATTAGTTACTTGCATATATTTCGGTACTTATTGGTGATTGTTACAGACTTCTATGGAAACATCTGTTGCTGCCTGTTCCTTGATTACTTAATTGTATGCTAGGAATGTATGATAGACACTGACGAATCTGGATAACTCCTGCTTCATGTTCCTTGATTACTTGCATTGCTAAGGACCGCTGTGAGTGACAGATTGCATTAGTTACTTGCATATATTTCGGTACTTATTGGTGATTGTTACAGACTTGTATGGAAACATCTGTTGCTGCCTGTTCCTTGATTACTTAATTGTATGCTAGGAACGTATGATAAACACTACTGAAACTGGACAACTGCTGCTGCATGTTCCTAGGTTACTTAATTGTATGCAAGCAACGTATGATAGACATTGTTGAAACTGGACAACTGTTGTTGCATGTTCCTTGATAACTTGCATTGCTCAGGACCGCTGTGAGTGACAGATTTCATTACTTACTTGCATATGTTTCGGTACTTATAAGTGATTGTTATTGACTTGTATGGAAACATCTGTTGCTGCCTGTTCCTTGATTACTTAATTGTATGTTAGGAACGTATGGTAGACACTGATGAATCTGGACAAATCCTGCTTCATGTTCCTTGATTACTAGCATTGCTCACGACCGCTGTGAGTGACAGATTACATTACTTACTTGCACATGTTTCGGTACTTATTGGTGATTGTTACTGACTTGTATGGAAACATCTCTTGCTGCCTGTTCCTTGATTACTTAATTGTATGCTACGAACGTATGATAGACACTGCTAAAACTGGAAAACTGCTGCTGCATGTTCCTTGATTACTTGCATTGCTCAGGACCGATGTGAGTGACAGATTGCATTACTTACTTGCATATGTTTTGGTACTTATTTGTGATTGTTACTGACTTGTATGGAAACATCTGCTGCTGCTTGTTCCTTGATTACTTAATTGTATGTTAGGAACGTACGATAGACACAACTGAAACTGGACAACTGCTGCTGCATGTTCCTTGATTACTTAATTGTATGCTAGGAACGTATGATAGACACTACTGAAACTGGACAACTGCTGTTACATGTTCCTTGATTACTTAATTGTATGCTAGGAACATATGATAGACATTGTTGAAACTAGACAACTGTTGTTGCCTGTTCATTGATAACTTGCATTGCTCAGGACCGCTGTGAGTGACTGATTGCTTACTTACTTGCATATGTTTCGGTACTTATTGGTGATTGTTACTGACTTGTATGGAAACATCTCTTGCTGTCTGTTCCTTGATTACTTAATTGTATGCTAGAATCGTATGATAGACACTACTGAATCGGACAACTGCTGCTGCATGTTCCTTGATTACTTAATTGTATGCTAGGAACGTATGATAGACATTGTTGAAACTGGACAACTGTTGTTGCATGTTCATTGATTACTTGCATTGCTCAGGATCGCTGTTAGTGACAGATTGCATTACTTACTTGCATATGTTTCGGTACTTATTGGTGATTGGTACTGACTTGTATGGAAACATCTGTTGCTGCCTGTTCCTTGATTACTTAATTGTATGTTAGGAACGTATGATAGACACTGCTGAAACTGGACAACTGCTGCTGCATGTTCCTTGATTACTTAATTGTATGCTAGGAACGTATGATAGACATTGTTGAAACTGGACAACTGTTGTTGCATGTTCATTGATTACTTGCATTGCTCAGGATCGCTGTTAGTGACAGATTGCATTACTTACTTGCATATGTTTCGGTACTTATTGGTGATTGGTACTGACTTGTATGGAAACATCTGTTGCTGCCTGTTCCTTGCTTACTTAATTGTATGCTAGAATCATATGATTGACACTACTGAAATTGGACAACTGTTGCTGCATGTTCCTTGATTACTTAATCGTATGTTAGGAACGTATGATAGACATTGATGAATCTGGACAACTGTTGGTGCATGTTCATTGATTACTTGCATTGCTCAGGACCGCTGTGAGTGACAGATTGCTTACTTACTTGCATATGTTTTGGTACTTTTTGGTGATTGTTACTGACTTGTATGGGATCATCTGTTGCTGCCTGTTCCTTGATTACTTAATTGTATGTTAGGAACGTATGATAGATACTGATGAATCTGGACAACTCCTGCTTCATGTCCCTTGATTACTTAATTGTATGTTAGGAACGTATGATAGACATTGATGAATCTGGACAACTTTTGGTGCATGCTCATTGATTACTTGCATTGCTCAGGACCGCTGTGAGTGACTGATTGCATTACTTACTTGCATATTTTCGGTACTTATTGGTGATTGCTACTGGCTTGTATGAAAACATCTGCTGATGCTTTTTCCTTGATTACTTAATTGTATGTTAGGAACGAATGATAGACACTACTGAAACTGGACAACAACTGCTGCATTTTCCTTGATTACTTAATTGTATGCTAGGAACGTATGATAGACATATGTTTCGGTACTTATTGGTGATTGCTACTGACTTGTATAAAAACATCTGCAGCTGCTTATTCCTTGATTACTTAATTGTATGTTAGGAATGTATGATATACACTAATGAAACTGGACAACTGCTGCTTCATGTTCCTTGATTACTTAATTGTATGCTAGGAACGTATGATAGACACTACTGAAACTGGACAACTGCTGCTACATGTTCCTTGATTACTTAATTGTATGCTAGGAACGTATGATAGACATTGTTGAAACTAGACAACTGTTGTTGCATGTTCATTGATAACTTGCATTGCTCAGGACCACTGTGAGTGACAGATTGCTTACTTACTTGCATATGTTTCGATACTTATTGGTGATTGCTACTGACTTGTATAGAATCATCTGCTGCTGCATGTTCCTTGATTACTTAATTGTATGCTAGGAATGTATGTTAGACACTGATGAAATTGGACAACTCCTGCTTCATGTTTCTTGATTACTTGCATTGCTCAGGACCGCTGTGAGTGACAGATTGCATTACTTACTTGCATATGTTTCGGTACTTATTTGTGATTGTTACTGACTTATATGGAAACATCTGCTGCTGCTTGTTCCTTGATTACTTACTTGCATTGCTAGGAACGTACGATAGACACTGCTGAAACTGGACAACTGCTGCTGCATGTTCCTTATTTACTTGAATTGCTCGAGACCGCTCTGAGTGACAGATTGCATTACTTACTTGCATATGTTTCGGTACTTATTGGTGATTGCTACTGTAACATCCAAGTTTCCACAAACAGTGCACGTCATAATATTTCATTTCATTAAGTAATAAATATTACTAATTGTTTGATACCACAGGTCCATCAGCATGATTACTTAATTACAACAATATATTAAAATCAAATGGTAGTCTAACTAGCTTCTAAATCTTCAATCAGAGTGCGGAAGACTGAACAAGCTACCCGAGACCGCATCATCATATCAAAATAGGCGTCATCAAGAGTCCAAAAGTCTGCTATTCATCAAAGTCCAGATTCACTTAGCCTGGGACGAACTACCTGTTATGGTCTTGCCTTTATCAATTTTTCCTGTAAAAGAGTTGTCATGACAGAGTAAGCTAACAATGCTTAGTGAGTTAACAGAGTTCCATTAGTTACCACTAATATATAACATACTATCAGCTCCTGCCGGCAAGTCAGTACGTCCTGAGACAGCAAAAAGGTTGGGAGACAACCCAGTTTGTTTTCCCCTATGTAAGGCCGAGGCCCTACGGGAAGTGTATGGAAACAAGTCATATAGGAAAGGAATCTGCAGAATTCCCTCCTGTGAATGGAGATCTCACATTCGGTCCTATCGGATAATGCAGTATGCAGCGGCAATTAAATAAACAGTCAAGTAATCAGTAAGCAAGATAAGTATTTACATAAAAATGTAAAAGTGAACATGCATTTGAGGCAATTCAAGTGTCTAGCTTCAGTAATGTCAAAAGTACGCTTCTATGATACAATAAAGTATTAAAGAAACATGCAGCAACAAACGGAAGTTTCCATACAGTCAGTGAACATTCACCAATAAGTATCGAAATATATGCAAGTAATTAATGAAATCTGTCACTCACAGTGGTCCGTAGTCAGATAATGCTTAATGAATTAAGCGGTTCAGTTTACTCTGTCAATCGACGGGTTCCTGCAGTTCAGTTTCAAGTCTGGCATATTAATGTCAAGTCTGTGTCATAATCTATATAACCCTAGTTACATATTCAGGTTATTGTCAATTCTGGCTGTCGAGTCTGAGGTAGTTCCTATCGTCCCAAGGTGAGTCTATTCTTATCAGATTAATACGATTCATCTAATTACATATGTGTGTCCTTGAAATATAGCCAATCATATTACTAGCTAGGTGCATCATGACATACGATTTCTAAGAGTTCATTCAGTGTCTGTTAATTCATTTGTGCATAAAATAGATGTGCAACTAGAATTTGTGAGTTTTATCATAATCATATTATACTTTTAATTACAATAGGTCGATTAATCACTTAATCTGATTTTAGGAATAAATCTTAGGCTTGGAACAAAATCAGATTCGAACAGCATCAGATTTAGACAGATTCGAAATTTAGGCAACAGATTCGAATAAGTATAGATTCGAATGGCTTAGATTCGAATGAGCATAATTCGAGTTTAGGATATTAGATTCGAAACACACACATATTAGATTCTAGGGGATAGATTCGAAACTAGCTCTTTAGATTCTAGGGGGAATAGATTCGAAATCAACAGATTCTAAACTAGGGAAGATAGATTCGAAGTCAATAGGTTCGAATCTAGCTAATCAGATTCGAGAACAACAATTTCGAGTCTACGGGGATTAGATTCGAAATCAACACCTTCGAATCTATTCATGAATTTCTCGAATTTGTTCTTCTTGTTCATCGTTTTTCCAGGTTTTAGCTACTAAACAAGAACATAAAAGATAGAGAAATGGTTACTAACCTTCGTCCAAGCTATAACCTTCGACTATAGATGATTTCCAAGCAAAAACAGGTCCTAAACGAAAGCAAATCAGCTTCAAATGAAGGGAAAATGAGCAAACTCGAATTTGCTCTTTCAAAACCGAACCAAAAGACAGAAAAGGGGTCGATCTTACCTCAAATCCGGACGAAATCAAACATGTAATGGTAGATTCGTGAAGAGCTTGACGTTATCTAACCGATGGCGTATGAATCACGATAATACGACGGTTCGATTAGGAGAAATGCTAGAGAGAAGGTGTAATTTTAGAGAGAGAAGGATGAGAACTCAAGTTTCCAAACTTAAGGAATGAGGAGGGGAGCTCCTATTTATAGGAAAATAGGAAAAAGATCAGATTTTCTACAGAATTTCCGGAATCGACCAGCTTTATTCCCATCAATCTGATTTGCATTTCCGATGCAAATAATAGCAAGGGAGTTCTAGATTTAGCTATAATTGTCTTTTAGTCATATATTTTTTTTTTATTCATTTTAGTCCGTTTCGTCATTTTCAGTCTTTAATTTGTCAAGTAGCTGAATTTTAAATATTAACTTTATTTCAGCTAAATTTTGGGCAACTTTTCATAATTAATTATAACTTAATATAATTAATTATTACAGATTCACATTTTCGGTTAATTACTAATATTTGGATAAAATTGCTTTATTATTCAAAGTCTGATGCTGTAATATATATTTTATAAATTACGGGCTGTTACAATCTTCCCCCGTTAAATTGATTCCGTCCTCGGAATCGACTAAAACAGGAATAATTTCGGATACTTCTGCCTAATCTCGTCTTCTCGTTCCCAAGTTTTGCGCAGATCCCTTATGGTATTTCCATTGAACTAACACCATTGGAATTTCCTTGTTGCGCAATTTCGAAACCTTATGGTCAATTATACGCTCGGGCTCTCCTTCGTATCGCAACTGCTCGTCTAATTGCACGTCTTTCCATGGAATCGCAGCTTCAGCATCAACTAAAGACTTTCGCAGATTACTCACGTGAAATACATCATGAATTCCAGACATTTCAGCAGGCAACTTTAGTCTGTAGGCTTGCAATCCTATACGCTCGAGAATTTCAAAAGGACCCACAAATCGAGGGCTCAACTTCCCCCGTTTGCCGAACCTTACTATTCCTTTTCTTGGCGAGACCTTCAACAACACTTTATCTCCAACTTCAAACGCGATTGGTTTTCGTCTTTTATCATGATACTTCTTTTGTCTGTCTTGAGAAGTCTGAATCCGCTGTCGAATCAACTGTAGTTGGTCATGGGTTTCTTGCAGAATCGCTGGTCCAGAGATCGGGCGTTCACCTGTTTCCCTCCAACAGGTTGGAGTTCTACATCGACGTCCGTACAAAAGCCGATATGGAGGCATACCAATAGTCGAGTGATAACTATTGTTGTAAGCAAATTCTACAAACGGAAGGTGAGTATCCCAACTTCCACCGAGATCAATCACACATGCGCGTAACATATCTTCTAAGGTCAAAATTGTCCTCTCACTTTGCCCGTCAGTTTCAGGATGATAGGCGGTGCTCATCTTAAGTTCAGTTCCTAGTCCATTCTGAAAAGCCTACCAAAAACGAGAAGTAAATCTGCTGTCACGGTCCGATACTCTAGACAATGGCACACCATGTCTAGTCACGATTTCCTTTACGTACAATTCAGCTAACTTTTCGAGGCGTTCATCTTCACGTATGGGTAGGAATTGAGCTGACCTAGTAAGTCGATCCACTATTTCTCTTATAGAGTCATGATTCCGCTTAGTCCTGGGCAGCTTCGTCACAAAGTCCATGGTTATGTGGTCCCACTTCCATTCCGGAATTGGCAATGGTTGTAGTTCCCCAT
>JAANYP010002855.1:256435-273222 GCA_020465985.1 Centrapalus pauciflorus
CCAGGGTGTATCGAGAATTTCGACATATGAGCTTCCGACAGAATTCGATCCCGAATACCTCCTAGTCTGGGAACCCATATTCTATCCAAAAACCGTCTAAGACCACGATTATCAAGAGTCAGCTGGGTCACATAAGTAACCATGCGTTCAGATTTCAAGTTCTCATCCCGAATGGCTTCGGTTTGAGCGGCAATAATCGATTCAGGCCAGGCAGACTCCATAGCAACAGAAGTCAAGGCATAACATCGAGAATATTGGTCTTGTCTGGTCTTACGGCTTAGGGCGTCTGCTACAATGTTTGCTTTACCAGGATGGTAAAGGATTTCACAGTCATAGTCTTTAATCAATTCCATAGATCGCCTTTGACGCATATTCAGCTCTTTCTGGTCAAATATATACTTCAGACTTTTGTGATCGGTATATAACTTGCACCTAGTCCCATACAAATAATGCCGCCAAATCTTTAGTGCAAAAGTCACGGCTGCAAGCTCTAAGTCATGCGTCGGGTAATTCTTTTCATGCGCCTTTAGCTGCCTTGATGCGTAGGCAATTACTTTATCCCTTTGCATCAGCACACAGCCTAATCCCATCTTAGATGCATCACTATAGACTACAAAATCATCATTACCCTCAGGTAAGGCCAAAATCGGCGCTTCTACTAGCTTACGTTTCAGAGTCTCAAAGGCTCGATCTTGAGATTCATTCCATTCAAACTTGACTTCTTTCTTTGTCAGGTTGGTTAAAGGTACCGCAATCTTGGAGAAATCACGGATAAATCTTCTGTAATAACCCGCTAGACCCAAGAAACTACGAACTTCAGATACATTTTTCGGCGCTTCCCACTTCTGAACCGCCTCAACTTTTGATGGATCTACAGCTATTCCTTCACCCGAGACAATATGTCCTAAAAACTGCACTTGGCGTAACCAAAATTCACATTTGGAGAATTTTGCATAGAGTCGTTCTTTTCGTAACAATTCTAGCAATTCTCGCAAATGCATCGCATGATCAGATTCAGATTTGGAGTAAATCAAAATGTCATCAATGAAGACTATCACTGATTTATCCAGCATTGGTCTACATACCCTATTCATGAGGTCCATAAATGCTGCCGGGGCATTTGTGAGACCAAACGGCATTACTAGGAATTCGAAATGACCGTAACGAGTACGAAATGCAGTCTTCGGTACGTCAGACTCGAATACTTTGAGTTGATGGTAACCAGATCGGAGATCGATCTTTGAGAAGTAGCTAGCCCCTTGCAGTTGATCAAACAAGTCGTCAATTCTTGGCAGAGGGTATCGGTTCTTGATTGTTACTTTATTCAGCTCCCGATAATCTATACACATGCGAAAGGTACCGTCCTTCTTCTTAACGAAAAGAACCGGAGCACCCCAAGGAGAAGTACTCGGACGAATAAACCCTTTATCCAGTAATTCCTGCAACTGACTCATCATTTCCTTCATTTCATTCGGAGCGAGACGGTAAGGGGCTTTCGCGATGGGAGCAGCACCCGGTACAAGGTCAATATGAAATTCGATTTGACGATCTGGTGGCAAACCAGAGATGTCATCCGGGAACACGTCAGGGAAATCTCGAACTACGGGCACATCGGACACGGTCTTTTTAATTTCCTTATTATCTAAGGCATATGCTAAAAAGGCGGCACAACCTTTGGTTAGGCACTTCCGGGCTTTCATTACAGAAATGAGACCTAAATCTCGAGTCTTTCTATCGCCATAAACATAACGTTCACTTCCTTGGGGGGTTTTAATTCTAATTATCCTTTTTGCACAAAGGATTTCAGCGTTGTTTATCATTAGCCAGTCCATTCCTATAATAACATCGAACTCCCTAATCCACATCGGTATCAGGTCAACGTCCGAGGAAAAGTCATCAATCACTAGCTTACAAGAACGAAAGACTCTATTCACAGTCACAAAGTTCGAGCTAGCAGTTTCTATGTCTAAGGGTGCAGGTAACATCACAGGGGCAAAATCAAACTGCCTAGCAAACCTTTCGGACACATAAGACAGATTAGAACCAGAGTCAAACAAGATTAAGGCAGGCATATCATTAACAAGAAATGTACCCGTGACGACGTCAGCAGTCTCTTTCGCCTCTTCGGCTGTCATCTGGAAAGCTCTCGGTTGATTCCTCGGAGCAGAGGAACCCTTAACTGATTGCTGAGGTGATGATGTAGGCGGAGGAACATATCGAGGCCGAGTACAATCTTTAGCATGATGCCCCAACGTAACACAGTTTCGACAAGCCTCGTCGCGTCTAGGACATTCCGACCTGTCGTGACCATTCTGTTTACAGCAGTAACACTTAACAAAAGCAGGATCACATTTCCCTTCATGAGTTTGCTTGCAGCGAGGACAAGCAGGCTTTGGTGTCGAGGACACAGCGAACGACTTAGCTTTCTTGGAAGACTGCCTTTCTCCCTTCTTTGAACTTTCACTCTTCCTTTCCGATCTCTCCTTCCCAGCTTTCTCAGATTTCTCCTTCTTGCTAGATTTAGCAATAAAAGGACACGCTCGCTCAGGATAGATTTCAAGCTCACCTACCCTAGCAATCTCGATCCAGACCATCCACAAACAAATCCCTTCTTCTTTCGTCAGTATCAACGGGGTGATCAGATAATAGTGAGAGCCTGGTAAATTCCAGCTCATAGTCCGTTACAGATCTCGTACCTTGCTGAAAAGATAGCAGGGTTTTCTCCATCTGACGCTTGACATCCTGGGGGCAGTATTTCTCTTTCAAATGAATCTTAAATTGTTCCCAAGTAATGGATTTCTCCATTGCTTCAGACATGGGATTCGTAATCGACTTCCACCAACGGCCAGCTCCATCTTCTAACATTCCCGTCGCAAATGTCACCTTATCTTCTTCATTACACTTGGAGAGTCTAAACGCTTTCTCCATGTTTGCGACCCAGTCTATAGCCTTAACAGGATCAGATGACCCCGCAAAAGTACGAGCTCCACACTTTTTGAAATCGACAAACGTACACTCACGCCCTACCTTAACGTGATGGTCAGAAGAGTCAGTCTCACTTTCATCAGAGGACACGTGTCTACGCTTCCTCTTCCTGTCTTTCTTCGGCGGGTGCCGTGAACTATTTCTTCCTATGCTGTCAGTTCTGAAGTCCTGTAGCGCTTGAGCAGTTCTCGCAACCTAAGGTTTTTCCTCACGTGCGCTTAAATTCATTTCGCGCTGGTTTAACTTCATTCAGTCTGCCTGCAATCACTGCTTTTACCCTTGTCAGCAAATCCTTAATCTCCCTAAATCTGGCTTCAACTGCCATATCAGTCTGCAGTCGGTTCCTATCCATCATAAGCTGCATTTGCCTACGGTTATCCTCATTCAACTTATGAACAAGGTCAATCAATTGAGCCTGCTGGGGAGGCACAGGGGTGGCAGTACTGCTTGAGTCATTAGCAGTATTCTCAGGGTCAGTGCCTAAGTCTTCTACGTGAACAGATTCTTTGTGTTGATCAGCTGCAGCATCAGCAGCTTTATCAACCTTTGAGGAACCGGCAACAGTCGGATTTTTATCAGCCATTGGCTGAAAAATATAAAGGAAATAGCTATTATTTCCTGATTCAATAAGCACAATTCAAGTCATAATTCCTACATCAGATAATCATATCTAATTTTCATAGATATGAAGGCAGTCAGTCAATCAGGCAGATACAAAGTCAAGTCAAAGTCAAGTCAAGGTCAAGTCAGTATTAAGCAGTCAATCCCTTCCAAATCCTATCAGTCATCATTTGCCTATCTTAGGTCAAGTTGTGTGGGTAGTCCTTTACTAATTAGGTTACCCTAGGCCTCGGTGACTTGTTCGGGAATTCAGAGTCACATAGTCCATATCATACCAGTAGTTTAAGTATCGGGTGGCCAATCCGATGATTAAACTGCTGCTCTGATACCAACTTGTAACATCCAATTTTCCACAAACAATACACGTCATAATATTTCATTTCATAAATAATATTAATTGTTTGATACCACAGGCCCATCAGCAAAATACTTAATTACAACAATAATTTGAAGATCAAATGGTGGTCTAACTAGCTTCTAAATCTTCAATCAGAGTGCGGAAGACTGAACAAGCTACCCGAGACCGCATCGTCTTTACAAAATAGACATCATCAAAAGTCCAAGGTCTGCTATTCATCAAAATCCAGATTCACTTAGCCTGGGATGAACTACCTGTTATGATCTTGCCTTTATCAGCTTTTCCTGAAAAGGAGTTGTCATGACAGAGTAAGCTACAAAGCTTAGTGAGTTAACAGAGTTCCACAAAATACCACACACATATATAACATACTATCAGATCCTGTCGGTCAACACGTCAGAGACGGTAATTAGGTTGGGAGACAACCCGGTCAGCATTCCCATATGTACGGCCGAAGCCCTACGGGAAGTGTATGGAAACAAGTCAGATAGGAAAGGAATCTGCAGAATTCCCTCCTGTGAATGGAGATCTCACATTCGGTCCAGTCGGATGATGCAATATGCAACGGCAAGTATATAAACAGTCAAGTAAGCAGTAAGCATGATGCGTATTTACATAAAATGTAAAAGTGAACATGCAATCAAGGCATTTCAAATGTCTAGTTCAGTAATGGCCACATACGTTTCTATGATACAATATAGTATTAAAGAAATATGCAGCAATCAATCAGTAGTTTCCATACAGTCAATACATTCACCAATAAGTATCGAAATATATGTAAGTAATTAATGAAATCTGTCACTCACAGTAGTCCGTAGTCAGATAGTGCTTAACGAGTTAAGCGGTTCAGTTTACTCTGTCAAACGACGGGTTCCTGCATTTCAGTTTCAAGTCTGAGTCATAATCTATATAACCCTAGTTATTTATTCAGGTCATTGTCAATTCTGATTATCGAGTCTGAGGTAGTTCCTATTGTCCCAAGGTGAATCTATTCTTATCAGATTATTACGATTCATCTTATTACAGATGTATGGCTTTGAACAAGCCAATCGTATTGCTTGACAAGGTGAATAGGATATACATATTCTAAAGGTTCATACAGTGTCAGTTAATTTATTTGTGCATAAAATAATTATGCAACTTTGACACTTATGATTTTTAACATAATCAAAGGATACTTTCAATTACATAAGGTTGATTAATCATTTAGTCTGATTTAGGAATTAACCTTAGACTTGGAACAACAACAACCAGATTCGAATTAGGAATGCTAGATTCGAACCATAGCCATTTCGAATCTATAGATTCGAATCAAGGGACTAGATTCGAATGGCTTATTAGACTCGAAGGCAAGCACTAGATTCGAAGGCAAGCACTAGATTCGAACAAGGGACTTAGACTCGAATGGCTAATAGATTCGAATGGCTAATAGATTCGAATGGCTATATTAGATTCTAAGGGAGGATAGATTCGAATCATAAACATTTCGAATCTAATAGCTTAGATTCGAATTCAACACCCTATTGAATGTCTCGAATCTGTTCTATATGTTCATCAACTTTCCAGGTTTTAACTACGAATTTAAACAAAAAGTGAGGGAGAAATAGTTACTAACCTTCGTCCAAGCTATATCTTTCGACTATGAATGATTCCCAAGCAAGAACAGGTCCTAAACGAGGGCAAATCAGTTTCAAATGAAGGAAAAATGAACAGATTCGAAATTGTCCTTTAAAACCGAGCCAAAAGTCAGAAAAACGGTCGATCTTACCTCAAATTCGGACGAAAACAAACACGAGATGGTAGATTCGCGAAGAACTCAACGATCTCTATCCAATGGCGTACGAAACACGAGAATCCAACGGTTCGATTTGAAGAAAAGCTAGAGAGAAGGAGGAGAGTGTAGAGAGAGAGAGAGAGTCAATTTTTTCCAAACTCTAAAAGTGAGGAGTAAAGCTCCTAATTATAGGGAAATAGGGAAAATCAGATATTCTACTGAATTTTCCGAAATTGTCCAACTTTTATTCCCAATACTCCGATTTGCATTTCAGATACAAATATTAGCAAAGAATTTCTAAATCTGCAACAATTGTCTTTTAATAAATTTTTAACCCATTTTAGTCAGTTTCGCTATTTTCAGTCATTAAATTGTCATTTTAGCTGAATTTTAATTATTAACTTAATTTCAACTAAATTTTGGGCAGTTTATCATAATTAATTATAACTTAATATAATTAATTATTTCAGATTCACATTATCAGCTATTTACCAATAATTGGATAAAATTTGCTTTATTATCCAAAGTCTGATGCTGAAATATATATATAATAATTTCGGGCCGTTACAATCTTCCCCCGTTAAATTAATTCCGTCCTCGGAATTTACTAAGACAAAAATAATTTCGGATACTTCTGCCTAATTTCGTCTTCTCGTTCCCAAGTTTGCGCAGATCCCTTATGATATTTCCATTGAACTAACACCATTGGGATTTCCTTGCTTCGCAATTTCGAAACTTTATGGTCGATTATACGCTCAGGCTCTTCTTCATACCGCAACTGCTCATCTAATTGCACGTCTTTCCAAGGAATCACGGCTTCAGCGTCAGCTAAACACTTTCGAAGGTTACTCACATGAAATACATCATGAATCCCAATCATTTCGGCAGGCAGCTTTAGTCTGTAGGCTTGCAATCCTATACGTTCAAGAATTTCAAAAGGACCCACAAATCGAGGGCTCAACTTCCCCCGTTTGCCGAACCTTACTATTCCTTTTCTTGGCGAAACTTTCAGCAACACTTTATCTCCAACTTCAAACGCAATCGGCTTACGTCTTCTATCATGATACTTCTTTTGTCTGTCTTGAGAAGTCTGTATCCGCTGCCGGATCAATTGTAGCTGATCATGGGCTTCTTGCAGAATTGCTGGTCCAGAGATCGGGCGTTCACCTGTTTCCCTCCAACAGGTTGGAGTTCTGCATCGGCGTCCGTACAAAAGCTGATATGGAGGCATACCAATAGTCGAGTGATAACTATTGTTATATGCAAACTCCACAAACGGCAAGTGGGTATCCCAACTCCCACCGAGATCAATCACACAGGCACGCAACATATCTTCTAATGTCAAAATTGTCCTCTCGCTTTGCCCGTCAGTTTCTGGATGGTAAGCGGTGCTCATCTTAAGTTCAGTTCCTAGTCCAGTCTGAAAAGCCTTCCAAAAACGTGAAGTAAATCTGCTGTCACGGTCAGATACTATAGACAATGGCACACCATGTCTAGTCACAATTTCTTTTACGTACAATTCAGCTAACTTTTCGAGGCGTTCATCTTCTCGTATGGGTAGGAAATGGGCTGACTTAGTAAGTCGATCCACTATTACCCATATAGAGTCATGATTCCGCTTTGTCCTTGGCAGCTTCGTCACAAAGTCCATGGTTATGTGGTCCCACTTCCATTCCGGGATTGGCAATGGTTGTAGTTCCCCATACGGCTTCTGATGTTCAGATTTGACTTGTAAGCAAGTCATGCAATTTTCTACATATCGCCCCACGTCCTTCTTCATTCCAGGCCACCAATATTCCGTCCTCAAATCTTGATACATTTTGGTAGAACCAGGGTGTATCGAGAATTTCGACATATGAGCTTCCGACAGAATTCGATCCCGAATACCTCCTAGTCTGGGAACCCATATTCTATCCAAAAACCGTCTAAGACCACGATTATCAAGAGTCAGCTGGGTCACATAAGTAACCATGCGTTCAGATTTCAAGTTCTCATCCCGAATGGCTTCGGTTTGAGCGGCAATAATCGATTCAGGCCAGGCAGACTCCATAGCAACAGAAGTCAAGGCATAACATCGAGAATATTGGTCTTGTCTGGTCTTACGGCTTAGGGCGTCTGCTACAATGTTTGCTTTACCAGGATGGTAAAGGATTTCACAGTCATAGTCTTTAATCAATTCCATAGATCGCCTTTGACGCATATTCAGCTCTTTCTGGTCAAATATATACTTCAGACTTTTGTGATCGGTATATAACTTGCACCTAGTCCCATACAAATAATGCCGCCAAATCTTTAGTGCAAAAGTCACGGCTGCAAGCTCTAAGTCATGCGTCGGGTAATTCTTTTCATGCGCCTTTAGCTGCCTTGATGCGTAGGCAATTACTTTATCCCTTTGCATCAGCACACAGCCTAATCCCATCTTAGATGCATCACTATAGACTACAAAATCATCATTACCCTCAGGTAAGGCCAAAATCGGCGCTTCTACTAGCTTACGTTTCAGAGTCTCAAAGGCTCGATCTTGAGATTCATTCCATTCAAACTTGACTTCTTTCTTTGTCAGGCTGGTTAAAGGTACCGCAATCTTGGAGAAATCACGGATAAATCTTCTGTAATAACCCGCTAGACCCAAGAAACTACGAACTTCAGATACATTTTTCGGCGCTTCCCACTTCTGAACCGCCTCAACTTTTGATGGATCTACAGCTATTCCTTCACCCGAGACAATATGTCCTAAAAACTGCACTTGGCGTAACCAAAATTCACATTTGGAGAATTTTGCATAGAGTCGTTCTTTTCGTAACAATTCTAGCAATTCTCGCAAATGCATCGCATGATCAGATTCAGATTTGGAGTAAATCAAGATGTCATCAATGAAGACTATCACTGATTTATCCAGCATTGGTCTACATACCCTATTCATGAGGTCCATAAATGCTGCCGGGGCATTTGTGAGACCAAACGGCATTACTAGGAATTCGAAATGACCGTAACGAGTACGAAATGCAGTCTTCGGTACGTCAGACTCGAATACTTTGAGTTGATGGTAACCAGATCGGAGATCGATCTTTGAGAAGTAGCTAGCCCCTTGCAGTTGATCAAACAAGTCGTCAATTCTTGGCAGAGGGTATCGATTCTTGATTGTTACTTTATTCAGCTCCCGATAATCTATACACATGCGAAAGGTACCATCCTTCTTCTTAACGAAAAGAACCGGAGCACCCCAAGGAGAAGTACTCGGACGAATAAACCCTTTTTCCAGTAATTCCTGCAACTGACTCATCATTTCCTTCATTTCATTCGGAGCGAGACGGTAAGGGGCTTTCGCGATGGGAGCAGCACCCGGTACAAGGTCAATATGAAATTCGATTTGACGATCTGGTGGCAAACCAGAGATGTCATCCGGGAACACGTCAGGGAAATCTCGAACTACGGGCACATCGGACACGGTCTTTTTAATTTCCTTATTATCTAAGGCATATGCTAAAAAGGCGGCACAACCTTTGGTTAGGCACTTCCGGGCTTTCATTACAGAAATGAGACCTAAATCTCGAGTCTTTCTATCGCCATAAACATAACGTTCACTTCCTTCGGGGGTTTTAATTCTAATTATCCTTTTTGCACAAAGGATTTCAGCGTTGTTTATCATTAGCCAGTCCATTCCTATAATAACATCGAACTCCCTAATCCACATCGGTATCAGGTCAACGTCCGAGGAAAAGTCATCAATCACTAGCTTACAAGAACGAAAGACTCTATTCACAGTCACAAAGTTCGAGCTAGCAGTTTCTATGTCTAAGGGTGCAGGTAACATCACAGGGGCAAAATCAAACTGCCTAGCAAACCTTTCGGACACATACGACAGATTAGAACCAGAGTCAAACAAGATTAAGGCAGGCATATCATTAACAAGAAATGTACCCGTGACGACGTCAGCAGTCTCTTTCGCCTCTTCGGCTGTCATCTGGAAAGCTCTCGGTTGATTCCTCGGAGCAGAGGAACCCTTAACTGATTGCTGAGGTGATGATGTAGGCGGAGGAACATATCGAGGCCGAGTACAGTCTTTAGCATGATGCCCCAACGTAACACAGTTTCGACAAGCCTCGTCGCGTCTAGGACATTCCGACCTGTCGTGACCATTCTGTTTACAGCAGTAACACTTAACAAAAGCAGGATCACATTTCCCTTCATGAGTTTGCTTGCAGCGAGGACAAGCAGGCTTTGGTGTCGAGGACACAGCGAACGACTTAGCTTTCTTGGAAGACTGCCTTTCTCCCTTCTTTGAACTTTCACTCTTCCTTTCCGATCTCTCCTTCCCAGCTTTCTCAGATTTCTCCTTCTTGCTAGATTTAGCAATAAAAGGACACGCTCGCTCAGGATAGATTTCAAGCTCACCTACCCTAGCAATTTCCACTGCCTCAATATAACTTTTCGGTCTGCCGGACTTCACAAACTTCCGGATTTCTCGATCCAGACCATCCACAAACAAATCCCTTCTTCTTTCGTCAGTATCAACGGGGTGATCAGATAATAGTGAGAGCCTGGTAAATTCCAGCTCATAGTCCGTTACAGATTTCGTACCTTGCTGAAAAGATAGCAGGGTTTTCTCCATCTGGCGCTTGACATCCTGGGGGCAGTATTTCTCCTTCAAATGAATCTTAAACTGTTCCCAAGTAATGGATTTCTCCATTGCTTCAGACATGGGATTTGTAATCGCCTTCCACCAGCGGCCAGCTCCATTTTCCAACATTCCCGTTGCAAAAGTCACCTTATCTTCTTCATTACACTTGGAGAGTTTAAACGCCTTCTCCACGTTAGCGACCCAGTCGATAGCCTTAACAGGATCAGATGACCCTGCAAAAGTACGAGCTCCATACTTTTTGAAATCAACAAACGTACACTCACGTCCTACCTTAACGTGATGGTCAGAAGAGTCAGTCTCACTTTCATCAGAGGACACGTGTCTACGCTTCCTCTTCCTGTCTTTCTTCGGCTTTGCTAACATTTCTTCCCTATGCTTCAGTTCTAATTCCTGTAACTTAAGTTCTCGCAACCTAAGTTCTTCCTCACGGCGCTTAAATTCCATTTCGCGCTGGTTAACTTCATCAGTCTGCATCACTGCTTTACCCTTGGTCAGCAGATCCTTAATCTCCCTAAATCTGTCTTCAACTGCCATATCAGTCTGCAGTCGGTTCCTATCCATCATAAGCTGCATTTGCCTACGGTTATCCTCATTCAACTTATGAACAAGGTCAATCAATTGAGCCTGCTGGGGAGGCACAGGGGTGGCAGTACTGCTTGAGTCATTAGCAGTATTCTCAGGGTCAGTGCCTAAGTCTTCTACGTGAACAGATTCTTTGTGTTGATCAGCTGCAGCATCAGCAGCTTTATCAACCCTTGAGGAACCGGCAACAGTCGGATTTTTATCAGCCATTGGCTGAAAAATATAAAGGAAATAGCTATTATTTCCTGATTCAATAAGCACAATTCAAGTCATAATTCCTACATCAGATAATCATATCTAATTTTCATAGATATGAAGGCAGTCAGTCAATCAGGCAGATACAAAGTCAAGTCAAAGTCAAGTCAAGGTCAAGTCAGTATTAAGCAGTCAATCCCTTCCAAATCCTATCAGTCATCATTTGCCTATCTTAGGTCAAGTTGTGTGGGTAGTCCTTTACTAATTAGGTTACCCTAGGCCTCGGTGACTTGTTCGGGAATTCAGAGTCACATAGTCCATATCATACCAGTAGTTTAAGTATCGGGTGGCCAATCCGATGATTAAACTGCTGCTCTGATACCAACTTGTAACATCCAATTTTCCACAAACAATACACGTCATAATATTTCATTTCATAAATAATATTAATTGTTTGATACCACAGGCCCATCAGCAAAATACTTAATTACAACAATAATTTGAAGATCAAATGGTGGTCTAACTAGCTTCTAAATCTTCAATCAGAGTGCGGAAGACTGAACAAGCTACCCGAGACCGCATCGTCTTTACAAAATAGACACCATCAAAAGTCCAAGGTCTGCTATTCATCAAAATCCAGATTCACTTAGCCTGGGATGAACTACCTGTTATGATCTTGCCTTTATCAGCTTTTCCTGAAAAGGAGTTGTCATGACAGAGTAAGCTACAAAGCTTAGTGAGTTAACAGAGTTCCACAAAATACCACACACATATATAACATACTATCAGATCCTGTCGGTCAACACGTCAGAGACGGTAATTAGGTTGGGAGACAACCCGGTCAGCATTCCCATATGTACGGCCGAAGCCCTACGGGAAGTGTATGGAAACAAGTCAGATAGGAAAGGAATCTGCAGAATTCCCTCCTGTGAATGGAGATCTCACATTCGGTCCAGTCGGATGATGCAATATGCAACGGCAAGTATATAAACAGTCAAGTAAGCAGTAAGCATGATGCGTATTTACATAAAATGTAAAAGTGAACATGCAATCAAGGCATTTCAAATGTCTAGTTCAGTAATGGCCACATACGTTTCTATGATACAATATAGAATTAAAGAAATATGCAGCAATCAATCAGTAGTTTCCATACAGTCAATACATTCACCAATAAGTATCGAAATATATGTAAGTAATTAATGAAATCTGTCACTCACAGTAGTCCGTAGTCAGATAGTGCTTAACGAGTTAAGCGGTTCAGTTTACTCTGTCAAACGACGGGTTCCTGCATTTCAGTTTCAAGTCTGAGTCATAATCTATATAACCCTAGTTATTTATTCAGGTCATTGTCAATTCTGATTATCGAGTCTGAGGTAGTTCCTATTGTCCCAAGGTGAATCTATTCTTATCAGATTATTACGATTCATCTTATTACAGATGTATGGCTTTGAACAAGTCAATCGTATTGCTTGACAAGGTGAATAGGATATACATATTCTAAAGGTTCATACAGTGTCAGTTAATTTATTTGTGCATAAAATAATTATGCAACTTTGACACTTATGATTTTTAACATAATCAAAGGATACTTTCAATTACATAAGGTTGATTAATCATTTAGTCTGATTTAGGAATTAACCTTAGACTTGGAACAACAACAACCAGATTCGAATTAGGAATGCTAGATTCGAACCATAGCCATTTCGAATCTATAGATTCGAATCAAGGGACTAGATTCGAATGGCTTATTAGACTCGAAGGCAAGCACTAGATTCGAAGGCAAGCACTAGATTCGAACAAGGATTCGAACAAGGGACTTAGACTCGAATGGCTAATAGACTCGAATGGCTAATAGATTCGAATGGCTATATTAGATTCTAAGGGAGGATAGATTCGAATCATAAACATTTCGAATCTAATAGCTTAGATTCGAATTCAACACCCTATTGAATGTCTCGAATCTGTTCTATATGTTCATCAACTTTCCAGGTTTTAACTACGAATTTAAACAAAAAGTGAGGGAGAAATAGTTACTAACCTTCGTCCAAGCTATATCTTTCGACTATGAATGATTCCCAAGCAAGAACAGGTCCTAAACGAGGGCAAATCAGTTTCAAATGAAGGAAAAATGAACAGATTCGAAATTGTCCTTTAAAACCGAGCCAAAAGTCAGAAAAACGGTCGATCTTACCTCAAATTCGGACGAAAACAAACACGAGATGGTAGATTCGCGAAGAACTCAACGATCTCTATCCAATGGCGTACGAAACACGAGAATCCAACGGTTCGATTTGAAGAAAAGCTAGAGAGAAGGAGGAGAGTGTAGAGAGAGAGAGGAGTCAATTTTTTCCAAACTCTAAAAGTGAGGAGTAAAGCTCCTAATTATAGGGAAATAGGGAAAATCAGATATTCTACTGAATTTTCCGAAATTGTCCAACTTTTATTCCCAATACTCCGATTTGCATTTCAGATACAAATATTAGCAAAGAATTTCTAAATCTGCAACAATTGTCTTTTAATAAATTTTTAACCCATTTTAGTCAGTTTCGCTATTTTCAGTCATTAAATTGTCATTTTAGCTGAATTTTAATTATTAACTTAATTTCAACTAAATTTTGGGCAGTTTATCATAATTAATTATAACTTAATATAATTAATTATTTCAGATTCACATTATCAGCTATTTACCAATAATTGGATAAAATTTGCTTTATTATCCAAAGTCTGATGCTGAAATATATATATAATAATTTCGGGCCGTTACAATCTTCCCCCGTTAAATTAATTCCGTCCTCGGAATTTACTAAGACAAAAATAATTTCGGATACTTCTGCCTAATTTCGTCTTCTCGTTCCCAAGTTTGCGCAGATCCCTTATGATATTTCCATTGAACTAACACCATTGGGATTTCCTTGCTTCGCAATTTCGAAACTTTATGGTCGATTATACGCTCAGGCTCTTCTTCATACCGCAACTGCTCATCTAATTGCACGTCTTTCCAAGGAATCACGGCTTCAGCGTCAGCTAAACACTTTCGAAGGTTACTCACATGAAATACATCATGAATCCCAATCATTTCGGCAGGCAGCTTTAGTCTGTAGGCTTGCAATCCTATACGTTCGAGAATTTCAAAAGGACCCACAAATCGAGGGCTCAACTTCCCCCGTTTGCCGAACCTTACTATTCCTTTTCTTGGCGAAACTTTCAGCAACACTTTATCTCCAACTTCAAACGCAATCGGCTTACGTCTTCTATCATGATACTTCTTTTGTCTGTCTTGAGAAGTCTGTATCCGCTGCCGAATCAATTGTAGCTGATCATGGGCTTCTTGCAGAATTGCTGGTCCAGAGATTGGGCGTTCACCTGTTTCCCTCCAACAGGTTGGAGTTCTGCATCGACGTCCGTACAAAAGCTGATATGGAGGCATACCAATAGTCGAGTGATAACTATTGTTATATGCAAACTCCACAAACGGCAAGTGGGTATCCCAACTCCCACCGAGATCAATCACACAGGCACGCAACATATCTTCTAATGTCAAAATTGTCCTCTCGCTTTGCCCATCAGTTTCTGGATGGTAAGCGGTGCTCATCTTAAGTTTAGTTCCTAGTCCAGTCTGAAAAGCCTTCCAAAAACGTGAAGTAAATCTGCTGTCACGGTCAGATACTATAGACAATGGCACACCATGTCTAGTCACAATTTCTTTTACGTACAATTCAGCTAACTTTTCGAGGCGTTCATCTTCTCGTATGGGTAGGAAATGGGCTGACTTAGTAAGTCGATCCACTATTACCCATATAGAGTCATGATTCCGCTTTAAACAAAAAGTGAGGGAGAAATAGTTACTAACCTTCGTCCAAGCTATATCTTTCGACTATGAATGATTCCCAAGCAAGAACAGGTCCTAAACGAGGGCAAATCAGTTTCAAATGAAGGAAAAATGAACAGATTCGAAATTGTCCTTTAAAACCGAGCCAAAAGTCAGAAAAACGGTCGATCTTACCTCAAATTCGGACGAAAACAAACACGAGATGGTAGATTCGCGAAGAACTCAACGATCTCTATCCAATGGCGTATGAAACACGAGTATTCAACGGTTCGATTTGAAGAAAAGCTAGAGAGAAGGAGGAGAGTGTAGAGAGAGGAGTCAATTTTTTCCAAACTCTAAAAGTGAGGAGTAAAGCTCCTATTTATAGGGAAATAGGGAAAATCAGATATTCTACTGAATTTTCCGAAATTGTCCAACTTTTATTCCCAATACTCCGATTTGCATTTCAGATACAAATATTAGCAAAGAAATTCTAAATCTGCAACAATTGTCTTTTAATAAATTTTTAACCCATTTTAGTCAGTTTCGCTATTTTCAGTCATTAAATTGTCATTTTAGCTGAATTTTAATTATTAACTTAATTTCAACTAAATTTTTGGGCAATTAATCATAATTAATTATAACTTAATATAATTAATTATTTCAGATTCACATTATCAGCTATTTACCAATAATTGGATAAAATTTGCTTTATTATCCAAAGTCTGATGCTGAAATATATATATAATAATTTCGGGCCGTTACACATATGTTTCAGTACTTATTGGTGATTGTTACTGACTTGTATGGAAACATCGGCTGCTGCTTGTTCCTTGATTACTTAATTGTATGTTAGGAACGTATGATAGACACTGCTGAAACTGGATAACTGCTGTTGCATGTTTCTTGATTACTTGCATTGCTCAGGACCGCTGTATGTGATAGATTGCATTACTTACTTGCATACGTTTCAGTACTTATTGGTGATTGTTAATGACTTGTATGGAAACATCTGCTGCAGCTTGTTCCTTGATTACTTAATTATATGTTAGGAACGTATGATAGACACTGCTGAAACTGGACTACTGCTACTGCATGTTCCTTGATTACTTGCATTGCTCAGGACCACTGTGAGTGACAGATTGCATTACTTACTTGCATATGTTTCGGTACTTATTGGTGATTGTTACTGAGTTGTATGGAAACATGTGCTGCTGTTCGTTCCATGATTACTTCATTGTATGTTAGGAACGTATGATAGACACTGCTGAAACTGGACAACTGCTGTTGCATGTTCCATGATTACTTGGATTACTCAGGACTGCTGTGAGTGACAAATTGCATTACTAACCAGCATATGTTTCGGTACTTATTGGTGATTGTTACCGACTTGTATTGAAATATCTGCTGCTACATGTTCCTTGATTACTTGCATTGCTCAGGAACGCTGTGAGTGACAAATTGCATTATTACTTGCATATGTTTCGGTACTTATTGGTGATTGTTACTGACTTGTATGGAAACATCGGCTGCTCCATGTTCCTTGATTACTTAATTGTATGTTAGGAACGTATGATAGACACTGCTGAAACTTGACAACTGCTGCTGCATGTTCCTTGATTACTTGGATTGCTCATGACAGGTGTGAGTGACAGATTCCATTACTTACTTGCATACGTTTCAGTTCTTATTGGTGATTGGTACTGACTTGTATGGAAACATCTGCTGGTGCTTGTTCCTTGATGACTTAATTGTATGTTAGGAACGTATGATAGACACTGCTGAAACTGGACAACTGCTGCTAAATGTTCCTTGATTACTT
>JAANYP010002857.1:0-15426 GCA_020465985.1 Centrapalus pauciflorus
TTTTTTTTTTTTTTTTTTTTTTTTTTTTTTTGCATTTTTAGGGTATTAATTTAGGTTTTTATAAGTTACTTTAGTTAAATAAAATGTTCCTTATCATGTTTCGCTTTAGGATCTGCATTTTATTGCATTTTTGTGAATATTTTGTGCTGTGCATGTATGCATGCATGAACTCATTAAATGCAATTTTTCCTAAGTGTAAACTCGGGTACATCCGAATTTCGGATGTCTGTTCCAATCTCGGATCCATCCGAAATTCGGATGCCCTACACTTAGTGTAAAATTGAACTTTAATGTTTCATTTTAATGGACCCATTCGAATTTCCTTCCACCCGAAATTCGGATCCCTTGACAGACTTAACTTAGAAAATATATAAATCATTATCTTCGGTTCACCCGAATTTTGGATCACCCGAAATTCGGTTGTTCCCCTTTGATAATATTTATATCTTTTATAATCTAAGTCTATGTCATGGACCACCCGAAATTCAGGTCCACACGAATTTCACACCCCCTCTGAAATTTGTAACCTCATTTTTAGCTTAAGTGTTTAATATGTTCATTCTCACCCGAAATTCGGTTCCCCCGAATGTCTTCTCCATACTTAGGTTTTCTAAATCTTAAATTT
Organism: Centrapalus pauciflorus; assembly: GCA_020465985.1. Taxonomy (NCBI): domain Eukaryota; kingdom Viridiplantae; phylum Streptophyta; class Magnoliopsida; order Asterales; family Asteraceae; genus Centrapalus; species Centrapalus pauciflorus. Next base: position 626 of record JAANYP010002857.1, read on the forward strand.
TCATGCATCATTCCATCCAAGTTTCAATCGCACCAGAAATTCGATTGACTTTAACCGAATTTCGACCCTGCCCAAAATTCGGTTCTCATGCATCCGAAATTCGGTTCATCCGAATTTCAACACTTAGCATTTTTTTAAACATTTTTCCTTTTACATTTCATTTTCATTAAAAATCAAAAACAAAACAAAATCTCCATGTCCTTTGCACCATTGGTTATAGTTAAAAATAAGTGTTTGAGTGAACACGTCTATTCTAACATTGCTCTCTCAATGATCGACTTTGGATTTTATTCAGTAGAAGTTACTTTCTATTGATAAAAATCCCGATGTTCTAAACAGAATAGACGTGTTCAATTTCACACTTATTTCATACTTAATATTTTAATGTATTATATCTATACAAGTCTGTTAAGCTAACCATGTTACATTTCTATATGACTTATGGATCCTCAAATCACCACCACCATTCTCCATCCTCCCATCCCAAATAACAACCAACAATTGCCTGAGGAAACACTACTTTGCTCTGACCAATTCACAGAGTTTTCACCCCATAACTGGCAATTAGACCTCTCAATCCTCCGTTATGAAGCCGAGGATATCACCTTTGATATCCTCAAAGGCCATCCCATTTTATATTCCCTAACCACCGCCATCACCCTACCCATCGTCTACCTTCAACAATTCTGGCACCACCTTACATTCATCAATGAGGGAATCCCTCATTTCACCACCAAAATAGACTCTATACCCATCCGCATAACCCTTCCACGCATACACCACATTCTCCGCCTACCCACAGAAAACTACTCAGTCATTAAATATTCCTGTGCCCCGATTTCCAAGCCCGGCCTAGACTCTACAAGAAATCCTATCAATAGGCTATGATGGTAATCTCTCAGAACCATCAAATTTCAAAACAAACAACTCCAGTCTTACTGGAGGGTTTTCTTTGATGTAATCAACAAGTGCTTCACGGGAAAGCACTTAGGCCACGACTCTGCTTCCATACACGTACTTGCCATGTTTGCCACCTTCACATATTATCGACATTTTGATTATGCGGTATTCATCTTCGAGGAGCTTAAATGGGCAGTCCAAGATCGATCGACAAAAAGAGAGAGGAAGTTCATTCCGTTTCAGAGATTCCTTCAACTATTCATTCAATACGTCATGGACAACGATGACGACATCTATGAACGTCAGGATCTGATGTTTACAAGATGGTGGCCCTCCAAATAGTTAAGATCCCAAAGGATATCCCGAGAGTCCAAGTGATGAATATCCCGTTGACCCTACTACGGCTGGCCGATCAATCTCTGGAAAGGGTAAGGGTTTATTATCAGGGAGTGTACCCGGATGAGGCTCCGTCAGACCCCACAGAGCCATCCATATCCGAAGGTGAGCATATCATGAGTGAGTTCAGGCGGCAATTGAAAATATTATGGGTACCGGGGAGTGGGAGATGTCTATTGTAAGGGAGGGAGAAGAAGGAGAGAGGCTAGAGACAGGTGATTCCCAACGCACCGTCTCTAACCCTTTGAGGGCTAAGGAAACAACATCTGATGGAGTCCAAGCACCCCACAATCGGAAAAGCTCGCATAAGACCACTAGTCCAGTGGTCGAACTAACCCGAACCACCCACTCAGGTTTCCCTCAAAGGGAGCCTGTTTCATTGCACGGGGAATTAGCATATACGCCATCACCCTCTCTATTAAAGAGAGGTGATGTTGAAATAGGTCACATGCCGCCCCCAGTGACCGAAGTTCATTTGACCACAGCTGATACCTCACCCCATATCACTCATCATGACGCCTCCGTGGCGTCCCCCCAAATCAGAGACGCCTCCGTGGTGTCTCTAGTAACTTCCGGATCTGCACTTCCAACTGGGGAGGCAGAAAGGATGGAAGAAAGACCTGAAGCTTCCACTCAAATGCCATCAGCTTCAGGCCATCAACGGATTACTCCCAAGATGCTAGAGACCGCTCTCCGTGTCGCCGGTTTAATTACATGTGCTGACCTGGACGCAGAACAACATTCCTCCCTTCTTTCTTTCTAGAAGGGTAAGGGTGTTGCAACTCAGGAGTTGCCACTAGGATCCCAATCAGTTCAATCAACAACAGCCCTGCAAGAACAAATCTCCACGACTGCAACATTCTTTACTGACCAAATCGAAAGTCTGAAAACGCTAATTCTACGCGTGGAGGATCATTTGAATAAAAGGATGGACCGGCTAGAATCAGCGGTCATTGATCTGCAAAGTTTGTGTAGACCTCAGGCTGAATCCTTAAAGCACAAACATGATGACCATGAGGACCCTGGTCATCCTGAGGGGGAGAAACGCCCCAGAATACAGCCCCAGGGTGTAAGGTCTACACACTACAGATCTAATCTTGACGCGACACCGTCAACGAGTGCGGAATCCTCGTTAACGGCTTGACGGAAACAACTCTCACACGGAACAAAGAGACTATCAACACGCTGTACGGACGAACACGAACGCACCTACGAGATGATTCTCTCCGAAAGAACACTCACAAAGCTGACAAACTCGAGATCGCCTTTTGCTAATCACTCACACGAAATCTGCAAAAGTCTGCTAATGATTCGAGTTAATCCCTAATTATAGAGGCTCATTTGAGTTTGTCATGGGCCAAACTCGAATCAGGCCGAAGGCCCATTCGAGTTTGTCCCCTTGACACTCTCGAATCTACCCTATACATCACATTCGAATCTGCCTCTATGTCAAATTCGAATTTGTCCCCCTAAATTCGAATTTCTCATGTTCTACTTATATTTTATTATATGATTCAACTTATATTTGACTTAATCTTTGATTTTATGTTTGAACTTCTTGTAATACATTACATCAAGTTCAAACACACAATCAATAACTATCAAACATATATAAACACATACATCAAATATCCAATACTTTGTAATATTACTTGAATCAAAATGCTAGAACACTTAGACTGCTATCATCACACAGGGTGTACCAACAGACTCCCCCTTGACGATAGCTTCTAACTAACTATTTACATCTTGATTAAGTACTAGAGCTATATATACTACTACCTGCGTATATACCTACATCTATACATACTCTGACTACCTTTTGGAACTTTCTGCCTTCAGATCTCCATCCTTCATGAAAGAAGATATGCTGACCATGAAGCTTCTTCAGATCGTCCTTTGACAGGTTTATCAGATGTAGAGGATCATATACTCGCAAAATCACTTTGTCTTCAGTATCCTCCATTATTGCTTCAGCAGTTTCGTTGTCAATGTACCACCACTTCATGTTGCTCAAAACATCCTGTGGCATCTTCTTCATTGGCACCCTCCTAAGCATTTAACAGGTTTGTAAACCATTTTTGCCCATGGCCTACCTGTATGAGGATCTATTCTTGATGTATCCTCAACTCTTTTTCCAGACCTCGACTTGAGTCTTTCAAACTTTCCAGATCTACCCTCTCTTCTGATTATCTTAGCGATCACTTCAGCATAGGGGTCATTTCCAATATTGATCAACTCTTTCCAGGCTAACTCCTTCACTTCTACCTTCGACAATGTGTTAAATACTTTAAGCTTGCGCGTCAGGTACTGGAGTCCATCTCTCCTCTTCAGAATAGAACCCGTCCTTTCGTGAATCGGTTTATGTGCAATCTTGTACAAAACCCGATGTGATTGGCTCCTGTGCACACTATCCAGGACCTGTTCTTAACCCAACATGTTTTCTGAATACTTCGGTTCAGAACACAGTTTGCATGTCATGGATTTATTTCATATGCCTAATATTTGATTCAAAAAGTCATCATCGTAACACAATTTACATTACAGGCAAAATCCATTTGGTATATGGATTCGGGCTGCTCCAAGCACATGACTGGGAGAAAAGAGTTGTTTTCCAACATAGTTATGTGGAACTATTAGGTTTGGAAATGACAATCACACTCAAATCAAGGGATACGGTGATTTGGTTCTGAACAATCTGGTCGTTAAGGACGTTGACTATGTTGATGGGTTATCTCATAATCTAGTTAGCATAGGACAACTCTGTGACAAAGGGCTAGAAGTGATGTTTAAGGCTAAAAATAGCAGTGTCAAGAGCGGTGACGGAAATGAAATCCTAACTGGTTCCCACAACACAAACCTTTACACCATAGATGTTGCCAAGCTAATGGTCAAGGATAGTATTTGCCTCTTATCTAAAGCCTCTTCAAAGGACTCACGGTTATGGCATCGGAGACTATCTCACTTGAACTTCGAAAACCTGAACAAGCTGGCATGAAAGCAACTGGTTAAGGGACTCCCAGAACTTCGATAAGAAAAAGATCACCTGTGTGGAGTGTGTGAGAAAGAAAAGATGAAGAGATCATCTCACAAGCCAAAGCCCGAACCATCGGCAAAGAGAGATTTGGAGCTATTGCATATGGATTTATGCGGTGCTATGTGAACTCAAAGCATAAACGGGAAACGGTATGTGTTGGTTATCATTGACGACTACTCACGATATACCTGGGTCAAGTTCCACTACTACAAAATGAGCCTATTGCAACCGTTTCAAAGCAACTTTTATATGATTAGTTACATTTGGTTTTAAAGCAATTTAAAAAAAAAAAATAAAGGTTGCATTAGAAGATCTAATGCAACTTTTAAATTAAAAGGTTACATATTTGATTGAAAATGACAACATTTACAAGAAAGGTTACATTTATTATAGGTTAAAGGTAACCTTTATTTTAAAAGGTTGCATATGTCTAAAGTAAATGCAACTTTTTTTTTTTTCAAAAAGTTACATCTAAAATGTTATTGTAATTTTATTTTTTTATGTTTTCTATGAAATAAAATATATAACTATTTACATTGTCAACCTTTTTATTTGATTAATAAATCTATTTAATCTAAATATTATAATTATTTTATTTATATATAATCTATTAAATCTAAATATTATAATTATTTTATTTAAGAAAATTTTAAACTTTTAAAAAGATGAAAAGGTCTAACATTTTAAACAAGATAAAAGATGAAAAGATAATGAAAATAAGGTCAGAAACCTTTACCGCCGACGTCGACTGCTCCAAAACCCGGTCGCCTGTTCGACTCCCTAAAGCATCGACTCCGTCAACATCGTCTCCCTCAAGCGTCGACGCCCGCCGGTGCTTTCTCAGGTATGTCGCCGGTGCTCTCCCCTAGTGTTAATATGTGATTTAAGTATGTGTGGTGTTCGTAATGTGTGACGGCCTGATGGCCAAAACTGCAAAACAGAGTAAAAAAAGATTAAATTGATGCGTAAATCTCATAGCAAAAATAATTTCCAGCATCAATGATCCTTATTTAGTGTTTAGAGTTTTAATGAGGAATTTGGTGCTGAAATCACAGCATGGACCGATGGTTAGGGAGACATAAGTCTCGGACCTGACCATGGCTTTCCTTGGTGTGCTTGCTAAGCCTTTAGTTTTTAATTGGTGTTTTAATTGTGAAAAAGCTGGGGAAATGGGTTTGGAAAATGGTTTTTGTTGAGTTGACAAAACTTTTGGTCAAACCCTTTCGAGAAATTAGTTTCTATCATTTGTGTCTCCCCCGCTTACTATCAAATTTGCTGCTAAAATTACAAACCTGTAATTGGTTTTCATTGTTGGATATATGTGATGCTCTTAGCTATTTCGTGTCATCCCTACATGACACAAGAACCAGCTCCAATACTCGATAACGGTAGCATGAAACAAAACCCAGTTTAAACACCAAGACTACTTTCTTTACTCACACTTGAAAGCATGAGAAGTTGTAATTCTAGACGATTGATTAATACAAGCAACACTGAGAAATAAGCAGTAGTACCTCGGATCATTTAGCAGAGAAATGTAGTAGTATCATAAGTAGAGAAACCAAATGGTTCCTGAGGATAAACTAACCAACAAAATGGTCATCCGCCTCGCATATGAGCACCTAATTCACCAAACTGGTCATCAGCTTCTACGGTGTCCTCAGACAAGCGAACTGCATCCAATTTCTGTTTTAGGAATTCAATGGAATTAAGCACCAACTGCGATGCTTTTATTTCACCCGTTGATTCGACTGTGAAAATGAAACCGTCTTGTTTTGCATGGATTTCCACAAGTCCTGGTTTCCCCATCGCTTCCACTTTCTTCAGCACTTCCACTATAAAAAGCCTATAGTTGCGAATGTATGTACCTGATGTTATATCATAAGACACTATAAAAAGCCTTTACACACACACTTAGCTTTCCTAGGTACAATAAATAAAATGAAATAACTGCTGTTTTGTGTTACAAAACATCCTGGATCTGCCATTTCCATGCAAACAAACATACGCACATAACCTGCACGTTATTTTCTTTTTTTTATTTCCATTCACAGCAGCAAATAAAGGAGATTAAAGGCGAATTCAGGTTTCTATTTGAAGTATAAACATGCATGCACTTAAATAGGAATGTGTAAAGCACTAAAATTACATTGATTTCTTTTTTATTGTAGCTTGATGTCTTGCTTTGAAGTATATCTTTGATTCTTGAATTTGTTTTTTGTTTGCGACTTTAATGAATTCTTGATGAAAACATGTATATAAGTAGTTAGGTGTGTTATGTACTTGTATGATGTATAACTAGCTAGGATTGATGAGATTGACCATAAGCAACACTACGTTCCACTTCCCATGTTGCATATGTTTATTACTATAGTTTAATCTTGCTATAAAACTCCAGGATATCAGACACATGGGAAATGTTAGAGATTGGACGTATTTACCTAGGAGGTTACCATAATTTGAAAGTGGAGTTATTGAATTCCTTAATGCTTCATTTGCTAAGGCATCAAAGGGAGGTCAAATTTATTATCCTTGTAAAAGGTGCAAAAACCGCTATTGGTATCAAAGAAATGAAGTATTCGATCATTTAAAAGGCCATGGATTTGTAGACAACTACTATGTATGGGTTTTTCATGGATTTTGTTTAGTAAGATTCTGATTTTGTTTAGTATATACTAAATCTTCTCAAAGAAAAATACATTGTGCCCGATGATGCTAAACCTTGGGTTTTAAAGTCTATTGGTCTTGTTGGAGCGTATACAAATGCCGAATTAAGAAAAAACACTTCTATTAGCAAAAAGACAACAAAACAGATGGAAGAATCGACCTAAAAGTATTCCAGAAAATGATTTCTCACGATTGTTGAGCTTATGGAATAATAAAGAAGAGATGGTAATTTGCTACGCAATTGGCTTATTATAAAGTTTGTTTATATTTAGTAGGGTTTTATTAGATGTATTTATATTTAAGTTGTATATGTTAATGTATGTGCAGAAGCGTTGTTTGCGAGCTAAAGAGCTACACATGTCTCAGAAAAATAATCACACAGCCGGTCCAAAAAGTTTTGCGAGGATTCGTGAAGAGATGGTAATGCCTTTCTTTTGTTTGTAATTTTTGTTTTCCTTGTCATTCCATATGTTGATATTTATGTTATTATAAATGTTGAAAAATGATGACCCAACTAAGGAAGCTCCTAGCTTAACCCAAATGTTTGAGCGTACGCGTAAAAGGACAGAAGGACGTGTATATGTTGATACATATGATGACACGACAAAGAAAATTGTAAGTTCTTATTTTGAAATTACATAGTAGGTCTTTTTATAGATATCAAGCAACCATTTTTTTGACAATATTTTCTCATTGAAGGAACAAATGAAGAACTACAAACCTTTAGAAGATGGAAGTGCTTCGGTTGATCCTTTTTCAGTTGTGATGAACAAGGAGAATGATGGATATCGTAGACTTTATGGTAGAGGTGTGACGAACAAGTTGATTAAAAGATTGGATGGTGGTGATACATCACTCAAAGGTGCTAGTCTTGAAATGGAAAAAAATGACTTACTTGATTTGCGAAAAGAGATAGAAGAGGATCATGAAAAAAAAGGCTGAGTTAAAAGCTATGAAAGAAGATATTGACAACCAACGAGATAAATTAGTTGAAGATGTGATGAAGAAGCTTATGGAAAAATTGCCTCTTCAAGTTCGTGAGTTTCTAACATGAGTTATCTTCTATGTTTGCTTCAAGGTATGATGTAATTACCATCACATATGACAAGTATAACTATTTCGTCAATTTGATTATTTTGGTTTGAGTCACTTACCTATTATTGTTTGTGTGTAACAGGCATCTTTGTTTTGGGATATCCATATATATATGAAGACCAGTGTTTTTTGGAGGATTTAGATACATTTTGTCATTATATTTAACAATTATATATGAAATATTGTGTTTTGAGATTATTGTGTAATTGGTGAAGGATTTTGATGCCTTTTATCTATTGTAATCGACATTTTTTGAATTGGTGATGCTTATAAATTATATTCGTGTATTAAAAGGTTGTACTTTTTGTAACTAAATTCATAAATGTTGCATCTAAAATTTAAAAAGTTGCATGTTGAATAGGCTGCATTTGAGCATAAAAAGGTTGCGTTTGAGCATAAAAAGGTTGCATTTGAGTTTAAAAATAGTTGTATTTTAATGTGAAAAAGTTGCATTTGAAAATAAAAAAGGTTGCATTTGAGTTTGAAAAAGGTTGCATTTGATGGAAAAAAGGCTGCATTTGAAGGAAAAAAAGGTTGCATTTGAGTGTGAAAAAAGTTACATTTGGTTATAAAAAGGTTGCATTTGAATATAAAAAAGTTGCATTTTAAAAAGGTTGCAATTCTATAATACATGCAACTCTTTAAAAAAAGGTTGCATATTCTACCTAAAAGGTTACCTTAGACCTAATGCAAGAGGACATAATGCAACTCTTGGTAAAAGGTTGCTTTAGGCATAATGCAACTTTTTGGAGGCCTAATGCAACATTTGCAAAGGTTGCAATAGGATTGTTTTGTTGTAGTGTTCTTGCGATCCAACGATAAGACAGCTCAAGAAATCATCAATTTCATCAAGAGTGTGGAAACCCAACAGCAGCTGTCAGTGCAGTTAATCCAATCAGACAACGACACAAATTTCAAGAACTCGGTAGTCCAAAAGTTTCCTGCGATCCAAGGGTATCCACCATCAATTCTCAACCGCACGAACACCTCAACTGAATGGTATCGTTGAAAGATGAAATCGTACCTTGTGGAGGCTGCTTGCACCATGCTAAACTACTCGAAGCTACCACCGTTCTTGTGGGCTAGAGCTGTGTCTACAGCTTGCTACACGCATAACCGCTTAATTATCCATAAGCGATTTAACAAAACTCCATATCAACTCTATCTGAATAAAGTTCCTTATATCAAATACTTACGAGTTTTTGGTTGCAGGTGCTACATGCTTAACGACAAGGACAACCTCAAAAAATTCAACAAGAAAGCCGACGAACCGATCTTTGTTGGATACTCATCCAATTTAAAGGCATATCACGCGTTTAACACTCACACCAGGACAATCAACGAGAGTATGCATATCACATTCGATGAAATGGCTCAAGAAGTTAACCAATCAGGATCTCTCATTACTCAAATGCTTGTTCTAAATCTACATCTTTCTCATCTTCTGATTTAATAAATTTATTTGATCCTTTTTATTGAATTGTTTGGTTCTAATGTTAATTCTTTTTCTGTTTCAACTTCTGTAGTGAATACAACTTCATCAGATTCAATTGTTCCTCCTGCACCTTCAGCTCCACCGATTCCTTCACCAATTCATACATCAACTCATACACCTCTACCATCTCCACTACCCTCCACATCATCCACAGACATCCCACCAGTTGAATCTACTATGATAATACCCTCCCACATTGTATCAAATATTATCCCTCTAGAAGAACCAACAGAATCTGAACCGAAACTAGTGGTGCCTTCACTCGAATCCATTGATCAGAACACATCATCCATCCCCACACTCACCACTAAGCTTCCCTCACGTTCACCCCTACCACACAAGACGAAATGGACCCGTAATCACCCAACTGAACAAATCATTAATGATATTTCTACTGGGGTTCAAACTCGAAGGGCATCTGCTAACGAATGTCTCTTTGCATCATTCCTTAGTATGATTGAGCCTGCTCGTGTGGATGAAGCCTTGAAAGACCCTGACTGGATAGTAGCAATGCAAGGAGAGCTCAACCAGTTTAAACAACTAAGAGTATGGTGGTTAGTTCCCAAACCAAAAGGCCGAGCTATAATCGGGACCAAATGGATCTTTAAGAACAAACGGGATGAAAACGGTATTGTTGTAAGAAACAAGACGAGACAAGTTGCTAAAGTCTACCGACAACAAGAAGGCATTAATTATGACGAGACCTTCACTTCAGTTGCACTGATTGAAGCTATCAGAATCTTCTTGGCGTATGCGGCACACAAAGACTTTAGAGTGTACCAAATGGACGTCAAGACCGCCTTCTTAAACGGTGAACTAAACGAAGAGGTGTATGTTGAACAACCACAAGGTTTTTTTGATGGACATAAACCAGACCATGTTTTTGTGCTAGATAAAGCTCTCTATTGTTTGAAACAAGAACCTTGAGCTTGGTATGAAAGTCTCTCTAACTTTCTTACTTCTGCCGTTTTTAGTAAGGGTGTGGTGGACATGAACTTTTCCTCGAATTACAAGTCAAACAATTTGAAGACGGGATATCTGTGAACCAGTCGAAATATACTCTTGACATATCCAAGAAGTAAAAGTTAGACTCTTGCACGGCTATCGCAACTCCAATGGTTTCAAACTATAAGTTGGATAATGACCCGGCTGGGAAAAGTGTCGATAACACAACTCACAGAGGGATGATTGGTTCCTTACTCTACCTTACAGCCAGTATACCGGATATAATATTTTCTACATCTCTTTGTGCGCGCTTGCAGGCCGACCCAAAAGAATCACACCTTACTGCGGTCAAATGCATATTTCGTTATCTTAAGGGTACACCCGATCTTGGTCTATGGTATCCAAACGGAACCAATTTCGATATTACCGCTTTTTCAGATGCTGGTATTGCAGGTTGCAGAGTAGACAAAAAAAGCACATCAGTTGGGATTCAGTTTTGGGGTTACAAACTGGTGAGTTGGTCTTCCAAAACGCATAACAGTGTATCCACATCCACAGCCGAAACTGAGTGTGTAGCAGCCGCAAGCTGTTGTTCTCAGGTGCTGTGGATGAGAAGTGACGTGATTATGGATTTTCACTCACCAACATCCTGATATATTGTGATTCCCGTAGTGCAATTGCCATAACTTGCTGAAGAACAAAACACATAGACATCAAGTATCATTTCATTAAAGACTAGAAAAGGGGTCAATAGAACTGTATTTTGTAGGCACATAATTTAAACTTGCTGATATATTTACTAAGGCTCTAGACGAACCTCGTTTTTAGTTCTTAGTATCTCAAATTGGCATGTTGAATCCTCCTTCTAGTTAAATTTAAGATATTCTCTAAATAATTCTGTTTCAAACAATTATTATAATTGTTTGAAATTCCTTTATATAGAAAATATCTGATACTTAAATTTAAAGGAAGTGCGACAAAATTATGTTCAGTGTCTATTTATTTATGTATGTCTTTAATGTTGATGAACCTGACAGTTGCAATGTGAAATGTTCAGTTGAATGGGAAGCTAAACAGATCCAGGTTTGTTGGAATTTCAAAATTTTATAGGGGTTGAGGGTTCAATCTAAAAAGGGTTATTGTCTTTTTAAGTGGGAGTAAAAGATGAAATATACTTGTTTATTCACTTTTTTATTTTATCCAATTTTGTTGTGTCTTATTTAGAAAAACATCAAAAACACAAAAAAGAGTTTATCTAATTCATTTATTGGCAAAAACATAAAAGTCCAAGAAAAGCCAAAAAAATTTTTTATTCTTTTTTCTTATGTTTTATTTTGTGCTTAGTTGGTTTTTATTTGGATGTCAATGAAAAACATAAAAAGATTTTAGATTTTGTTCAAAACTTTTTTTTTTTGCTTGTGTGGTTTTATTTTTCTCTCTAATTAATTAAAGCCCATGGTGTTATTTTTCCTAGTTAAGGTTAAGGCCCAAAATTATAAATATCCGACCCAACTTTCTATCAAAATACGCGGGTCATGGGACGACCCAACCCAACCCCACTATAAATAAGCAGGTTTCTTTCCTTCTTCTTCCCCACGCTTCTTCGACGCTCCCACTGTCAAAACCACTGCCATTATCACACCTTTTAACTCTCAAAAGCACCATTTGCACTCGTTTTTCTTCAGATTTCTTGCTTATTCCTTCTAATCACATTCCAGGTAACATTTTTCTTCCTTTATTTTCGAGTTTAACATGGATCTAATAGGGTTTCAGATTTCAGATTTTTTCGAGGGTTTTCCATCACTTTTTCAACTTTTTAGGTTACTAAATCATGTTTTTAAGTGTTAGTGTAGTTAAGTAAACTGTTAGTTATCATTTCTAGTGTTAAGATCTTCATTTTTACGCAATTTTGAGCATTAGCCATTGTAGACGTATGCATGTGCATGAACACATTAACTGTTGTGTGTTCTAAGTATAACTTCGGGTGCACCCGAAGTTTCGCATGACACATGAATTTCAGATCATATGCATGATATAACTTGTAAGTGTCACATCAGAATTTCTGGTCCATCCAAAATTCGAACCATTTACAATTGGGTCTTATTAAAACATATAAGTATCAGCATTGGACCCATCTGAAATTCGGGCAGATCCGAAATTCGGCCGGTCCACAAGTATGCCACTTATATTTGCCTAAGTGTATGACATGGACCCATCCGAACTTCGGGTCCATATGAAATCCATATTTGTCGATCCAAACTTCGGGCCATCTAAAGTTCGGTTCATCAAAATTGTCTTAAGTGTTTGCCATGGACCCATCTGAACTTCGGGTCCATCCGAACATCTGGCCATCCACAGGTTCGGTCCTTTTATTTGACATTATTTGTACTTCATAACACCCATCCGAACTTTGGTCCCAACCGAAGTTCAGACAGGGTACATCCGAACTTCGGGCTTCCATCCGAAGTTCAACACTTAGTCAGTTTTTTCATGCATATCAAAATTTCTCACAAAAATAAAATAAGTTCCTAGTCTTTGCACCATTGGTTCTAGTTTGCAATAGGTGTTTGAGTGAACACATCTAATTAAACATTGGTCTCTTAACGATTGACTTTGGATTTCTTTCAGTAGTATTTTTATACTACTGATAAAAATCCCGATGCTTTAAATAGATTAGATCGGTTCTATCTCACACCTACTTCAGACTATATCACAATGACTCACTAGTCTATACAAGTCTGATTAATTAACCAATCTTCATTCGTAGAGGCCACATGGAACAGCCAATCACCAAAAATCTCGATGCTTTAAATAGATTAGATCAGTTCTATCTCAAACCTATTTCAGACTATATCATAATGACTTACTAGTCTATACAAGTCTGCTTAATTAACCAATCTTCATTCGTAGAGGCCTCATGGAACAACCAATCACCCTACCATTCCCCATCCCCCTATCCCGCACAACAACAGAGAGCTGCCAGATGCCACCGTTTTGCATCCAGCTCACTATGCCGAATTCGCCCTCCACAACTGGCAGCTCGACCTTTCACTTCTCCTTAAAGAAGCCGAAGATATCACCTTTGATATCCTCAAAGGTCACCCCATCTTCTATTCCCTAACCATTGCCATAGCCATACCCATCATCTTACCTCCAACTATTTTGGTTCCACCTAAAATATGTCAATGAGGCAATCCCTCACTTTGTGACCAAAATTGATTCCGTTACAATCCGCCTCACCCTTGAAGCCATCCGTCACATTCTCCGCCTTCCATACCTTTTCCCCATACCCAAACCCGATCAAATTCTCCATGAAGTCTAAACAGTAGGATATGACGACACCCTAACAAAGTCGTCCGACTTTTAGACGAAGCAACTGCAATCCCACTGGCGATTCTTCTTCGATGTCCTCAACAGATGTTTCACTTGGAAACATTCAGGGCATGATTCGGCCAGCATTCACGTCCTGGCAATCTTCTTCGCCTTCGCTCATGATCGCCACTATGACTATGCTCAGTTCATCTTTGATGAACTCAAAAGCGCGGTCAAGGACAAGGGGACTAAGAGAGAAAGGAAATTCATCCCTTTTCAACGTTCCATACAAATATTTATTCAGTACGCCATGGAACATGATGACAAAATTCATGAACGGCCAGAAGCTGACGTTTATAAAACTGTGGTGCTTCAAAGACTCAAGCTCCCGAGGGAACTTCCTCAGGTGCCAGTAATAGACATTCCTCAGTCCCTTCTATGACTTGGGGGCTGGAGGTCAAAAAGGGTAAGGGATTACATTCAAGGAGTGTATCCAGAAGAGACTTTGTCAGATCCGGCAGAGTCATTCACTTCTGCAAGTGAGGAGAGTTCGAGTGATGAAGAGGGAGAAGAGGTGGAAAGTGAAATATCCAGGGGTGGGGTGAGTGCGAGATGAGTGTGGAAAGGGAGGAAGAAGGAGGTGAGAGACCAGAGAGGGCAGATTCTAAACGGACTGTCTCTGTCCCAATGAGGGTTGAGGGTGTGAGAGTTAAGGGTGAACCATCAACCCAAATCCGAACAAGTCCGAATAAAGCTACCGGTCCAGTAGTCGAAGCTAACCCCCCCAGCCACTCAGGTTCCCCTCAACGGGAACCTGTTTCATGCCACGGGGAACAATCACACATGCCATCACCCCCTCGCTCAGAGGGGGAAATGTTGAAAAAGGTCACCCGCTGCCCCCGGTGACCACCGTTCATTTAACCACAGACTCTCCCCCACCCCATATCACATCAC
>JAANYP010002858.1:0-45590 GCA_020465985.1 Centrapalus pauciflorus
CAGTGCAGCTTATAGATTTTTGGTGTACAAGTCAAATGTAGAAGGTATAAACTACAATACAATAATGGAATCTGCTGAAGCAGAATTCTTTGAACATATCTTTCCTTACAAAGAAAATGACAAATCTTGTTTAAGGAAAAGATCGATGGATGATATATTATCTCAAGATGAGATAACAACTAATCCTCTCAGAAATGAGGGAAGTACTTCAAAGGTTCAGGAAGAAAATATAGAACCAAGAAGAAGTAAACGTGCAAGAACTGCGAAGGAGTTCGGACCTGATTATATGATCTATGTTGTTAACGAAGAACCTCAAAGCTATAAGGCTGCCATGGAATCTTCCGAAGCACCTTATTGGAAAGAAGCTATTCAAAGTGAAATAGATTCTATTAAATTAAACAACACCTGGATATTGGTTGATCTACCTCCAGGACATAGATCAATAGATCACAAATGGCTCTTCAGAAAGAAATATAGACCTGACGGTACCATCGAAAAATACAAGGCTCGATTAGTAGCTAAAGGATATCGTCAAAAAGAAGGTCAGGATTTCTTTGATACTTATTCACCGGTTACGAGGATAACCTCGATAAGGACGCTAATATCAATTGCGGCAATACACAATTTGATTATACATCAAATGGATGTAAAAACTGCATTCCTTAATGGTGAATTAGATGAAGAAATATATATGAAACAACCAGAAGGGTTTATTGTTAAAGGTCAAGAATCTAAGGTATGTAAATTGATCAAATCTCTTTACGGCCTTAAGCAAGCTCCTAAGCAATGGCACGAAAAGTTTGATAACACTCTCTTGTCAAACAGCTTTCATATAAATGAATGTGACAAATGCGTTTATATCAAACAATATAAACATGGTTATGTCATAATTTGTTTATACGTAGATGACATGTTGATTATGGGAACCAATTTGGATGTTATTAATCAAACCAAAAGAATGTTACATTCATCATTCGATATGAAAGATTTGGGAGAAGCTGATGTAATTCTTGGAGTCACAATTCAAAGGAACTCTGAAGGTTATATCCTTACCCAATCTCATTATATTGAGAAAGTACTTCGAAAATTTGGTCATTATGACGATAAACCGGTTGTAACTCCATTTGATCCTTCATGTCAACTCAAGAAGAATCAAGGTGATGCTATATGTCAGTTGAAATATACACAAGTACTTGGCAGTTTGAATTATATAATGAATTACACAAGACCAGATCTGGCTTATAGCATAAGTCGACTTAGTCGATATTCGAAAAACCCTGGAAAAGATCACTGGGTTGCACTAGTGAGAGTGCTTCGATATCTCAAACATACAATAAACTATGGTTTACACTACACAAAATATCCTTCTGTGTTAGAAGGATTTTGTGATGCCAATTGGATTTCAAATCACTCTGAAGGAAAATCCACAAGCGGATATGTGTTCACACTTGGTGGAGCGGCTTTATCTTGGAAATCATCTAAACAAACTGTCAATACTCGCTCAACCATGGAAGCAGAGTTTGTTGCATTAGACAAAGCTGCAGAAGAAGCAGAATGGCTAAGAAACTTTCTTGAAGGAATTCCTTTATGGCCAAAGCCGGTTACAGCCGTCTGTATTCATTGTGATAGCATGGCTGCTATTACGAGAGCAAAGAATCACATTTACAATGGCAAGTCAAGACACATAAGGCGCCGACACAAAACAATACGAGACTTGTTGAAGAATGGAATCATATCCATCGACTATGTAAAGTCAAAGGAAAATATTGCTGATCCTCTGACAAAAGGCTTAAGCAGAGAACAAGTACTCGTTACATCGAGGGGAATGGGCTTAAAGCCAACACCATGAGTCATCACTTGGCGGAAACCTAACCTAGCAACATCGGCAATCCGATGGCCTAGGTTCAATAGGCAAACTAGTTAAGGAAGACACAGGTATGCACATTCCTATGATAAATCTCTGTGTGGTTCCGTTGATGATTAAGGGTTGAACATTGATTCTTAATAATGCTAATAGCTTTTACAGTGGAAAACTACAGAATATTCTTGATTGGCATTACCTATACGAGATTGATGTGTGGTCGCATCTTTGAGAACCAATATGGCTAAAGTTCTCTAAAATTCTCATGAAGAAGGATTTGTTCAAGACCGAAATGAACACAACTGTAAGAATCCAGGTATGCACAAATATAATGTGTGTGATATTTATTGTTTTGATTTACTATAAAACGTGACTAGTTCAAGTCAAATGACCACTATTCACAAGTAGATCCGATAAGTCATCACTAAGAGAGGTTCAAGTTTACACAACACCTTCTCTGAAGCATGTTATATCTCAATGATGACCATAGAAGAATAAGAAACCAAATATTATCTTATTTTCTATTCAAATGTGGGGTATTATTACTGTTTGAATAGAAAATGTGGGGTATTGTTGGAACTTATGTGTGAATCTCTCCCACATAGGTAATACATAGTTAAAATGATTTACTTATAATCCAAATCCAATTAAAGTTATCAAAACAATTTGACATCTTGGATTGGATCAAGGACTTGACATATACATATAGATATTTGATGGTCAAAAGATGGCCTTGGGCCTGGCTCTTGGGGTCTCGGATCATGAACGGGCGGCCCGATTACCCGTGATCGGTTAATTCGGTTAACAGTTGCAGGAAATATCTATATATATGTCTAAATTGTCCGTTTTTTTGCATAGAATCATTTTTTACACTCCACAGAAATTCGACTCTTTGGTTTTCTCTCTGAAAATATGGGATCGTTGGTCATCACGCAGACATACGAGATTCGCTAGATTCGAATACTCATTTCGAATAGATTGTTGTATCCTCTACACAGAAGCAAATTCTGTTTAAGGACACTGCAGGATTGCAGGCCTCAATCTTTGATTGCTTCAAACCATTTCGTCAATAACAAGTTAGTGATTTACGTTACTGATTTGGTTTTATATACTCTGTATATACGTATATTTAAGTGAATTTGTATATGTAGTTTACTATACTTCTAACATACATTTCCTGGTGATTTTTTTTAATCGAACGCATTATTGATGTGTTTTCTTTAAGTTTGATTTAAATTATTGACGTTATTTTTGTTGTCATTAATTTAGTGTCATCATATTGTTTTGTTTGTTCTAGTTTGTTGTTTTTCTAAGTTGCATGTGACTACTTTTTTTGAATGAAATTTTTATTTTCGATTCAATACACATATTTGTTCAAGTTACAGTGTTTTGACCTTGACAGTATTGGAAGAACAATTTTTATGACTAAGAATTAAGCTCTTTTGAATATTATTATTCCATTTCTTAAAACTAGAATAAAATGCTATAGAATAGGATTCCAAATCAAGTTGCACTTGTAACAAAGAATTTAGGTTGTCTAATTACACAACAATCATATACACTTATAGATTTGGGTGTATGGAATCTATTGTAAAGATGGAGAGACCATACATACCTTAATGTTCTTCGTTATTGGTTATATAATTTATCTCAACAACATTGGTCAGGGGATCGATCGATAGCAAAGGATGGTTTAATCAACTCTTTTTTCTCGGATACCAATTGATAAACACATAATTGGTACCAAATTCTAACAATCAATGTATAAATTGCAAGATCAATATACTAGCACAGAGAGAGAACATGATATTGTATTTCAAAGCTCTAATTCACAAAGTTACAATGAAATGAGAGACAGATACACATCTATCGTACTAAATTCGAAAACTTTAAAAGAAATATATATATTCAGTCCCTCAACTTTACAAAAATAAAACATCCCTAACACATATATATCCATCTACAATACCATGTTTATACATAAAAAAATTAAACATTAAAAAGATCCGGACACATTCAACAAACATCGAAGAAAGAGCATACAATCCAGAACCATATGTTAACAGTTTTTCTTAAAAAAAAAAAGCTAAACATGAATGGGTCGTAGACATTTTTTTTTTCCATATGTTAAAACATGTCTTTTATCCATATAAGGGTAAAAGAGGTATTTTTCTCTTTTCTCCTTCCGTTAACAGTTTTTTTTTTACAAAAAAAAAAAAAAACTATAAAGCATGAATGGTTTACAAAAAATTGCAAACCATTCATGTGAGTCTTTTTTCACCATTGATTTTATTGATCCAACGAATGTGGTTGGTTCTTTTAGACTACCCAAAAAGGTGGTTCTACAAAGATCCTTCACACACACATAGATTTATGTTCAAGTGAATACCACATATTACGCAGCGCACCTGAATGTACCACCCTTAAATATATATTTTTTAATTTTTTTCATAAACATGTTTTAATAAACATTAAATAGATCATGATATATAAATTTCACGCACATTCACACATGCATTCTAAGTGCATGAAATAATGGACACATAAATTACGTTCACATATATGCAAAATTATGTAAGTGTACATTCACATCATTTTAAGGAGTTAGGAGATGTGAATGTACATGAAATTTACATATCATCTTTATAATGCTAATTAAAACACGTTTATAGAATAAAATTTAAAGAACTTTTTTTTGGGGTCGTACCTTTCGGTGCGCTGCATAATGAGTGATACACTATTGAACCATATATATATATATATATATATATATATATATATATATATATATATATATATATATATATATATATATATATATATATATATATATATATATATATATATATATATATATATATATATGAGATCATTGCAAAACTTAAATTTAGTGTATAACTGTAGAACCAATATCGTCTATAGATTAGATTAATCTAATGGTATTGATTAAAACAATCAAGTTTGCAATTAGTGAAAAAAATATGGTTATTAATGATATTTTAATTCAGGGTAAAAAGGAAAAGATTGGAAATAGCAAAAAGATTGACATTAGCAAAATAGATATCATTTATCTTTAAATTAAATTAAAATAACATTAATATGATTAATTTTTTAAATAAAAAAAGTATATCATAAAAACAAAATATTATACTCTTTAAAACGAGACCGGTAATGATATATTTTTTCCAAAAAAATTTTACGTGTTTATTTTTCGTAAAAAAAAAATTTTTTTACCCATACCACGATGCAATATAGTATGGCGATATCATTCAATGTCGAATGAACACTTGATATCGTATATTCAACGTCGAAGTAATACTATATATCATATATGCAATACTGCATATACATTCAATATTAACAGAGCCAAAATAATGGTCAAAATTAGTAGTCAAAGTTGGAGGATTTAACGAGAACGGTCATGATATATTTTTTTCGAAAAATTAATGGTCAAATTTACGTGTTTATTTTCCGTAAAAAAATTTTTCTACCCAGACGACCATTCAATATATTATATCGAGATCATTAAATGTCGAATTACAGTTTGTATCACATATTCAACGTCGAAGTAATACTATATATCATATATGTAACACTGCATGTCCATTCGATATTAAAAGAGTAAAAAAAGGTCAAAGTAGGCAGTCAAACTTGGTGGACTACTATTAATTCATGCATAATTACCATCTTATCCCTAGTGTTATATTATAATTCAATGGTTTAGATTGGTTCTATAGTTCAGCACTAAATTAAGGTTCTGCAATGATATATATATATATATATATATATATATATATATATATATATATATATATATATATATATATATAGTCAGGTTCAAAAATGTACCTCTCAAAATCAAGTGCACACGAAAGTACCACCTTAAAAAAAATTTAAATATTTTTTCAAATAACCATGTTTAATTTAATGTTATACGCATGATATATGAATTTCAAATACATTCACACCTTCTGTGTCCTTAAATATTATGTGAATGCTCAATGCATATTTATGTGAATGGTCATCCATGTGAATGGTCATTCACACCATTCAGATGGTGTGAATGACCATTCACATGATTGTTTTTACCATTCACAAGATTTATGGTGTTGCTCCTTTTGAAAAAAAGTCTTATAATGTTGTCTTATACATGTTTATTAAAAAAAATGTGAATGATCATTCACATTAGGATACACTGGAATCTTGTAGCTAGGTAATGAATCATTTAGTTATCAATTTTTTTTATGGGTATCCTTAAGTACCGATTAAAATAAGTAATTCTTTATAATTTTTTTCAGATACAAGTATAAGATAAAATTACAATAATATTACATAAAAATATACATTCATATATTATGAATCCATAAAATCACATATGAATATACCAAAAGAATTGATGTGACTGTATAAACATTATGTACATTCCAATATTATTATATAAATTTAAAATACACGAAAGGATAGAATTTACATATATAGACTTTTAATTTTATTTTATACATGATTTGTAGAAAAAAAAATGAAATTTTTGTATCTAACTTAACCAGTATTCACGGGTAATCACTAATCATTCAAAGGACGCGACACGTACACACACCGGCACACATACACAAGTTGCATGGAGTCGAATATATATTAGCGTGAAATTATGAAGTTTCATATTACAGATACATATTTATTACGAAAAACAGTTCAATTAATATAAAAAACAGTATAAAACTGTTCAAAAGAAAATTATGATTGAATAATTCACATTATTTGAAATTCATTACGATAAAATATTCAATTTAATCGGTTCAAAAGTGTATCATCGGTTCACACCATTTGAACATTTGCATGTTATTCAAATATTACACTTTTGGATGAAATAAGTTTTTTTTTTTTAATGATAATGAACTTTAAATGATGTAAACTAGACAATCATAATCTACATTTTAACATGTGTATATTGCACTTTTTCATTAAATAGAATTATAGAACATTTTTTGGTAATGAATATGTATATTCATATATATATATATATATATATATATATATATATATATATATATATATATATATATATATATATATATATATATATATATATATATATATATATATATATATATATATATATATATAGATATAAAATTTTGGATCATTAGTGTACCCTAAATAATCGAGAGTACCGAAAGCACAGATTATGAATGATCTTATACATATTTTTTTACATAAATGTGTATAAACCAATATTATAAAACTTTTTATCAAATGAATCATACCTTTATACATTAACATTCGATAAAAAATAAATGTTGTGAATGGTTGAAAAAAATCATGTGGATGATCATTCATATAAATATAGATGACTATTGACAAAAATTTAAAGAACGTAGACTTGGTGAATGAATACAAAATTCACATATCATGTGTATTTAACGTTAATTTAAACATTATTGTTAAACAAAAAAATTTTAATGACGTTACCTTCGGCTGCATTTGATTTTGAGTTATGTATATGTAAATATATGTGTGTCTATATATATATATATATATATATATATATATATATATATACATATATATACATACATTCATACATACATATATATATATATATATATATATATATATATATATATATATATATATACACACACACACGCTTGATTTTCCTTAACAATATATACGAAACCTAGTGATAAAACTTAAATATTCTACTCACACTAGTAATAAAGATTATAATTAGCAATGAGGGTGGTTTAATTATTTCCAAACTTTATAATAAGGGAGAATTTCATATATACCCCTCAATTTAGAAAATATTGGATCGTCATACATATACATAAGTTATAATTCAAGTCGTAGACTAAATATAAAAAATTAAAAAAACTAAACTAGAAAAAACAATAATTATAAAACAAAAACAAACTTGAAAAAAATATAAACTAATGTATACAGAAAACAAAGATTTATACTAAATTAAAAAACTGCAATACGATTTGATTACAAACGAACAAAAATATAATACAATTTTTTTATTGTTAATGTTAATATGTTTTACTATGAAAAATTTACATAGTAAAGTTTGCATAAATAAATTATATAAAATCCTTTAAAGAGATATGATATTATGATTTAAGTTGGATAAATATGATATTTTGAAGGTTTAGTTGAAAGAAGAAATAAGTAAGGGTATAATGACCATTAATTAATAATCAAGATTAAATATGAGTTTTAAATGTTCTAAAAATAATTAAATTAATGAATTTGAGTATATATGATATTAATGATTTTTAAGAGGGATATATATGATATTAATTATTAAAATTGGGTATATATGATATTATGATGTTTAGGGGGGACATATATGATATTAAAATTTTAAATTGGGTATATATGATATTATGAAGTTTTAGAGGGGTATACATGAAATTCTCTCTTATAATAAAACAACATTGACATAAGATTCTTAAAGTTTGAATATATTTGTTATAATCTAATAATAAAAAAAGTCCTAATTAAAAATTACAATTTGTAATTGTTTAAAAATATATTTTTTAGAAGATATATATTCTTTACTTAACTTATAATCTAATAAGACTTTTCCATCCTTTCCATATCAAATTATAAGCAAGTTAATTAGGTGTATGAGTTGGAATCCAACAATCTAACACAATGTATGTAATTTGTATCCTTTTCCCTCCCCTTCCAATGGCCGACTTTGTTTACTTTTATGATTTTATCATATACTATCATGCATGTTTGACCACCTACGTACGTACACACTCCCCCCACCCCCACCCAAACCCCACCCCAACCCACCCCACGTCCCCACCCATGGACTATATATATACCACTTTGTTTCCAGCATCAACTACAATCAAATCCAATACTTCACTTAAAAACCTCATACATATATAAAATGGAGGTTTCTAGCCTTAGTAAAAATGTCAACTTTTTTCTTATCTTGTTAGCTTCCATGACCACCTTGGCACTAGGCCAAGGCACCCGAGTAGGATTCTATAGCACATCGTGCCCACGGGCCGAAACCATTGTGAGGTCTGTTGTTCAGGCTGCGGTCCGTTCAGACGTCACAATAGCACCTGGTTTACTTAGAGTGCATTTCCATGATTGCTTTGTCAATGGTTGCGATGCCTCTCTTCTACTTGACGGTGCAAATACTGAAAAAACCGCCGGACCCAATTTGTTATTAAGAGGTTTTAGTGTCATTGACACTGCAAAAACCCAACTCGAAGCCGCCTGCCCTGGGGTGGTCTCTTGTGCTGACATTGTTGCTCTCGCTGCTCGTGATTCTGTGGTCTTGGTAATTAACTCTCGATCCCTTATATTTTTCATTAGTAACAGATCGTACTTATATTCGGGCTTAAAATGATACTTCATCGTGGTTATTTGTAACTTAATAAGAAATCCATACATACATGGGAGGATTTAGTATGTAATTAAGCACTAGCGTCACGTAACACCGATAAATTTTGCAAGTGATATATCTAATATATTAAATGTTTGACAAAGTGACACAAATAAGAAATTTTCTAGATCTGTCCATGTATACATGTATCGTATATCCATACAATTTGTTTCTGTAGACCGTACTAAATAAGAAAAAACATAAACAGTCCCTTACACAAGTTTTTTAACGTTGTGCAGACCGGTGGAGTAACTTGGGCAGTGCCTACAGGCCGTCGGGATGGATTAGTTTCACAGGCATCGGATACGGCAACCTTGCCTGGTTTCAATGAACCAATCAGTGCCTTGATCCAGAAGTTTTCAGACAAAGGTCTTAACACACAAGATCTTGTTGCTCTTTCTGGTAAGTTAGTTATCCTATAAGAAAACAGTAAACAAATGAAACATTTCTCCAAAACAAATAAATTTCCTAACTAATTAATCAACTCTCAGGCGGACACACTATCGGAACCGCATCTTGTGGAACATTCAGTTACAGGCTATACAACTACAACAACACTAATGGACCTGACCCGAGTATTGACCCGTCATTCCTTCCCACGCTCCAAAACCTTTGTCCAAACGGTGGTTCTGGTTCGACCCGAGTGGCGATGGATACCGGAAGCGTAAACAACTTTGACAATTCATATTTTGCAAATTTGAGGAGCGGCCGAGGAGTTCTTGAATCAGATCAAGCGTTATGGACTAACCCAACGACGAGGACTATCGTTCAACGGTTCCTTGGAGTTAGGGGACTAGCGGGATTGACGTTTGGCGTCGAGTTCGGGAGATCGATGGTGAAGATGGGTAACATTGAGTTGAAGACTGGAACTCAAGGAGAAATTCGTAGGGTTTGTACTGCAACAAATTGATCCAAAAATGGATGAAAAAGTGATTTTGGAATAAAGGATATAGGCATAAGTTGTTAATACAATATCAGTATCTGCCTAGATAGCAATGTACTTTTAATAAAATAAATGAATAACAATTAAATTGTTTTTCTTACATCCAATCATTGAGTATTTATTGGTTACGTAGTTACGTGCATGTTATTATTATGGAAATAATTAATTATGAATATAGAACCGAAAGTACGTGATGTCAATTACACATTTCCAACCGGTTTCGCCCATTTTGTATGTGAGTGATACGTAAGTGCGAGATTACGGGTTCGACTTCCATCATAGACATGTTTGAATTTAGGTGGTGGAAGTCTGTGTTGAATAAATGCTTCAAAATATGGTGGTTAATTGCTTTAAATTTGATGGTTAAAGTTTGTGTCTTTTGAGTTGTTTTTTATGTTTCATTTGTTGACAATTAAACTTGTGTTAATTGTTAGCTTTAATGTTCTTCATTATTAGATAGTAAAGGGTTTGTAAGTTATTTTGATCTTTCATTGGTATTGGAGTTACTTTGTAAGCCTATATATATAGGTTGCATTTCTATTTATCCAATATATGCATTAGTATTTTCCTTCATTAAAAATTGTTATTTCATCTTTGTTGAAATCTTGTCCCAACAAAGTGGTATCAGAGCTTTGAGAAAAATTTAGGCACAAGCAGTCTTTTTTTCTTTGATTTCTCAATACCAGGTTCGAGGTCTAGAGCAAACATTTTTTTTTCCCATGGCAGCTAATAGCACCAACCTAAATTCGCAGTCCTTAATCCCAATTTTTAAAGGACAGAATTATCATTTTTGGAGTTTGAAAATGAAGACTCTTTTCAGATCGCAAGAGCTATGGGAGTTAGTAGAGCAAGGTTTTGACGAGGCAGCAGGGAGTCAAGCCGGAGAAAATGATACTCGTTTACGGGAGACTCGCAAGAAAGATGCTAAAGCATTGGTTCTCATCCAGCAGGCTCTTGCTGATGAGATTTTCCCAAGAATTGCAGCAGCGACTACTTCGAAACAGGCATGGGAGATTCTTCAGACAGAATTTTTGGGTGACAAGAATGTAATTGCTGTGAAGTTGCAAACTCTTCGACGTGATTTCGAAAATCTTGGCATGAAGGAGAAAGAAACGGTTCAAGATTACATGTCAAGAGTTTCTGGAATTGTCAACCACATGAAGATGTATGGTGATGCGGTAAGTAATCAAACTGTTGTTTGCAAAGTTTTGAGAAGTCTAACGTCTAAATTTGATCATGTGGTTGCGGCAATTGAAGAATCAAAGGACTTATCTACTTACACTTTTGATGAATTGATGAGTTCTTTGATAGCACATGAAGATAGGTTGAACAGGTCACCAGAAAAAGTTGAGGATAAGGCATTTCAAGTAAAAGGAAAAACCAACTACTCTGGAAATGTTGGGCACAACAGAGGTGGTTTCCATGGGCGAGGCCGTGGCAGAGGTCGAGGAAGAAATCAAGGTGATCAAAGGCAACATAAGAGCACTTTGCAATGTCGTCATTGTAAAAAAATTGGTCACACTGAACCCTACTGCTGGATTAAACAAAAGGAAGAACAAAAACATGCTCAGTTTACCGAGCATGTTCAAGAGGAAGGAAATCTATTTATGGCTCAATCGTCTATGGGTCATGTTCGAAATGATGTGTGGTTCATAGATAGTGGTTGCTCCAACCACATGTGTGGTGTTAAGGAAATGTTCAAGGAGCTTGATGAATCACAAAAATCTGAGGTGAGGCTTGGCAATGACAAACCGATGAAAGTTGAAGGAAGAGGTACCGTTGCTATTCAAATCTCACATGCTAGTACAAAGCTTTTGCATGATGTGCAATTTGTTCCTTGTCTTGCACATAATCTTTTAAGTGTAGGACAACTATTGACTAGTGGATTAAGTGTTTTATTTGATCATAATTCATGTTGCATTCATGATAAAAACACTGGAAAAAATCTTTTTGAAGTTCAGATGACCACAAACAGGATGTTTCCGCTTGAAGTTTCTCGTGAATATGAAAAAAATGCTATGGTAGCCAAAGAAATTTCAGAGGCAGATTTGTGGCATTTGCGATATGGTCATTTAAATATGAAAGGCTTGAGGTTGCTCACTCAAAAGGATATGGTGGTTGGTTTGCCTGTGATTATTAACGATCTTCACTTTTGCGAGGGATGTGTATATGGAAAACAAAGCAGGGTTTCATTTCCTGTAGGCAAAGCTTGGAGGGCCAATGATTGTCTTGAACTTGTGCATGCTGATCTTTGCGGTCCAATGAAAACCGAGTCACTTGGCGGGAGTCGATATTTTCTACTCTTTACCGATGACTATAGTCGTATGAGTTGGATCTATTTCTTGAAATTCAAATCAGAAACTTTTGAAAGTTTCAAGAAATTTAAGGCAATGGTGGAGAAACAAAGCAACAAAAGTCTTAAAGTTCTTCGAACCGATCGTGGCGGTGAATTTTTAACTAATGATTTTGTTTCCTTTTGTGATGAATATGGTATACGCAGGGAACTAACAGCCCCGTATAGTCCACAACAAAATGGTGTTGCGGAGAGGAAAAATCGCACGGTGGTGGAGATGGCGAGAAGTATGTTAAATACGAGAGGGCTTCCAAATCAATTTTGGGGAGAAGCGGTTGCAACATCGATCTACTTGCTGAATATTTCCCCAACGAAGGCGGTTCAAAATCGAACTCCTTTTGAAGCTTGGATGGGTAGGAAGCCTCAAGTAAGCCATTTAAAGATCTTTGGATGTGTAGCTTATGCTTTGGTTAACATTCGTTCAAAGCTTGACGAAAAATCACAAAAATGCATTTTTGTTGGCTATAGTTCTCAATCCAAAGCATATAGACTCTATAATCCTGTTAGTGGCAAAGTTATTATTAGCAGGGATGTAAAGTTTAATGAAGAGGAAGGATGGTTATGGGAGAAAAATGATGTTCACAAAGAAGTTCCAGTACCAGATGAAGAAGTTCCAACAGCAGCTTCACCAACAGGTTCTCCAATTTCATCACCTTCCCATAACATTTCAACTCCAAATAATAGTGGTCCTTCGTCACCAACAAGCTCTCAGCCCCCATCTGGATATGATCATACACCAAAGAAGTTTCGATCTCTCGAAGAAATTTATGAAAGTTGTGACTTTGCTTTGTATGTGTCGGAACCAAAGTATTTTGAAGATGCTATTGAAAGTGAAGTATGGGAAGCGGCAATGTTGGAAGAAATGAGGGCAATTGAGCGCAATCAAACATGGGAATTGGTAAATCTTCCGGATGGCAAGACTCCTATTGGACTTAAGTGGGTATTCAAAGTAAAATACCATGCTGATGGATCAATACAGAAGTACAAAGCAAGGCTTGTTGCAAAGGGGTATGCACAACACCCGGGCATTGATTTCAATGAAACGTTCTCACCCGTTGCAAGGTTTGAAACGGTAAGAACTCTTTTATGTCTTGCTGCAAAAAAAGGTGTGTCAATTTATCAATTGGACGTAAAATCTGCATTTTTAAATGGAGAACTAGAAGAAGAAGTTTATGTGTCTCAGCCCGAAGGCTTTGTTAAAGGTGATGGCCAACAAGTGTATAAGCTTAAGAAGGCGCTTTATGGCTTGAAACAAGCTCCACGAGCTTGGTACAAGAAGATTGACTCGTATTTTTTGGAGAATGGGTTTGTTAGAAGTGAGAATGAACCCACACTGTATGTGAAGAATACTAACAATGGAGATTTCTTACTGGTGTGTATTTATGTTGATGATATGATCTATTTTGGTTCTAACGAAACTTTAGTTGCTGATTTTAAGACATGCATGATGAAGAAGTTTGAGATGACAGATTTAGGAGTGTTGAAATACTTTCTTGGTCTTGAAGTGAAGCAGGTCCAAGATGGCATTTTTGTGTCACAAACAAAATATGCAAAAGACATGTTGCACAGGTTTGGAATGCAGAATAGTAAAGCGGCAGCTACACCCATGAATACTAATGAAAAATTTCAACTTGAAGATGGGACAGAAGCTGCTGATCCGAGCTATTACAAAAGCCTAATTGGTGGGTTGAATTATCTAACACACACTCGTCCTGATATTATGTATTCGGTTAGTGTTTTGTCTAGATACATGCATAGTCCTACCATGCAACACCTTGGAGCAGCGAAAAGGGTGCTTCGTTACATTGTTGGAACCTTTGATTTTGGTGTTTGGTACTCTAAAGATGCATCTACTATCTTATATGGGTACAGTGATAGTGACTGGGCAGGTTGTATTGATGATCGAAAAAGCACATCCGGTCATGTTTTCAGCTTAGGATCTGGTGCAATCTCATGGAGCTCCAAGAAGCAAGATGTTGTTGCATTATCAACATCCGAGGCAGAGTATATTGCTGTCACTTCTGCAGCTTGTCAAGCTATCTGGTTGCGAAAGTTGTTGCGTGATGTTTTCAACAAACAAGATGGTGCAACGAAGATACTTTGCGACAACAAAGCAACTATTGCAATGACTAAAAATCCAGCCTTTCATAGTCGGACTAAACACATTGATATCCGATATCATTACATTCGCAAACTCACGGCTCAAGGAGATATTGAACTCAAGTTCTGTCCAACCAATGATCAAGTAGCTGATGTTTTTACCAAGGCACTTTCGGAGGCAAAACATAATCATTTTCGAAGGATGCTCGGAGTCAACAATTTTTGAAGCAAGGGGGTGTGTTGAATAAATGCTTCAAAATATGGTGGTTAATTGCTTTAAATTTGATGGTTAAAGTTTGTGTCTTTTGAGTTGTTTTTTATGTTTCATTTGTTGACAATTAAACTTGTGTTAATTGTTAGCTTTAATGTTCTTCATTATTAGATAGTAAAGGGTTTGTAAGTTATTTTGATCTTTCATTGGTATTGGAGTTACTTTGTAAGCCTATATATATAGGTTGCATTTCTATTTATCCAATATATGCATTAGTATTTTCCTTCATTAAAAATTGTTATTTCATCTTTGTTGAAATCTTGTCCCAACAGTCTGGGGCGGATGTAATTTGGTGACATGGGTGTCACTCGACACCAATAAAATTTTAAAATACTGTGTTACGTATGTATAAAAAATTCGAGTGACATCTAGGATTTTTTTAGTGTCACCTACGAAAACTTTATAAAACACTACAAATAAACTGACATTTAGTGACAGACTAAATCTGTCACTAAAAGTTATAAATGTGTCACTATAGGCTCTTGGGGCTTCACCTACACAAAAAAAAAAGTGTAGGCTAAAGTGCAGTGGGTATACATCTATGCCCACAGAAAAAAATGTGTAGGCAAAGATCAAGTGCTTTTGTGACACACTTGTTTATGACACTATTTAATTGATCTAGTGACAGATAACTTTTCAGTCACAATTGACCTAGATTTAGTGACAAAATTGTATCAGTGACAATAGTCCTTTATCAAGGTTTGATGTGTCCTCTTATAAGGATTTAGTGACAGAATTTTCAGTCACAAAACAAAAAATTTCAGTCACTAAATACTTATTTGTACAATTCATAATTTTTATAATATTTTACAATATATTATTTCCTGTATTATTTCCTTTCTTGTGCAAGCATTAAATTCACATAATTATATCAAAAGATAATCATATTACCAAAAAGAAATTTGAGTATCAATTAATAGATTCGTACTTGACATTCGTTTTACATTGTATTAACGGTAAGTAATTTTAATACAAGTAAAATGATAATCATCACTGTAATAACTCTAATTTGAAATTGTATTAAAGTCTCTTTCCATATTCAATATGAACTCTCTAGCTTGATTCTCAAATGAGTCGGCTACTTCCTGTAAAAATATTAGCGTATAAATGATCTTTTTATAGATGAATAAACATTAAATTCTTAAAAGGATGCATAGTACCTGGATTAGGATTCAAACTTGCACATGTAGACCTTGGATTTCCATGACAAGAAGGATCACGAACACTACACGCATCATCAACCTTATACAAACTGAAACTTATTAGTAACTACAAAATAAAATTTCCAGCAATTAAATAATAAAGACAAGAATACTTACAGTTGTCTTTACGTTAAGGCCGGCAATGATGGGAGGCAATACAACATCAGGCATACGCTCTTTAATAATTGCAGCTAAGCTCAATAAACCTTCTTGAAGTTCATCAATTCTTGCTTCGTATGAACATCGAGATCTTTTGTCCTTTTTGACACAAATATTTTTTCCTATGCAACGAACTCGACCTCTATTTTCAGATCCTTTGACTTTGGACAAATCATCATTTGTCCAATCCCGTTGTGTATTGCTGCTAGATGAATCCACAACACTCTTTAATTTTTCCTATGCAATAAATAATATGGTATAAGACCCTTACATATGTAACACCATTACAAATGGAAGTTAAATAAACTAACTACAATTGATCTCATACCATCACTTCTGCAGCTTCCGCATTTACAATGCTCCCATCTTTACGTGTACGACTCATGCAATATATAGTTCCTCTTGATGGTCGGACGCCACCATTTTTTTTTGTCTGCGATGAAATTTACACTTCCACTAAATTTATAATTACATAATACACATTATATTAGTAATTACAAAAAGATGTTCCCATCTTTACCTCTTCATGAGTTAGTCGAGCAAATGACTTGGTTCCCATGACATGAGGATCTTTAGAACCTAAACGATTTTTCTTCTTCTTCTCTGTTTCCGCCTACAATTTAGGAATTGCTTACTTCTAAACAATAAATATCCTACAACTAGTAATTAATAAATATATGAATGACAAGCTGGATTTCAGAATTATTTATATGTATAATGTCATTGTTGTTGACTTGTTGCTATCTAGAAGGTAAAATTAAAGTTGGAAACAAAGATCCAGCAGGTAGCATCAACAATAAATACATGTTATGCATTTTAATTCTTAAGAAGCAATCTAAGTAACTACTACTAGCTACCAAGAGTGATTCTAGGTAGTTACACTTTAAAGGAGCATATAAACCATCATAGAGTGAAATTACTAAAGACAAACATATTACCCATAAAAAAACCATCATATCAAAACAACTCCTAAGTACCAAGACACATCATATCAGCTCTTCAGACCAAATTGATAAATTTAGCCAGAAAGTAAATGAAATTATAAATTTTGCCAGAAACTAAACTAAACTAACCAATTGGCAGTGAAGAATTAAAATTTCATAATGAAAATGACCTAACTTAATATGCTTTGACCGGTCACATCAATGGAAAAATGCATAGCTCAAATATAAATGCCCAAAATAGCAGTTTCTTGGGAATGGTTTTCCCAACAGAAACAGCAGCACCTGGTACGTCATTAGTGTAATTCCAGAGTCTATAAAGCTTATGGTTTGTATGAACTTCGCTCTATCTCTTGCAAACCTTGATTTTTTATTCTAAGTTGTTAATAATAATATGACCATCTTGTAGAAGCATCAATTATGTAATTCCCTATAGTTTCAAAAAGAGTAACAAACTACATAATACCAAGCAATTATTTGATCATAAGGATGCATGTAGCAAATTGTACCAGATAGTAAGATTCACTTTCTAAATTTCCAAACATTTGTACACACGTGTGACAATGGTCCCCAAATTGGCTTCATTATATATATAAATAATAATATCATGTATTAAACCTAATATTCCTTAGCTAATTAAGACTGTTCAGGATTGTTAAACTAGGGAGCATAATTTTCTTTGTTAAAAGAACAACAAAAATACTAACGAAAGAAAAAAGGACGTTATGATTTTTTAAATAGGGATGAGTTTTCAGTTTGAAGGTTTAATAAAACTGAAAACATTATGATTTTTTAGAAAACATATTTAGAAATGAGAATTCGTGTAATTGTGTCAT
This sequence comes from Centrapalus pauciflorus, assembly GCA_020465985.1. Taxonomy (NCBI): domain Eukaryota; kingdom Viridiplantae; phylum Streptophyta; class Magnoliopsida; order Asterales; family Asteraceae; genus Centrapalus; species Centrapalus pauciflorus. Next base: position 18,081 of record JAANYP010002858.1, read on the forward strand.
AAATAGGGATGAGCTCGGTTCCGAAACCGGCCCGAACCCGAATTACCCAAAAACCGAATTGTAAAACTCAGCAAAGTGCAAAACAAAGAACCAGATAGTCCAAAAACTTGTAAAACCAAGGACCAGCTGCAAGTAGTAGACCCAAAAATTCCTTATAAAATGCACAATTTGTGCATCTGTACAGTGTTCATCAATATGATATAACCAAATTTACGATGCTAAAGTTCTTATTAAAGAATATGAAACACAAATTTTGGAAAAGTGTAAACAATAAGATGACATTCATTTACATCATTTTATTCAATTTTCTTACGCCAAAGTAAATTAGACCATAATCAAATCATAAAATTTTGTAATCATTATATAAACAGGATGATCATACTAACTAAATTCGGCAAATTAAACCGTACCCAAATTGCAGCTACTTTTTCGAATGATAATATTTGTCAAGCAGCCTCTCTGTGTACTCTCCAAACGTCAATGATTCGTTAATCTGTATCAACTGAATCAGAACAACTAGAGCAAATTAATGAGAACTTGTGTATTTGCTTGGTTGTTCACCTTAGACACTGGTCATTCCATCAAGAAGAGTGTTGAGTCTAGTGTTTGTTGTTATAAATGTATCTGTACTACATGATAATTGAGTGGAACTCTCCTGGATGACATACACTTGTGGTTAAGGGGTAGTTTGTAAATCTAGTAAATGGGAGATTATAATGTCTAAACACTCTTTCACCTTACATGGTTCAAAAAACTAGCAAACAAATGTGGTTCACAATTTACCATATCTCTTCTAAAAGTTCTAATTAACTATGTCTATGTGTTGTTGGAACATGGTTCACAAAAACAAGATAGGATGATTTTGGGGGAACTGGGGGAACTAGGGTTTTACAGAGGGGTATTCGTATAATAAGTCAAATATTAGTTTCAAAACAAAACAAAATATGAATATTTGACCTTAATTTTAAAATAAAAAATAAATAATTATTAGGCTTTACCTACACATATTATATAATATAAGTGTGGGTAAAAGTACAAAAAACAAGATGCTAGTATTCACTCCTTTCATGTTTACCGGTTCAATTTAAAAAGTGTAGGTAAAAGTTATCTTTATACCTACTTATCTTAATATGTGACACTAAAAATATAATTTAGTGACACTTTTATTATCTGTCACTATATGTGTCTGTCACTAAATGTCCTTTTTCTTGTAGTGAAAGTATTATATACATATCTAATTTATAGTTGTTGATTTCGTTACCCAAACTTATCAAAATATTAATGAGTTAATCGTAAAACTTAAAAGAAAAACAAAAGTCCAATAGAAATAAAAAAGATAATAGACAAGATTCAAGAACCATCCCAAAAGATTAAAAAAGCCTGAACTCAAACCTTGTTGAAGACATCCGTCCAATTGGTTGAAAAACCCTAATCGATATCATCGCTTCAACGGATATGGATGTACTTAAATATGTTGAAAAATCCCTAACCGTGTGATTTCTTTCGGGACTTTGATGCATCAAAGTTATTAAGGTTGGCGGAGATGTATCCGAATTATTTTAGTTGTGATGCGAATGTTAACCTTGTGCATCAACTTGAATACTATATTGAGAATGTGAAAGACGATCCAATATTTCATAAATTGATTATGTATCTTTTGGTTTATCAATTGTTGAAGCTAGAAAACATCTTTCGTATCTTTTGGTTTATCAATTGTTGAAGCTAATATTGGTTTTGTCGGTTGCAACTGTGACAGTTGAGAGATTATATTGTATTATGTACTTTTATAATTATAAATATCTTGTTATTTGGCTTTCAAAATTGATGAAGTTAACAAAAGTCTCATATTTGGCTTTTAAAAGTCAAATAATGAATAAATGAGACTTTAATATACCAAATCACGAAATAGCAATAAAAATATTTATATAAGTTTGATGTCTTTTAAAGGATTTAGGATGTGTTAAGAATCATCGAAATCCGACATCACATGAAAGTTCATTGCTATTTTAAACAAACTTTTGGTACTTTAACGCCCAAAAGTATGAAATATCAAAGAATTATAAAATATGTTTATATATTTGGTCTTTTCTAAGGATTTTAGACTTGTTACAAAAAGTATCGTTAAAATTGGACGTCAAACGAAAGTTTATTGCCATTTTATGCAAAGAGTTGTAGTTTAACAAGTAAAAATACAAATTTACTGTGGGAAGTGCAATATTTTTATGAAAATACTGTTTTTAGAAGATTTTTAAGGTGTTGTGAAAGTTTCATTGAAAACCGACTTAATTTGAAAGTTTGTTGCATATTTTGCCGTTTCAGGAAAGTTGATTGTTATTTTGGGCAGATTTTTTGTGAAAAGTGATTGACAGAAGGAAAGTTGTGCATGATAAGCGTCGGTTCCGTATGAAAGAAATTACAAGAAGAGGAATTGAATATGCATTCCCAAGATTGTAATTTACCTTTTTGTTGTATCTCTTATATACATTTGATTATCTTTATTTCGGTTGTAGACGTTTATATACTTCAAATACTTTTTGATCGATATGTTATGAAATGATATTATTTTTGTTAAATTGAATTGTTTGTAGAAAAACTATCACGAAACAATTAAATAAATATTTGTATTTGCATTAAATTTAAAAAAATAATGAATGTGTTTCTTTTGTCTAGAAAATGTGCATTTATGTAATTTAAAACAAAAATAAAGTGTTGCAATAGATTGATAATGGTGTTGCACTTACATAATGACAACATATGATAAGTGTTGCATTTGATAAGTAAAATGTTGTTATAAATTGGTAACAATAAATTAAAAGTGTTGTTTTAGAGTATAAAAGGTGTTGCATTTAAAAAGTGTTGTATTTGTAAAATAATGGCAACACATTAAAAAGTGTTGCTTTAGAATATAAAAAGTGTTGCATTTAAAAAGTGTTGCATTTAAAAAGTGTTGCATTTATAAAATAATGGCAACACTTTTGAAAAATGTTGCATTATCTAGTGAAAGTGTCGCTTTAGACCTAAGGCGACGTTGGCTAAGGTGGCACTACATAAAGTGTCGCTTTAGGCCTATAGCAACACTTTTAAGGCCTAACACGACACTTTTCCCATGTCGCTTTAGGTTCATTTTGTTGTAGTGTTATTTGTTAATTTTGTGTTGGTAACCCGTTTCGGTGACCCGATCCATCTTAGAAAATATTTTAAAAATCTAACTATTAAACTTACTTTAAAAAAGTGACACCGATAATAAAAAATCATGGATCCGCCCCTGGTGAAAGTAAGTCTAAAGACCTCATTTGGTGCAAAAAAGTAGTTTAGGAGTAGTAGTATGTTATTTTGTCGTTCAAAAAAAAATTACAAATTTCCAAATTCCAACTTTATCCCTACAAATATTAACATATTTATCTTTTTTCCGGACAACAACTAAGCTACTATTTTACTCCAAGTGGGGACTTCAGAACATACTTTCAACACCTAAATTTCAACTTGCCTCCGATCGAAATCGAACACTTACAGACACTTACATATCACCTTCATTCCGAAATGTAACATCCTCAAATTCAATTACTGTAATTCGGAGTTATTTAGGCGGATAATTTATAATTAAGTTGAATTATGAGCAATTATTATGTATTTGGGATATTTAAAAATTTGACGCTATTTTAAGAAGTTACGAAGTTTGAGAATTAATAATTATTATTATGGAATATTATGAATTTAAAAAAGCTATTAATGATAAATTTAAGAATAAATTAGTATTTTATGGAACCGGTTAAGTTGAGGTGTGAAATGTGCAAAATGATGAAAATGGGAATAAAAGGATAAAGACTCTCATATTTCCATAGACACACTCTCTCTCTACAACTTTCTCTCTCTAGATTCTCTCTACTTCTCTCTACGATATCTCACAAACCGACCGGCCGATTATCGAGATTTATACGTCATCGGAAAGATCTCGAGGAGTACAACAACAATCTACGGTTGGATTTTCGATTTCGTACGAATTGAGGTAAGAATCGACCCTTTTAAGTTTGTTTATTTTGGTTTTGAAGAACTTAGATTCGAATCTGCCATTTTTATGTGATTTGCAGCTAGTTTTGCTTGAAATCTTGCAAGAATGTGATAGTATATGTGTAATAGAATCAAACCTAGGTATAATACTTGATATATTCATGATTTTAGGCTTTGAAATGAAGGATTTAAGTTGTAAAGATGAACAAACTCGAAAATACCAAGAACACAGTCGAAATGCAAGAACAAACTCGATTTTTGTACTAAATTCGAGCAGGAATTCGAGTTTGACACCATGGATTCGAATCTAAGGCCCTAGATTCGAATATGGTTCGAATTTATGCTTAGGAATTCGAGTTTAGTCATTAAATTCGAAGAAAATTCGAATTTAACCCCTGAAATTCGAATTTGATGCCTAAAATTGAAAACCCACTCTCTAAACTCGAATATTTTGAAGGAAACACATAAAATAACAAGAGTTATTCAAAGGACAAGGTGTGAACTTGAAATGGGTTCAAACTTAGTTGTAGTCCGAATTTGGACATAGACCCGAAATGGGGAAAAATATTGCAAAACTTACGAAACTTGGTTTTATGGATTTAAACGGTTTTTGACTCGAAATATTGTTGTAACTAAGTTAACAGGTCCCTTGTGGTGTTGTTTAACCCACAGTGGGGTACTTGGCGGATCCGGTTGATAGCCCGAGGAGAAATAATATCGGTTAAAAGTTTAATTACGCACCCACTGTGAGTACAGTAGATTTCGCATGTTTATATCTGTTTTACGTTAAGCTTTGCCTGCTGAGACCTGTTGCTTCATTTACTTGTTTGGAATTCTACTAATTTGCGTAGATTTAGATGCACATTCATACTTGTTGCATGTCCTTTCGATTGTTGTGCATCTAGTGATGGACCGGTGGGTCGCATCAATTACTCTGATGTTACTGCACTATATGACCTGGATCTGATCCCTCCAAGGCCCGGTAGGCAGTATGTCATCCCCGATTGTACGTTTGTCTCAGATGGTATGTTTTATGCCGAGCTTTGGGCTCGAAGGGGCTGCGGCTCTGGTCCGTACTTAGTGTACGAAGAGGGTATCCGATGTTTGTCATCTGTGTTACCTTTGGGCTTCATAAAAATTTATAAAATGCGTAATATTTGTATTTACTAAGCCTTTGCTTATACCTCAGTTGCTCTATTTTTACAGGAAAAGGGAAGTCTACCGCCGGACCTTCTAGTTAGGTCATTTGGGAAGATTTGGAAGATTTGAAACTGCTTAATCGGTAATTATGATTTGAGACAATGTTGTAATATATTCTGGATGTTGTAATAATTCATCTAGGTGTGTAGACTTAGACTTGGTACCTTGTAGCACCGTAGGGTGTTTAGCACTGTTGCACTACTTTGTTTATGTATTTTAATGCTTCCGCACTTTAATTAGGTTATCAGATCATTATGTATTTGTGTTTGATGATTAATCCTGGGTGTTTTGGTAAATGGTGGTTGTTGTGGCAAGGGTGTCACACGAGATGGTATCAGAGCAGTAGTTTGAGATTCAAGTGTCTGTGAGGTCTTGATCTCAAACATTAGGTAATGATATGTAGTGGTTTAAGTAATGATCTGAACTAAGATAGGTTACGATCTAGTAATTATAAGAAATTGACTATAATACGGGACAAATGAGTGGTGTCTTTAAATTGATGACATGTTACTAAACAAATTATGTGTTTATTATTTCAGAACATGTCTGGAGGAGGAATGACACCCGAAGAAGCCAGAGAGATGATGCTAGCCATGATGGCTGAGCAGAATCGAATGATTCAAGATCAGTTTCGGGCTCGAGATGAGGCCGAAGCTAAACGAAGAGAAGATAAGAGGAAGAATAAGGAAAGAGAGAAAAGCAATGACGAACAAGATGACAATACTGGGTCATCTAATAAGCCCAGAAGTTGTCAATTTAAGGATTTTAAGGGAAATGGAGCAGTTGAGTTTAATGGACTGGGTGATGCTGTTGCTGCTCTGGAATGGATAACAGCCACAGAACGGACATTCCGAATCAGTGATTGTGCTGAGAAGGACATGGTCCGGTTCGCTACTGCTATGTTCACCAAAGACGCGGTAATATGGTGGAATTCAATGGTGAATGCCTTAACAATGGAGAAGGTTTTTAGAATGACATGGGCTGAGTTTACTGAAATTTTCACTCAGCAATACTGCCCGGCCGATGAACGCCGAAGACTAGAAGCTAAGTTCATGACACTAATTCAGGGGACTAAGTCTGTGTCCCAATATGCGGTAGAGTTCACGAGGCTAAGTTTATTTGCGCCTCATCAGGTTGATACAGAAGAAAGAAAAGTTACCCGATTTGAGGTTGGTCTTGATTTGGAAATCCGAAGGGTGATGAGCAACGTACGTTACCCCAAGTTTGCTAGTCTGCTGGAAGCTGCCAGAAATGTAGAACAGATCCTGATTATGTCAGGATATGTGATGGGGTCTGCTGTTGCTGCTTCAACTAACCCAACTCAACCTTCACCGCCGAAACGTCAACGTGAAGGAGGCTACTCTGGTTCTGCATGATCATCACAGTACTCGCTACAACAGTCTTATCATCGGCAGTCTAGTTCTCCTGGTCATGCTCGTGCATGTTTTTGCTGTGGAGAATTGGGCCACTACCAAAGTGAATGCCCACGAAGATCGGATGCCTGCCATAAATGTGGTGTGTGGGGGCACTATAGCAGGGATTGTCGAAAGAATGCTCCAACAGCTGCTGCTCCATCGTCGACTCGATCATTTGGAGGATCAAGTGGTGGTTCAGTCAACCGCCGGAACCAGCCAAAAAAGGGGACATACTAGTGCATTTCAGATTACCGCGGAGGAAGCTAGGGAAAACCCGGAGGTGGATGCAGGTACGTTTATAAGTTAAATCTTTGCTTGCAATAGTGATGTTTAATTCTGATATCAATAGGCCTTTTGTGTCTACTGTTTGAACAAACGACTAGTCATGGCGCTGTTTAAGTTACTTGCTATATTTGACATAGAAGTTACTAGTAACACTTAAGCCGAATTAGATTACATATATCGTAGCTGCACCTTAGAAAATTGAAGATGTAGTCTTCAAATTTGGATCTTACTCCGATAGCATTTAGTGAATGTAACGTGATAAATATAGAAGATGTCGACGTTATAAATAAGAATAACAAATGTCAAGAAGGACTGATGTTTGTTATAATTGTGGAAAAATGAGTCATTTTAGAAGAGTACCTTAAGATTCTATATATAACTTCATCGAAGTTTTATGATTTCGAAGATAACATGAACTTAAGTATTAGGAAAAGTTGTTACTAATATAGGTAAGATGATGATTGTGAATAAGAATACTCTAGTATCTGAATAGGCATTAGATGAATAACCAAAATGGATTTTGAAGCTTTGAATTGGAAAAGATGTTTTAAATATCGTGAGAATTTTTATGTAATTGGAATCAAGGAAATTGTTTCAATATTGATATATATACGAACATGATATGAAGAAACTAAGTCTAGAAATTTTGGAAAAAGCATATGAGGGTATAATAATACAAGGCTGGTGTTCATATGATATGAGATTTGGAATATACAATGTGAGATATAAGTAAGATATGTACGTGAGTTGTAATCAATTAAAAAGGAACTAAAATGCTACATGAGGATAGAATACTTGTTGATATGGTAAGTAATCAATAAGAAGGTTAAAGAGACTTTGGACAATCATGAAATTTGCTTATACAGTAAAGAAAGGTCTAATACTACGATTCGGAATCTAAGGGAGATTCGGAGGTGGTTATAAGTTTTGTTTAATTCTGGTGTCGATCAATTAAATTGTAACTACTGCATTTGTGCAATCAATGTTAGTCTTTTGGTCTAAGTTGACGGTTGTGATTGATGTTGAAATTTCTTAATAACACATTAGTTAAAATAGATCATGTGTATCATGATTGTACTTTAGAGATCGAAGAAGTAGGTTTACATGTTGATTTGATCCCTGGAGTTTTTCCCAATAACTTATTGTTCGTATCGGTATGCATATAACGAAATATAAGTAAGATGCGGCACAAACATGAATACGAGTAAAACTTACCAGCAACCGATAGAAGATCAGAATGAATGGATAATTTCACATTGAAATATGTGACGAGATAATGTATTTTGGATTCAAGTATAAATTGAAAAGATCAATTGATTAGATAGAGATTCGTATAACTTTAGTCATAATGGTAAAGTAAAGAAAACCATGTTTAAAAGTTTTGCACGGGAGAAAATGTAGAAGCTCTACATGTTGGAAAGAAAATTGAAAGAACTCTGATTGTTATGACCGTGTTATCACAAATGTGCTACTATGATAGTAGCCATTAACTGGTCAGTTATAATAACAAACGATTAAGTATAGTTGAAAACATCAACGATAAGGGTTGAAACTGGTTTTGTAAAAAGGAGACGAGTTGACACAAAAATATGTTGGCACATTTAGAGTAATGAAAAAGTTGGAATTAGTTGTGATAATTGGAATTACCTAAGGAAATATCAAAATAACACTTGGTATTTCATGTAGAAATTTTTATGAAATCTTCACGACTGGTAATGAAGATTAGGCTGATTATAATGAATTAGAAATCATAAAGGGTTAGTATATGTTGAAAAGTCAGAATATATTATGAATATTGTAGTAATGAAGAATAAGAAACAAAATGGTGCTGGTACGTTGGAAGCATCATAAGGGAGCCAAACATACATGGGAGACAAAAGCTGATATGTTAAGGAAGTATCCGCAGCTGTTTGAAGTCAAATAACTTCGAGGACGAAGTTAGAGCGTGGTGGAGCCCATGTTGTAACATCCTCAAATTCAATTACTGTAAATCGGAGTTATTTAGGCGGATAATTTATAATTAAGTTGAATTATGAGCAATTATTATGTATTTGGGATATTTAAAAATTTGACGCTATTTTAAGAAGTTACGAAGTTTGAGAATTAATAATTATTATTATGGAATATTATGAATTTAAGAAAAGCTATTAATGATAAATTTAAGAATAAATTAGTATTTTATGGAACCGGTTAAGTTGAGGTGTGAAATGTGCAAAATGATGAAAATGGGAATAAAAGGATAAAGACTCTCATATTTCCATAGACACACTCTCTCTCTACAACTTTCTCTCTCTAGATTCTCTCTACTTCTCTCTACGATATCTCACAAACCGACAGGCCGATTATCGAGATTTATACGTCATCGGAAAGATCTCGAGGAGTACAACAACAATCTACGGTTGGATTTTCGATTTCGTATGAATTGAGGTAAGAATCGACCCTTTTAAGTTTGTTTATTTTGGTTTTGAAGAACTTAGATTCGAATCTGCCATTTTTATGTGATTTGCAGCTAGTTTTGCTTGAAATCTTGCAAGAATGTGATAGTATATGTGTAATAGAATCAAACCTAGGTATAATACTTGATATATTCATGATTTTAGGCTTTGAAATGAAGGATTTAAGTTGTAAAGATGAACAAACTCGAAAATACCAAGAACACAGTCGAAATGCAAGAACAAACTCGATTTTTGTACTAAATTCGAGCAGGAATTCGAGTTTGACACCATGGATTCGAATCTAAGGCCCTAGATTCGAATATGGTTCGAATTTATGCTTAGGAGTTCGAGTTTAGTCATTAAATTCGAAGAAAATTCGAATTTAACCCCTGAAATTCGAATTTGATGCCTAAAATTGAAAACCCACTCTCTAAACTCGAATATTTTGAAGGAAACACATAAAATAACAAGAGTTATTCAAAGGACAAGGTGTGAACTTGAAATGGGTTCAAACTTAGTTGTAGTCCGAATTTGGACATAGACCCGAAATGGGGAAAAATATTGCAAAACTTACGAAACTTGGTTTTATGGATTTAAACGGTTTTTGACTCGAAATATTGTTGTAACTAATTTAACAGGTCCCTTGTGGTGTTGTTTAACCCACAGTGGGGTACTTGGCGGATCCGGTTGATAGCCCGAGGAGAAATAATATCGGTTAAAAGTTTAATTACGCACCCACTGTGAGTACAGTAGATTTCGCATGTTTATATCTGTTTTATGTTAAGCTTTGCCTGCTGAGACCTGTTGCTTCATTTACTTGTTTGGAATTCTACTAATCTGCGTAGATTTAGATGCACATTCATACTTGTTGCATGTCCTTTCGATTGTTGTGCATCTAGTGATGGACCGGTGGGTCGCATCAATTACTCTGATGTTACTGCACTATATGACCTGGATCTGATCCCTCCAAGGCCCGGTAGGCAGTATGTCATCCCCGATTGTACGTTTGTCTCAGATGGTATGTTGAATGCCGAGCTTTGGGCTCGAAGGGGCTGCGGCTCTGGTCCGTACTTAGTGTACGAAGAGGGTATCCGATGTTTGTCATCTGTGTTACCTTTGGGCTTCATAAAGATTTATAAAATGCGTAATCTTTGTATTCACTAAGCCTTTGCTTATACCTCAGTTGCTCTATTTTTACAGGAAAAGGAAAGTCTACCGCCGGACCTTCTAGTTAGGTCATTTGGGAAGATTTGGAAGATTTGAAACTGCTTAATCGGTAATTATGATTTGAGACAATGTTGTAATATATTCTGGATGTTGTAATAATTCATTTGGGTGTGTAGTCTTAGACTTGGTACCTTGTAGCACCGTAGGGTGTTTAGCACTGTTGCACTACTTTGTTTATGTATTTTAATGCTTCCGCACTTTAATTAGGTTATCAGATCATTATGTATTTGTGTTTGATGATTAATCCTGGGTGTTTTGGTAAATGGTGGTTGTTGTGGCAAGGGTGTCACACGAAATAGGCTAAACCCCTTAATATAGTTATGGGGTAATTGCGTTAAAAACCTTAAAGTTGGACCATTTTTGTGATTAAAACCCCTAACCATTTTTTGTTGCACAAAAAACCTCTAACCGGTAAAATCATTTGAAATTAAGACTTGACCGGTTATAATAAGTTGCTATGCTTACATGGCACACACGTGGCGTCCACAGGGCAAACCCGACTTACGTGGCGCCTACGTGACACTACATGTATAATTCTTAAACTGAACTTTTGCATAAAAAACCCCGAAATTGGTGACCTTTTCGATTAAAACCCTTAACTATATTTTTCTCACCTCTAACCAACAATAATATTTACATTTTCCCTTTTTCTCTACCTCCGGGAACTCCGATTACTCTATCTCCTTTCTATGTTCAGTGCTGTTTATTTTATGTATGTATGTTCAATTAACTTTTGCCGCTAATCTTGAATTTTAACTTCAATTGTGCCGATGGAATCGATTTCATTTTGTGTCCACGAGTTGCATTTTTAGGATCAACTTTATGTTCAATTTCATTTATTTATATTCCATTTTAGCATCTGAATATGATCAGCAGAGCAGTGAGGTTCGCTAGCCTAGAAGGTGGAGGTTTCATTGAGAAACGAATTCTTTGTTTGATAAATAAAAGTTTAATAAATATCCATGTCATCAAAATGCAATCAGTGAAGACTCAATTTTAATTATCTTTGTCGGTTGGAGGTTTTTTTATCAAATTAAAAATGATTTGGGGTTTTAATTGAAAAAAACTTAACAAGTTGGAGGTTTTTTACGCAAAAATCTATTTAAAAGTTTTACACGTCATCAAGTTGCAACCGGCTAAACCGGTTGCAAGTCAGATTTTTTGAAAAAAGCCCAAATTTACAAAGTTTTAACCAGTTGGAGGTTTTTTGTGCAATGAAAAATGGTTGGGGGTTTTAATCACAAAAATGGTCCAACTTAGAGGTTTTTTGCGCAATTTCCCCTATAGTTATCTATTAGGTTAATACCCATATACTATATATATATATATATATATATATATATATATATATATATATATATATATATATATATATATATATATATATATATATATATATATATATGGGCTGACTTAATAATAATATTTAAAGATAAATATTATAACATATAGAAAATAATAATAATAAATAGAGTTTATATAATTTTGATTAATTAGTTATTATTAGTTAAGTTAAATCATAATAAAATGTATTTGATTTGAATTAAACTAGAGTTACGGTTGCCCGCGCGTTGCTGCGGGTTTCCGTCATGAATATGCAGTTTTTATCCCTTAAGATAAGTCATGATGTTAATAAATAGAAACATGTTCAATTATGACAACAACATCAGTGCATTAGTATATTTAAGCGTTAGTGGTTTACATGTTTTTTTATGAAATTTTGACTCAATTGATGATGTCTAAATTATATATATGTTTTTAGAGTGTTATATGAACTAAACATGTTTTCATGTTTTGTGTGGCTTCGTCTCTCCATTTTATTTTTTCCTAATAAAGTCCTAAAGTTCTTGTTTCTTTTTGGTTTTCAGGAAAAAAAATATCAATCCTGTACTTTTCACAAAAAAAACCACCATGTTTCACTTGTTTTCCATGAAAAGTCCTCAAACTTAATGACTTTGTTGGCAAAAAAATGAAAACTTCTGAAAATCATGAACAAATAAATTTCTTGAAGATTTTATTGGTAAAAAATAACACGGAGAGACTATACCGCAAAAACAAAAAGACATGTTGGTTTTGCATATTAAACATCTTTTATACACAAAAATTACGAATAACAAAAGTTGATGTTTTATATGCATCTTGTGAGACAAATGTAAAAACCAAAAAACTAAACAAAATGAATCACGGTTATTTAATTTTTCAAATTGAGGTGGAAATGGAAATTTTCAATATTTAAATATTTAATCAAATAATGAAGAAGTTGATGTACAAAATGAATACTTTAGTTACAAATAAAATATAAAAAAAATGCTAAATTCAATATTTTTTTAGGTTTTAAAGAGGTTCATATATAAAATAAGTAAATTTTATGTATAAATAAAAAACATAAAAATAATCATATATAATATGGTCCAACAATAACGTTTTTTTATTTAAAATAAATAGAAGTGACAATATTACCTACAATGTAACAAATATTTCTTATAAACTAAAAATACATTTAATTAATAATTAAATAAATTTATACACAGGATAAACAATTTTGAAGGTATAAAAAGAAAAAAGTCAAAATACAAATTAAAATTTATATTTAGGCAAAAGGAAAAAACCAAAAAACAAAACAAAATATCACAAAAGGTGAAAATAATTTTAAAAAAAATCTCTTACTTTTTTGATTGAAGACAACAGGTTATTCATTAATATTGTCTGAATTATTTTTTCATGCTTTATATGTATGTTTATAATTATAATTTCAAAGTGTCTCAATCTTTATTGGCACAATATGACGGTGCAATTAATGCAATTTTTTTTTTCATGTTTTTTTCCACTTCTTTTTCATTTATTTATTTTCTTCAAAACAATCTATGTACTCTATCTAAAACTCATCATTCCACAATCACAACCGCCTCTACCGATTTGTGTGTATATATTAATTTCTATTGTTATATATTTATTAATCAGTTTGCATCAGTTTGTTTATGTTATATTTAGTTTTAATAAATTTTCAATTTTTAGTTAGTTATATATTTTTTAATAAGCTTGTGAAATTTTATAATTTTTCTTACTTTGTTAGAAAAAATAAGTTTTTATTCGGTTTACATGTGTGTATGTGTGCTTGTGTGTGTGTGTATATATTTATATTGTTCCGTTAAATTAAAAATCTAATGTTTCTTTGTTTCGTGAATTTCATATATTCAACAAAAATAAAAAAGTGAAATAATTCATCCTTATTTATAGATTGATTAATTGTTATTACGTTTGGTTAAATTAAAAATCCGAGTTTCTCGTTTACTCCGAATGAAAACATTTAAAATTAAATCAGTTGACGTTATTTCTAATCTTTTAAATTTAATATGGTTCATATTTTTTCTGAGCAAAATATATAAAACTAATATGGTTAGTCGTTTTTTCGTATAAAAATCGATGTTGTTAAATGTTTTTTCCGATCAAAATCATCAAAAATTGGATTAAGTGGTTGTTTCTGCCGTTTGATTAAATTGAAGACCAAAATGGCTCGCTGTTTTTTTTGAGCGAAAACATTTAAAATTGAAACGACGAACCATTTTAATTTTTCCAACGACGAATCAAATCTAATTTTAAGTATCATCAACGGAAAAAAATGAATAACCATTCTGATTTTCAATTTAACCAAATATAAAAAACAACCAAATAATCTAATTTTTAATGTTTTATAAGAAAAAAATGATGAACCATTTCGATTCCAAATTAAACGAAACGGAAAAACAAAGAACCAATTTAATTCGAATTTTTTTCGTTAAAAAAATGGTATATACATGGGTGTGTAGGAAAGCCCTCTTAGGAAACCACAGGGACAATTCTGTATAAATATAGGAAACCTTTCTGTATAAATATAGGAAACCACATGACCTTTAATGTAGAAAATCAAAGAGACCTTTCTATAATTATTTCTTAAACTACAAGTACTATTTTACAATTAATGAAAAACACATTTTTATAATTATTTCTTAAAATGCAAGGGCTACTCTGCAATTGTTCTTAAATTACAAGCGGTTATTTGCAATTAATGAAAGCACCAAAACGGTGCGTTTCATTACTGCAAATGTTAGTTATAGAAATTTGAATTAGATTGTTATAAACGACATGAAAATTTAAGAAAATGACAAATGACAAATTAAAGGAAAAGATGACAAGTGATAAATTTTTATTTATTTAATAGTATTTATAGATAAACAATTTATTTATATTCTACAATAAATACTAATAAAAAAATTATATGTTACTCGTTCACATTATCATAGATTTGTCACGTGTCAACATCTACTTAAATTTGTCATATGTCACAACGTCTTTTTAGGCTTTTATCACATGTTATTTACGCAAATTTATACAAATTATCGATCTTGCTGATCCAAAATTAATTAACTAAGCTCTAACAAATTTTAATTTTTATAGATATTTAATTTTAAGATAA
This sequence comes from Centrapalus pauciflorus, assembly GCA_020465985.1. Lineage (NCBI taxonomy): Eukaryota > Viridiplantae > Streptophyta > Magnoliopsida > Asterales > Asteraceae > Centrapalus > Centrapalus pauciflorus. The sequence goes on from JAANYP010002858.1 coordinate 33,104, forward strand.
TCTTGTAGATCCAAAATTAATTAACTAAGCTCTAACAAATTTTGATTTATATATATACATTTATAAATATTTTTAAACTAATACATATAATATACAAGTATCTAAGCTATGTATACATATGTAAAAGTATCACCTTAAGTGTTTATAATTTTAAATGATTAATTACCAAGAATAGCAATATACTTTCATACGATAAATTTTTCAACTATGCTAGTTTGTGAAATAAGAAAATAATAATAAAGATTAATTATATATATTTTTTTGTTAATTTATGTAAATCATTATAGGATTGGGTTCACATGAGAACCCCTCATTACCGTGAGAACCACTCTAAAATTTGTGCATCCACTGTATAAAATTGTGCATTTGATACTATCGATATATTTATGCATTTCATTTAAAAATGTACGCATCTCAAGCTATAATTTATCAATTTTATTTACGAATTGTGCATTTAAGAAAATTTGTGCATTTGATGTTCAAATTTGTGCATCTAATTTATAATTTAATGAATATAATTTTTGAATGTAATTTTAGTGTTAGATTATGATATTTATTAATATTTAAGACTAATAATAGTTTTAAGTAAAACTTTTAATTTTTAAATTTGTGCATTTGATGTACAAATTTGTGCATTTTGGAGTGGTTCTCACGTTCTCACGGTAATGAGGGTTCTTACCGGAACCCAACCCAATCATTATATATATATATATATATATATATATATATATATATATATATATATATATATATATATATATATATATATATACACACATATACATTTTGCAAATGGGGAACGTCAATGCCGTTTTCCTTTTTTTTTTTTAATTTAAAATTTTTCATATCATACCCTTATCTTAGTGTTATCTTTTATTTAGCCTTTTTATTTTAATAAATTTTCGTTTAATCCTATTTTAACATTTATTATTACAATATTTTCTTACACGCTTAAAATTATGTTTTTAATTATACTTATGTATGGAGTTGTCTTTTGAAACTATAATGTTGTGTTTAATTGTATGAAAAAGACTTATTATTCGCATGCATGGAGTAAACCAGTGACCTTTTTTTTGTTCTAAATTTAAATTTTTCACAACACACCCTTATCTTAGCGTTGTCTTTCATTTTGCCCTTTTATTTTAATAAATTTTTGTTTAGTCCTATTTTAACATTTATTATTACAACATTTTCTTACACACTTAACATTTACCAAATGGAGGACGCCAATGGCGTTTTTCCTTTTTTTCTTTTAATTTAAATTTTTCATAAAACATCATTATCTTAGCGTTATCTTTTATCTAGCCCTTTTATTTTATTAAATATTCGTTTAATCCTATTTTAACATTTATTATTACAGTATTTTCTCACACACTTAAAATTATGATTTTAACTATACTTATGTTTGGAGTTGTATTTTGAAACTATAATGTTATGTTTAATAGTATGAAAAAGACTTTATTATTCACATGCATGGAGTAAGCCAGTGCCTTTTTTTGTTTTAAATTTAAATTTTCCATAACACATCATTATCTTAACGTTATCTTTTATTTAGCCCTTTTATTTTATTAAATTTTTGTTTGGTCCTATTTTAACATTTATTATTACAACATCTTCTTATACACTTAAAATTATAATTATAATTATGTTTGGAGTTGTCTTTTGAAACTATTATGTTATGTTTAATTGTATGAAAATGACTTTATTATTCAAATACACAATACAAAATTCTAATGAAATTGATTTATACTGTAACTATATAATATTTAGATATTTTTTTAATTAAATATGATAATGTATAACATTGAACATTACTATTATACCGTTGATAAACCCTAATCAATGTATTAGAGACATTACCGTTACCAATTTATTTGATTTGATCGTAAAACCGACAAATTAAATTGACGATTAAACCTTATCAATGTCAAATTTTCAAATAATGGTTATGAATATTTAATTAACTAATTCTGGTTATGATCCAATTTAATAAGACGTTGTTTGTAATTTTAACATTGCAAAATCTAGAAGACCAATGATGATAAACAACTAACAATATCATTTGTCTTGCTTCTTGATATCAGCTTTCCAATTTCACTCTTCGAACTTGATTCAGTTGTGTTTCGTTATTTAAATTGTTTGAAAAATATTTTTGTTCATTTATTTTTATATTTATTTTTTAATTAATATTTTAGACCCCGCAGCAATGCGTGAGTGTTCAATAACTCGTTCAATACATTACTACATTGCATATATCATCATCGATCGAATTTACCAGTGTACCACTTGATACATGATCAAAATAAATAACCTTTTTCATTTTTTTTCAAAAAAAAAACATATAAAAATAACATTACAATATATAAATAACTTAAGTCTAAACAATGACTCGTGAATATACAAAAGGGTATACATTTACATAAATTTATGCTGTACATTATTTTTTTGATGAATTCACAAGAAATGAAATAATATTATATATATATATATATATATATATATATATATATATATATATATAGGATTGGGTTCACATGAGAACCCTTCTATTTCGTGAGAACGTGAGAACCACTCTAAAATTTGTGCATCCACTGTATAAAATTGTGCATTTGATATTATAATTAAATGTTTTCGATAAATTTATGCATTTCATGTAAAAATTTAAGCATCTCGTGCTATAATGTATCCGTTTTATGTACGAATTGTGCATTTAAGAAAATTTGTGCATTTGTGTTCAAATTTGTGCATTTAGTTTATAATTTAATGAATGTAATTTTTTAATGTAATTTTAGTGTTAGATTATGATATTTATTAATATTTAAGACTAATAATGGTTTTAAGTAAAACTTTTAATTTTTAAATTTGTGCATTTGATGTACAAATTTGTGCATTTTGGAGTGGTTCTCACGTTCACACGGTAATGAGGGTTTTTACCGGAACCCAACCCTATATATATATATATATATATATATATATATATATATATATATATATATATATATATATATATATATATATATATATATATATATATATATATATATATATATAGGGGTTCTATGGAGAATCTTCATGCATCGAATAACCTTGAAGAACCACAATGCACCACCACAACTACATCACAATTCCCGCGTGATGCATCATTACTTCCACGTGATGCATCACAATTCTCGCATGATGCATCGACTTCCACGTGATGCATTACGATTTTCTAGCGATTCATTGTGGTTCTTGAAGGTTCTTCGATGCATAGAGGTTCAATGGAAAACCATTATGCACCTGAAAACTATGGAAACCTACGCATACCGTCCGATTTGGTGCATTTCATGAAAAACACGGTGGCATGATCGTAAATAAGATGATGCATCACACGGATTTTAATGCATCACGCGGAAAATTTGATGCACCACGCGAGGTTTTGATGCATCACGCGGGAAATTTGATGCATTTGTGGTGGTGCAGTGCGGTTTTTACAAATTTTCAGGTGCATTGTGGTTTTCCATTGAACCCCCTATATATATATGTATATGGAGGTTCACTTGATAACTTTTGTGCATCGAGATTCAAAAGAACCTATATTTGTGAACATTCTATTCATTGTGAACATTGTAAACAACCATAAAATGGCTTTGAATGTTATGAATCTTGTTGAAAATATTACTAAACATTTCCATTAACCTATTAATCTTTTTGGATCCAATGAATTTTATTGAATCCTATGAATTTGTAGAGTCTTATTAATCTTGTTGAATCCTATGAATCTTGTTATAAACACTACTATGAATCTTTTGAATGTTCTGAGTCTTGTTGTAGACACTTATATGAATCCTTTGAATCATATGAATCATGTTACAAACACTTAGGGGGCGTTTGGTTCGCGGATTTCCTGGGATTTCCTGGGATTTGCATTTAAAATCCTGTGTTTGGTTCGCAGATTTCAGTAAGGATTTAAAATCCCAGGATTTCATAAATCCCTTCCTTCTTTGTTATTTAAAATCCCAGCCTCCCCCCTAGGATTTTAAATCCCAGTTACCTTGCATTTTTCAGATTAACAAATTTTTTCTATAAGATAATGCAAATTCTTTGACAAAATCCTGACAAATGCAAATGCTGCATAATGCAAATCCTTTGACAAAATGCAAATCCCAGAGAAAAAAATCTGCGAACCAAACGTCCCCTTATTGAAATATATGAATGGTTATATGTATTTTTTTATTTGTTCACAACGAATAAGTTGTTCACAATGGATCTTATCCATATATACATACATACATACATATATATATATATATATATATATATATATATATATATATATATATATATATATATATATATATATATATATATATATATATATATATATATATATATATATATATATATATATATATATATATATATATATATATATATATATATGGAGGTTCAATTGATAACTTTTGTGCATCGAGGTACAAAAGAACACATACCATCCATTAGATCACAAAATTTTTTGGATTAGATTTAATGGCAAAAGGATAAATAGTTGGACAATTTTATGCATATTGTGCATTGCAAAACAAACATGGAAGGACATTTTGGGAAATGTGCATAACTCATTTAATTTAATATTCTAACTAATAATTGAATAATAAATACTAAAATAAATTCGATTGATACACTTCCAAATTTAACAAAAATTACACAAATTCAAAAAAAATGATGAATATGTTGATGCATTTCATGTTCATCGTTCAATTCGTAATGCATCTCGACTTTATCTATATAAATTCGTGATGCATCGATGTAAATTCATAATCATCGTGTTCATCGTCCATTATTCATCTATGCATCGTGCGCTCCTGTTATGCATCATCATTGTTCATTATCAACAAGTTCATCGTTTATCATGCATGTTTATCATTCATGATCCATCTATGCATCATGTTTATGCATTATCATCGTTCATCATCATCCATGTTCATCATCATCATCCATGTTCATCTTTCATCGTCGTTCATCATCATCGTGTTTTTACCATAGTCATCATCATCGTGTTTTTACCATATCGTTCATCATTGATTGAGAGAGGGGGATCGTGGTGGTGGCGGCGAAGAAAGGGAACCATCGTGGTGGTGGAGAGAGGGAAACGTGGAGGTTACGGTGCACAAACATGGCGGTGGTGGTGTGCTCCGCCGTGGGCGGCGGTCGTACTTCTAGCGGCCGAGAGGGAGAGGCGAGATAGAGAATGAGAGATGGAACCGCGCTGGTGGTACGTCGGTGGTCTTTCTAACGACCAAGAGGAAAATATGGAGAGGTGAGAGAGAGAAAGGGAAATGAAATTGTGATGGTGGTGGTGTGCACCGCCGTGGGCGGTGGTGGTCTTGCAACCAAGAGGGAGAGGGGGAGAGTAGAGAGAGAGAGAGAGGGAGGGAGAGAGAGAAAGAGGGAGAGAGAGAGAGAGAGATTGAGTGTGTGTGTGTGTGTATGTGTGTGTGAATGATTGAGAGAAAGAAGGGGAGAGAGAGGGAAAGTGAGAGTAAATTATGGAAATGTAGTTATTATTGATTTAATTTCAATATATTTTATTTCCGTATATTTATTTCCAATATATTTTGTATTCGTTAAATGCCCTTTGTGCACCATTGGTAGGTTGTTCGATGCACAAAAGTTCTCCAAGGTTCCTTTGTAAATAAAAGTTCTCAATTGAACCCCAATATATATATATATATATATATATATATATATATATATATATATATATATATATATATATATATATATATATATATATATATATATATATATATATATAAACAAATTAACAACGTTATAAAACCGTTTGTTACATAATAAGTTTCAACACTAACAAACTAATCATCGTGGTCATCGTTGTTATTGTCGTTGTCCTCACCATGCTTCATGCTTCTCATAATTGTTTTGGCTAGTGACACTACAACAAAAACGACTTTTACCGAGGGAAACATCTGTAGGTCCCGAGAGGTTCCCAAAGTATATAGCTTTAAGCTGTAGAGGGGGGGGGGGGGGTGAATACAGCTATTTAAAAACTACACACTATTTTCTCAATGTTTGTATGTATTATCAACAAATTGTTAATTACAAACAAGCTTGAATGTAGAAAGGTTCAAGCTGAGATGACAGATACAACAGTATGTTCACTAGTCTAAGACAGACTCAAACTAGATTACAATGAATACACTCACTAAGAAGCACTCACTGTGTTTACAAGACTTAGAGGGACAACTTATGTAGAACAGCTTAGACACAAAGAAACTGTATTACACAGGCAGGCTTGCATGCATGAAAAACACATTTGCACGTTCACTCTTGGCTTCAGCACTTAGCTTTTTGGCTTGATCTTTCTGTCCTTAGAAGCTTCCTTATATACTCACTCAGAGGATCTAAGAGAAGTTTCTTCATTGGACGAAATGAAAAAGGAAAAGTCTTGTTTGAAAAGACAACATAACTTTTCTGCACTTTTCTGAAAAGCAGACTTGTCTTCACATGTGCAGAACTTTTGTCTTTTCACTTTGTCTACTGTTGCATTGCCTTTAACCAAATAAGGAATGTCAACTTTGCGTCTTTCTTCCTTGTAAAGGCCTATTTTGATATAAGAAAAAGGTCTGTCACCCTTTTTCAAATACCCTTTTGTCTTCATGTTACAGAACAGCGTGGGCAGGCTGAGCAGTTCTGTTTTCCACTTTGTCTTCGACTTTGTAAACTGATCTTGCAGTCAAAAACAATACATGATGACTTGGAAACGTATTCCATAAAGTGTTTAGCCTGTTCACAAAGAACAGGTTCTGTTCACAAAGAACAGAACACTTTAAAAGTGCCCAAGTTGCTCACCAGTGTAGAGCAGCGTAGACAGTTTATGTCCAGCCTGTTCAGCAGACAGAGCAGCTTGGACAAACTGTCTTAGTTGCAACACATGCAACATATAGAACAGCTTTAGACTGATATTGCAAATCACTTTTTAGGATTTTAAGGCATAAACCAGGCCTTAACTTTTCCCATCAAGTGCAATCAACCAGGTTTGATTAATAATCTCCCTCAGATGCAAGAACAGGTTTTGATTGAGGCCTTTTTGTGCCTAACATCTCCTATTTGCAATAACCAGTCCCTAAGCTGTCTTGTGCCAAAAAATCACTATATAATTCATACATTTTGTTGAAAATAGAATTACAACATCTACCATAAAGTAAAAGATCAGTTTATATACACTGATTTTTTATTACATTAAGAACATACACATGTTCTTAACAAAAGTACAACTAATGTACTTAATTGTTATTTACTAACTAATGTAAAAGGATATAACAACATATGTAAAAATATATAGTACAACTAAATGTACATTGGACTGTTTTCTGTTGGGAGCAGAAAATGGTAAGCCTGTCACTGAATGGAGCAGCTTCCATTCTTACCTGCCCAGATGGCAGATGGGACTTCATCAACACTGGAGGGCACCTTCCAAACATCTTTCAAGTTGCTCTCTGGTTATCCTCAAGCTTCTTGATTTCACTTCTTATAGAACATGAACTTGGAATCCTCGAAGTTCTCCTCTCTCAAAGAACTCTGAGCTGATCCCAGATGGCTGCTCTCCACTTACTAGACTGCCTGAATGAAACTGCAAGTCTGAAGGCCACAAGTTGTCTTAGATCAACTTTGTATAGATCTGAAGCTCTTTGAAAGCATTTCTTCTGAGTTAAGGGATCTACAAAAAATGCCCCCAGCTCAGGCTCTTCAATGATCTTGCCATCTTCAAACTCTATTCCACTAGGCAGGCTGTGATCAACTCCTTTCATTTCAATGACATAATCGCCTTGTTCAATCAGTGTAAGGAGTAGTTCCATTTCAGTGTCCTTCATTGTCCTCCTGGCCTTAATTTTTGGATGTGTCACCAAGAAACCTTCACTTGCTTCTTTGGAAATCAGGCCAAGGTTCTTTACTCTCTCCATCAGTTTCTTGACATATGCCCTGATTGTCTTAGCCGTTTCTGACTTTGACTCACTCAGGGCAACTGCCAATTCAATCCATTCTCTGTACCCCATCTGTGCTACGTCAGTGTAGTCATATGTTTCCAATTCAGGGCCTGCTGCACCCATCCTTGTTATTTTCAACTTCCACTGACTGCCTTTTCTTGATATAGGGACAGCTTTGACAATTGCTTCCTTGGCAAGCCTTCTTTCAGCAACATCTTGAAATTTTTTCTTTGCCAGGTTGTCAAAATGGTACTGAACTCTTGCATGAGGCACTTTTGGCTTGGTCACTGAGACCAGAGTACCTTTTTCTTTCTCTGCTTCCTTCTCCCCTGCTGATCCCTTAGCAGCTTCCAATATTTTCTTTTGCACTTCCAGAGTAGACGTTTTAATTTTCTTTGCTTCTTGAAGTGCAAATGATTTGGCAGCTTCGGCAGATTCTTCTTCTTTTCTAAGAACTTCCAGGGCTTGAAGCTGTTCTTCTCTAAACTCAAAGTACTTGTGCATAGGAAGACCCATTTCTTTGGCCCTGGCTTTGTGAAATTGGATTTCTGCTTGTTTCTGCTGTATGAGATCCTCTTCTGCTATTTCTTTTCCTTTAGCTGCTGTAGTGGTAGCAGCATGAGGACTTTCCTCCTCTTCTTCTTCTTCCTCTAGGATCAGATGCCTTCTTCTGCTGCTTGGTCTGCCCTCAGGAATGGATTCCTCCCCCTTAGACTGAGCAGGGATTGGAGATTCAACCTGAGTAGACTGAGCAGCATGAGAAGCACCCTCTACTGTACCTGTTGCAAAGATTCCTGCTGGATAATCAGTTTGTGCTGCAGGCACTGGTTTCTCCTTAGGAGTGGAAGTTTTCTCCCCCTTAGACTTGGTCTTAGAGGCAGACGACTTCTCCCCCTTTGAAGGAGATGGACCAGCACCTTCAACACCCGGTCTGCCTGAAGACACAAAGTCATCAGGCTTGCCAGCAGTTTTGGCAGCAGGCCTGGGGCCAACAAGGCTAGTCACTAAGAAAGCCAAATTGTCCTTAACCTCTGCAAGCTGGGAAAGACAGGTTTGAAGAGAAGAGGATTGTGTATCAGCGAGGGAGGTCAGCTTAATAATGTTTTCCCTATCAGACGCTGTGAACAGCAAACTTTGAAGCTGTGCAAGATGTAATTTGAGAGAATCTTGCACATCAGCAAGGTTTGATGACATAAAATTAGATAGGGAGCCAATTAGGGTGGTCAAGCTGGCCAGAGTAGCAGGAAGGGTAGAACTGCAAGAGGTGAGGAGAGATGACAGCTGTTGGGAAATGGCTGTCATTGAGGACACAGAGTCCTGTTGTAGTGAAAGAATGGATGAGAGGGAGTTGGACACTGTTTGCAGCTGTGCAGTGAGTGCTATCAGCTGTGGAGAATTATCTGTTTGTGGAGTAGCAGGGAAGGAGTCTTTGAACGAATCAAAGAGCCCCTTAAGCTGTTCAGACACAGAGTCTGAAATAAGAGAGGGTAGAGAGGTCATGGTAGTTTCCAAAGAACCAACTTTGTTGGTCAGCAAGGAAAGCTGATCCTTCAAAGGCAGGTCTTTGGGAGATGGAGGTGTATGGGTTGACTGTTTAGATTGGGTAGATGGAGAAGATGATGATGAGGCTGGTGTAGGGGGATGTGATCTTGCAACATTTTCAACCAAAGCCTCTGGATGAAACAGGTTTAATACCTTGGCAGCAGCGGGGCAGGTTAAACAAGAGTGACTAGTGTTTCTCAAAGGTCGAGATTTGTGTTTTCACACTGCTCAGTTTATCAGACACTAGACGAACAGGTGTATACATGTTCTGTACTTAGTCATTTGTCGGAAAAACTTGACAGCTGGATCATACAACAGGCTAACAAAAACATTTACTCGTCCGGCCTGCTCTGATGGTCCAATCTTCACCTGTTCACTTCTTCTTCACACTGTCCCTTACAAGCCATTTGTCGTGTACCTGTTCAACTATTGAACGACAACCTGCTCTACAAAAGAGAGCAAAGCTGGAGGCACATTGTGAAAAGAAATGAACACTTTGAAGTTTGAACAGCTTGTGTGACGGCTTGCTCTCACAGGGTTGACCAACAGTCTTAGACCAAAAGTTTAATATTACCTGTTCGTCAAACTTAAGTTACTTAAGTATGTTTATTTAACTTAATTACTGCGATAAGGGGGGGAACGGTGTGTAGTGATTAAAAAGGCGCAAGTGGTCGACAAACGGTCTGACATGGACAACCGTGCCGTTTTTCACATTACGACTTTTTCAAATCAAACCGCCCAAACTTTCTCTCTCAGTCACACTCTCACATTCAAATCCTATAGAAATACTCACTACTGTTTCACATCTCGTCTTCCTCATCATTTCCAGACCTCCTCAAGAACCGTAAAAATCGACTACTAGTTGCTTTTTCTTCTTGCCAACCCTGCAAACTTTCCCAAAGGCTCACAACCCAATCCCTTTCTCTCCAGTGTTCGTCTGGTGTGATGGTGTCAAACACTCATCGATCCCACAATGTTGCCCCTGAAACCCACAAACTCACATTGCCCAACCTTACAAGCCCCAAGAAATATGTGGCGGAAAGGTTTACGATCAAATGGTGGAGTTGTGTCTGCAAGTTCATCCGTTGAACTATGGGCCATGGACTGCTACTACGCGCTATCGTCTGTGTCTTTGTACAGGAGATGGTTATGCAACGAGTTCTTGGACCTTGTGCCTACAACCCAACACCAAAAGTCATAAGGGGCACTAAATCCTCAATGGGACTCAGACCATGAGATGACTGCTTATCTTCTCAGGCGAGGTCTTCAGCTGCTTGTTGCTGAGTCATGATATCCCAGCCTGCAACCGAGACGAGCAAATGGGGAAATTTGCTAGCTTCTGTGGTTTGTGAGCGAACCCACAAAATTGTAGCAGACTTGTACAGAAGGATTTGTCTCCTACACAGCACACTACCAGCTTTATGTTTGCTTTCTGTGATGATGGCTTCAGCAGCAAAGTGTTCATTTGACCTAACTAGCAGAGATGAACGTCCCAAATAGTCCTACAGCTAAGTGGATGGGACTACCATTGATAGGCTAAGTGGATTCTTTTCTGAACTTGAGGAACCTGGTGCAGCAAGCAGCCAAGACCAGCTGCTGTTACGCGATATCCCATGTTTCTGAGCCCTCATCTTCAAGCTACTGTGGTGAGCATCTATACAACCTCAAGCCTTGCTAAGTTGTTGCATGTCCTCTGTCATAGGGAATAGTTTTCTATAACCCTATGTACTAACCCAAGAAGCCTGCGCTGTCCAAACCAATGAGGAGGGTTTGTTAGGATTGGTGGAAGGAACCCTTGCTGTGAGGGTGGATCCAGAAGCTGCTGGCTCCCACAGAAAATCCAAAGCCAGATCCAACTTGTTAAACAGGACTCTGGCAGACTGCTGAAGCTGGGCCTGTGAAAAAGAAGGCCAAAACAGCTCAGTCTGGAGTCGTTCCTTCCCTTAGCCCTGTGGCTGATGGGGAGCGGCTCATCAAACCCTGACAGCCGGTCTGGTGGCTGGTGCCGTTGTGGCACCCTAGAGACTATGGAACAGGCCAACCGCACCTGTTTCTGACCCAGTCTCAAAACCTGTCCAGTCTGAACCCCTCATCACCCCCCCCCACAAGCACCCACTTCATCCATCCTCTACAAGAAAATCCATCTCCAAAAGAAAACAGAGCCAAAAAACACTCCCTGTTCCCTCTCAACAGGGTTAGTTGTAAAAGAAGCAACCCCGCTGCCTCTCCTATATTGGGATAAGGTTTAGCCACATTGGAGCATGCTTCAGCCTCTCGCAGCTGAGTCACCCTGAGTCAGCAGAGACCCCTGGTCCTCCCAACAGGAACCAGTTGTACAAACGTGAGATACCCACATCACTATCCCGCATCCCAACAGGCTGAGGATATTGAAAGACAGGAGTCCTCTCTCCACTCCACTACTGCGTCCACACTGTCCCCCACTCAAATCTCCTCACACCCGGAGTCTGCACGAGGGGCCACCGCTGCTGTAATAGACCAATCAGCGAGCTCAGGCGCAAACTCTGCTCCCATGGATCAGTTGTATTACCTGACTGAACAAAACGGCTCTAACCAACAGCTGCGAGGGACTACAACCCAAGCGTGATGAACCTCAGGGGATCACACCATCCCTCTGGTGAGGCTCGTCCCTCCAGCAAACTCATCAGCAGTGTTTCACACCACTGCTGATGGTGAAATGCATAGCCCATCTCCCAATGATGAGGTGCTTTTAAAACCAGGGCACTGCAGAGGGAACAACCACTGGTCTTCATGAGGATGTTGCAGCAACAAGCAAGCAGATATCTGAAAGGCCCTCAACACCAACCCCTTCTCCTGGTGATGCAGCTACAACAGCCGCTGCTTGAAGGAACCCTTGACCCTCCAAGATGGGCCATATACTTTTGCCCAGGCAGGGCTTCTTTCAAAAGATTTCGCTTCCCTCGCCATCACATTCCCCT
>JAANYP010002858.1:48259-133893 GCA_020465985.1 Centrapalus pauciflorus
TGGATGTGGCACAAGATGTGGCCAGCGGAAGTTTGGATCGTTAGATATTACAGGAAACTGAGGACTGGGCCTTGAAGGCCGGGAGGCCTGAACACTCTTATAGGCTCTCTATCAAATTCTGTGTCATCAAACCTTGCTGATGTGCAAGATTCTCTTGAACTTCATCTTGCACAGCTCCAAAGTTTGTTGTTCACAGCTTCTGCTAGAGACAACATTGTTAAGCTGACCACTTTTGCTGATTCCCATTCTTCTTCTCTTCAAAACTGTCTTTCCCAGCTTGGTGAGGTGAAGGACAACTTGGCTTACTTAGTGAACAGCCTTGTTGGTCCTAAACCTCCAAAACCTGCTGGCAAGCCTGCTGACTTTGTGTCTTCAGGCAGACCAGGGGTTGAAGTCGCTGCATCATCTCCTTCAAAGGGGGAGAAATCATCTGCCTCGAAGACTAAGTCTAAGGGGGAGAAGATTCCTTCTCCTAAGGAGATACCAGTGTCTGCAACCCAAACTGATCAACCAGCAGAAACAGGTGCAGCTGAAGGTGCTTCCCAAGCTGCTATGCCTACTCAGGCTGGCTCTCCAAACCCTGCTCAGTCCAAGGGGGAGGAAGTCATTCCTGAGGACAGGCCTAGCAGCAAAAGGAGGCACCTTATTCTTTCAGAGGAAAAAGAAGAAGAAGAAGAAGAAGAAGAAGAAAGTATTCCTGAAGCTGCTGTCCCTAAAGCAGCAGCTAAAGGAAAAGAAAAAGCAGCGGTGGATCCTATTGAGCAGAAACAGGCAGAAACTCAGTTTCACAAAGCCAGAGCCAAAGAGATGGGCCTCCCTATGCACAAATACTTTGAGTTTAGGGAAGAACAACTTAAGGCTCTGGAAGAGTTAAGAAAAGAAGAAAAATCTGCCAAAGCTGCTAAGTCTCTTGCCCTCCAAGAAGCAAAGAAAATAAAAATGTCTACCTTGGAGGTGCAAAAGAAAATAATGGAAGCTGCCAAGCAATCAGCAGGAGAAAAAGGGAAGGAAGTTGAAAAAGGTACTCAGGTCTCAGTGACCAAATCAACAGTACCTTCTGCCAGAGCCAAATTCCATTTTGACAACTTGGCCAAAAAGAAATTTCATGATGTTGCTACTAGAAGGCTGGCCAAGGAAGGAATTGTCAAAGCTGTTCCCATATCAAGAAAAGGCACTCAGTGGAAACTTCAGATCACAAGGATGGGTGCAACAGGCCCTGAATGGGAATCATATGATCACGCTGATGTGGCTCAAATGGGTTACAGGGAATGGGTGGAACTGGCAGTTGCCCTGAGCCAGTCTAAGTCAGAAACGGCTAAGACTATCAGGGCATACATAAAGAAGCTGATGGAGAGAGTGAGTGAGTTGGGCCTGATCCCTAAAGAAGTCAAAGAGGGTGTCTCTGTGACATCCCCTAAAATCAAGTCCAGAAGGAAAAAGAGAGATTCAGAGCTGGAAGAACTCCTTATGATGATTGAACAAGGAGATTATGCTGTGGAAATTAAAGGAGTTGACCACAGCCTGCCTGAAGGAGTTGAATTTGAAGATGGCAAAGTGATTGAAGAGCCTGAGTTAGGGGCATTTTTTGTTGATCCCTTATCTCAGAAGAAATGTTTTCAAAGAGCTTCTGACCTACACAAAGTTGGTCTTAAGCAGCTTGCAGCCTTCAGAATTGCCACCTCCTTCAGTCAGTCCAGCCAATGGAGAGCAGCTGTCGGGGAAGAGCTGAAAGGATTTTATGACAGAGGTGAGCTCCAAAGTTCTAACTTTATGTTTCTTACAGCTGAACTTGAAGAACATGAAGAAACAAGGGAAGAACTTTTAAAAAGATTCAAAGAAGGGATGCCACCCCCTGTCGAATGAAGTCCACCTGCCATCTGGGTAGTTGAAGAATGGAAGCTGTCCATTAGTTGGACAGGCTTGCCATTATCTGCTCCCGTCTCAAACAGTCCAAATCTTGTACATAAGTTGTACACTCTGTACATTAGTTGTACACAATTACATTAGTTGTAATTTTTTATTTTTTACATTAGTTGTAAAATACATTAGCACATTAGTTGTACTTTTGTAAGAACATATGTTGTTCAAGTATAGTCAAGAATCAGTGTATATATAAACTGATCTTTTACTTTACTGTAATTTTGTAATTTTATTTCAGCAAATGTACTGTAAAAATATATAGTGATTTTTGACAAAACCAGCTTGGACTGGTTATTGCAAATAGGGGGAGATTGTTAGGCACAAAAAGGCCTCAGTCAAACCTGCTCTACATCTGAGGGGGAGATTTTATAATCAAACTTGTTGATACATTTGAAGGTTGAATTTAAGGCCTGTTATATGCCTTATTGAAACCTGAAAATGATTTGCAATATCAGTCTAAAGCTGTTCTATACGTTGCATGTGTTGCAACCAAGACAGTTTGTCCAAGCTGATCAGTCTGCTGATCAGGCTGGACATAAACTGTCTACGCTGCTCTACACTGTTGAGCAGCTTGGGCATTTTTAAAAGTGTTCTGTTCTTTGTGAACAGAACCTGTTCTTTGTAAACAGGCTAAACACTTTATGGAATTTGTTTCCAAGTCATCATGTATTGTTTTTAACTACCAGATCAGTTTACACAGTTGAAGACAAAGTGGAAAGCAGAACCGCTCAGCCTGCCCAAGCTGTTCTGTTACATGAAGACAAACGGATATTTGAAAAAGGGTGACAGACCTTTTTCTTATATCAAAATAGGCCTTTTACAAGGAAGAAAGACGCAAAGTTGACATTCCTAAAATGGTTAAAGGCAATGCAACAGTAGAAAGTAAAAAGACAAAAGTTCTGCACAAGAGAAGGCAAGTCTGCTTTTCAGAAAAAGTGCAGAAAAGTTATATTGTCTTTTCAAACAAGACTTCTCCTTTTTCATTCTGCCCAATGAAGATGTTTCTCTTAGATCCTCTAAATGAGTATAAAAGGAAGCTTCTAAGGTCAGAAAGAATGTGAAGAAAGCTAAGTGCTTAAATCAAGAGTGAACGTGCAAGTGTGATATTCATGCATGCAAATCTTCTGTAAACAAGCTTCTGTGTGTCTAAGCTGTTTACCAAAGCTGTTCCTTAAAGTCTTGTAAAATACAGTGAGTGCATCTTAGTGAGTGTGTTCATTGTAATCTAGTTTGAGTGTGTCTTAGACTAGAAACCATACTGTTGTATTCTGTCATCTCAGCTTGAACAATTCCGCAGTCAAGCTTGTTTGTAATTAACATTTGTTGATAATACATACAAACATTGAGAAAAAGAGTGTGTAGTTTTTAAATACTGTATTCACCCCCCCTCTACAGTTTATTACTATATACTTTGGGAACCTTTCGGGACCTACAGGTTGTACATTCGAATCTGTGATAGATTCGAATGTAGACCTAGATTCAAAGCTAGGCAGATTCGAGAGTGTCTATGAGGACAAACTCGAATGGGCCTTGGGCCAGATTCGAGTTTGGCCCATAACAGACTCGAATTAGCCTCTATAATTAGGGATAGACTCGAAATATTATCAGACTTTTTGCAGAATTCGTGAGTGATTAAGCAAAAGGCGATCTCGAGTTTATCATCAGTGTTAGTGCCGTTTCGGAGAGAATCAGTTCGTAGGATCGTTCGTGTGTCGTTCGTTCAGCCTCTGATAGTCTCCGTGTTTCGTGTGTGAGAGTTGTTTCCGTCTACTCGTTAACGAGGATTCCGCACTCGTTGACGGTTCCGCGTCTAGATAGATCTCGTAGTGGTAGACCTTACAAAGACCCTGATTTGAACTTTAATTGAAAAATTGCTTTCATCTCTATAAGGGGAAGATTGTTGGGATCAAACATAAATAGAATTGAAAACAATTTTATTGTAAATGTTCAAGGTTCATTTTGTAATTACTCAATAGTTGTAATGGTATAAAATATAGGAGTTAGTGGTACTGTTTGGATGTATGTAAGTGATTGCACGAATTAGAAAAGAAAAAAGGTAGTTTGCTGTGCAAGAAAGCAAGGAACTGAATGTAATATTCTCTCCACTCAATTGTAATCATTCGATATATTGTGTTATGATCTTGTTGTTAATTGTTGAATTGAATGTTGATATTGAATTATCAAAGTTTTCAAGGAATTAGAGCAATCAAGAGAAACATCCACAAGTCGAGAACGTGTATTGCAAAAGCAAAGTGTGTTTTTCTTGCATGCACGTTCTCCTTTTAACTTAGAGTCTAATAGTTGAATGTGTCTAAGCTGTTCAACCTCAAAGTTGATCTGTCTATGTCTTGTGTAAACAGTGAGTGAACCTTAGTGTTTAAATTCATTGTAACTAGTCTGAGTGAGTCTGTTGTTCCAATTCTGTCATCTCAGTTTGGATCTTTCTGCAATCCAAACTAGTTTGTAATTTTGACAAATGTAAATATATACATACAAACATTAAGAAAAGTGTGTGATGAAGAATTAACTGTATTCACACCCCCCCCCCCCTTCTACAGTTTATCTAACATACTTGGGAAACCTTTTGGGACCTACAGGTTCAGAATTGATAATCACGCTCAGATTAAAGGATATAGTGATTTGGTTCTAAACAATCTAGTCATCAAGGATGTTGACTATGTCGAAGGATTATCTCATAATATTTTTAGCATAGGACAACTTTGTGACAAAGGACTAGAAATGACGTTTAGGGCAAAAAGTTGCAATGTCAAGAGCGGTGACGGAAATGAAGTCTTAACTGGTTCTCGAAACTCAAACCTTTACACCACCAATGTAGCCAAGCAAATGGTAAAGGATAACATTTGCCTATTGTCTATGGCCTCCTCGAAGGACTCATTTTTATGGCATCGACGACTATCTCATTTGAACTTCAAAAACATGAACAAGCAGGATTCAAAACATCTGGTTAAGGGTCTCCTGGAACTCTGCTATGAAAAAGATCATCTGTGTGGAGCATGTGAGAAAGGAAAAATGAATAGATTCTCTCACAAACCAAAACCTGAACCATCAACCAACAGAGTTTTGGAGTTGCATATGGACTTATGTGGTCCTATGCGAACTCAATGCATTAATGGGAAGCGTTATTTGTTGATTATCATTGACAACTATTCACGACATACCTGAGTTAAGTTCTTGCAATCCACTGAAGAGACAGCTCAAGAGATCATAGATTTCATCAAGAGTGTCGAGACCCAACAGTAGCTATCAGTACAATCAATCATATCTGACAATGGCACAGAATTCAAGAATTCGGTAGTAGAGAGTTTCCTACGATCCAGATGCAGTCATCATTAGTTCTTCGCTGCACGAACACCTCAACAGAATGGTATCGTTGAAAGAAGAAATCGTACCCTTGTGGAGGCTGCTCGCATCATGTTAAACTACTTAAAGCTACCACCTGTAACATCCGGCACTAAACCAGGTTAGCAACAATGACCTAATCTATATTTAATGGTCAATTATAGCCTAATCAGTGGTCGTTAGAAATTAATCAAGTGATTAACAAGGTTTATTAGAAAATTCAACTCAATTAGAATCAAATTCATCGGTGCGATGAATCGGGAGATCAATTAATCCGATCAATGTACGATATATGGGATTAATTCAACTAAGTACATAATTAAATTATGATTAGTGACACTAATCATACACTAATACAATTACTTAACCTTAATTATGCAAGACTAAAACAATTCATTAAAACAATGCATCCAAAAGTATTTATGAATTTACAAGAAAAGGAAAATACAAGAATACATTTCTAAATACTTTTATACAAAAAAAAAAGTAAAAATACATCAAAAATACCCCTTATAGGCCGGCCAAAGGAAGGACTAAAGGACCTATGAAATAAATTTTTTGCTCAACATTTCTACATCAAATCCTCCTCTTTCATTTCATCCAAGATTTTTCACTATTTTCATCATTTCACCACCTTTTTCACCTCTATAAATAAAACCCTAATCCCTTGCATTTTCTTCACACCTTCAAAGAAAAATCTCTCCTTTCTTCCTCTCTTCAAAACCGGCCACAAGGCCTTCACAAAGAGAAATTTGTGCAACTTTCATATTCTTGCAATTTTCAAGTGGTTTTGGGTGAAATCTTCCAAGAGTTTCAACCTCTATTTGGTTTCATCCTTCTAATACCCCAAAGTAAGTAAATACTAACTTATTTCATCATACATTTATGTTTATATAAGTCTTTGTGAGGCACAAAAAGGCCTCAGTCAAACCTGTTCTGCATCTGAGGGGGAGATTATTAATCAAACCTGTTGATGCACTTGATGAGTAAAAGTTAAGGCCTGTTTATGCCTTAATAATACCTAAAAAGTGATTTGCAATATAAGTCCAAAGCTGTTCTATGTGTTGCATGTGTTGCAACTAAGACAGTTTGTCCAAGCTGTTCTGTCTGCTGAACAGGCTGGACATAAACTGTCTACACTGGTGAGCAGCTTGGGCAGTTTACAAGTGTTCTGTTCTTTGTGAACAGAACCTGTTCTTTGTGAACAGGCTAAACACTTTATGGAATGTGTTTCCAAGTCCTCATGTATTGTATTTGACTACAAGATCAGTTTACAAAGTCGAAGACAAAGTGGAAATCAAACTGCTCAGTCTGCCCAAGCTGTTCTGTTACATGAAGACAAAAGGTTATTTGAAAAAGGGTGACAGACCTTTTTCTTATAGACGCAAAGTTGACATTCCTTATTTAGTTAAAGGCAATGCAACAGTAGACAAAGTGAAAAGACAAAAGTTCTGCACACAAGAAGACAAGTCTGCTTTTCAGAAAGTGCAGAAAAGGTTATGTTGTCTTTTCAACAAGACTTCTCCTTTTTCATTCCGTCCTATGAAGAAGTTTCACTTAGATCCTCTGAATGAGTATAAAAGGAAGCTTCTAAGGTCAGAAAGATTAAGCCAAAAAAAGCTAAGTGCTGAAGCCAAGAGTGAACGTTCAAGTGTGTTTTCATGCATGCAAGCCTGCTTGTGTAATACAGTTTCTTTGTGTCTAAGTTGTTCTATATAAGCTGTCCCTCTGAGTCTTGTAAACATAGTGAGTGACTCTTAGTGAGTGTATTCATTGTTAACTAGTTTGAGTCTGTCTTAGACTAGTGAACATACTGTTGTATCTGTCATCTCAGCTTGAACCTTTCCGCATTGAAGCTTGATTGTAATTAACAATTTGTTGATAATACATACAAACATTGAGAAAATAGTGTGTAGATTTTAAATTGCTGTATTCACCCCCCCTCTACAGCTTAAAGCTATATACTTTTGGAACCTCTCGGGACCTACAACTGGTATCAGAGCAGTTTAGAGTGTGTGTCATTCTAGATCTATCATTCTCCCAAGTTTCCATGGACAACAGTGCTGCAAATTCCTCATACTATGACAATGGCTCAATGGGCAAACCTCCAAAGTTCAATCATCAGAACTTTTCTGGCTGGAAGTGCAGAATGATGCTCTATCTAGAGAATCTGGATGTACAACTACCAGAGATAGTAATGGAGGGTCCTTATGTGCCAACCTCTGTTACTACCATAACTCCAGCGGTTGAAGGAGCTACTCCTGAAATCAGGACCTTTGAGAAAGCTAAAGCTCAATGGTCTGATGAAGACAAGAGATTGGTGGCTCTGGATGCAAAGGCCAGGAATAACCTGGTTATTTCTCTCCCTGATGATGTGTTCAAGCAGGTTGAGAAAGTGAAGACAGCAAAGGAAATGTGGGATACTTTGTGTACCGTCTATGATGGACCCACAATCACACTGGATAACAGGATTAACAATCTTGTTAGACAGTATGAACTATTCTTTGCAAAACCAAAGGAGTCTCTCACAGAAACCTACACCAGGTTCACTGCTCCTGTGAATGATCTCAAAGCTGTTGGGATCACTAAGGACAGCCTTACCCTGGTGAACAAGTTTTTGGACATCTTACCTGAAGAATGGAACTACTTTTCAACAATCTTAAGAAATTCAGGTACCATCTGAAGTATGGATCTTGTCAACTTGTATGGATCTTTACTAAATGATGAACAGTCAAGGCAACAGAAGAGAAATGCCTTGGAGATGTCTAAAAGAGGTGCAGCCTTTGTGGCTAATGTGAGACAGCCTGTGAATCAAGTGAGTGATGTGTTCACTCAACCTGATCAACAGGATGATGATAAGGAGGAGGTGTCAGATGAGGAAGATAATGCAGATCTTGTTGAACATGCTGCAAGGAAGTTCAGGTGCTGGCAAAAAGAAGGCATTTGATAAAACCAAGGCTAAGTGCTTCAAATGTGGCAAAACTGGCCATATAGCTGCTGACTGTGTGTCAAAAGCTGTTGGTCAGTCATCCAAACCATACAAGACAAACAAGGATGATGGTTATAGGGTTAAGTACTTTATGGCCATGGCTAAACTGAGGAAGTTGGAAAACACAGTGGGTTCCAACCGCCAAAAGGGACTCATGGCAGAGACTTGTGACTGGGAGGCATCTGATTCATCATATGATGAAGAAGACAATCAATGGCTGATGGCCAAAACTGATGTCCCATCAACAAGCAGTTTCAAACAGGATCTGGCTGAAGCTGAAGCTTTCAGCAGCTTGGAGAACTGGAATCCTACAATGATGTATAAGGTACAAAATTTTATGGCTTACAGTTATGAAGAAAAAGTTAAAATGTTTGAATATATGCTAGTTGATTTGAAAGCTGCTGTTGAGAAGCATGATGCTTTATTATCTGAAATCTCTAAGCTTAAAACTGATCTTAAAACAAAAACCAGTAAACTGGACAGTTTCCATAAGTTGGAAACTGAACTTGATGAATTAAAACACATCAACTCTATTTTACTGGAAGAAAAGAGAGAAACAGATATAAAGCATGCTAAGCTTCAAAAGATAGTTGACTCTTGGTGCCAATCTGCACAAAAAGTCAGCCATTGTATAAGTCAACAGATCCCTGCACAAATTCAAGCCTATCTTGGAGGGGATCTAGACACAGCAGCTTCCATTGTTGAGATTAATAATCAGAAAGAAGATTTATCCACTCTTGGTGAGCTTCCAAACACTTTTATTCAAAAAGTGAATGGTAAACTAATCTCAACAAACAGGTTTGTCAGGCCTCAAAATACTGACAGCTCGTGTGAACCTAGCTCAAAAGCTGGTGTTGGAGTATATTCTTCATCAAACCAGCCTGCTAAGTGCTCTGCTGATTCACACAAGCAAAAGAAAGGAAAACATGTCCAAACTACAGCTGTGGATACTAAATCTGTTGACAAAACAGGTTCTGGGTCCAAAGCTGATGGTAAAAGGCATAATAATCCTTTTGATGCTAAACATTTTGAAAATAAGTTTTCAAAAGTTAAGCAGCCTGCTTTCAACAAGGGTAAGTCTCATGTTGAAAGCAAACCTGCTGTGATTTCTAATAAGTTTTCTAATCATAGTGGTAAACTGGTTTTAAATGAGAATAAGTTTTTCAAAACCAGAAACAATGATTATGTTGATAGGCAGCATAAATCACATCTCAGTAGGGGCAAAGGCAAAGCCATTGCTCAGCCTAAGAAACTTGGGAATAAGTTCCCCAAATCTATGGAAGTTCAAAAGCCAATTAAGCTTCCTGTCTTTGACATTTGTCCTCCTAAAAAGAGGAAAGAAGAGACAAACAAAGCTATGGCTATTGAACCCTCCACTCAAGTTGTTGATTCATCAAATAGTAATAAATTTGCTAAACCTGCTAACAGAATCAGCAAAAATAACTCAGAATGTGTTTCTGAAAGTTCTTCTTCCAAAAATTCTAAAATGAGAAAATGTTATAAATGTGGGAAGAAGACACATCTGGCCAAGGACTGTCCTGAATCCGAGGACATGAGGCCTGTTGACTCGGATGGTTCCCTCATAGCTGTTACAAGCAGTGTTGGAAACATCTCAGTCAATGAAAGTGGTATCCAAGCTGATACCATTCAAATAGGAAATATTAGTGTGGATATTATAAGTCCATCAACAAATTTTGGTGAAGTAGGAGAACTCATCTCTGTGATGAGTTCCCCTAAAAATAACTAATACTTCTCTCATCACTCTGCAGAAAAAACAACCTTCCCAGGTTTGGTACTTGGACAGTGGCTGCTCAGGGCACATGATAGGTTGTAAAGAATTGCTGAGTGATCTCAGGGCTGAAAAAGGGCCAAAAGTCACATTTGGTGACAATGTACAGGGATCCACTGAGGGATATGGAACTCTTAAAGCTGGTGCTGCAGTGTTCAAAAGAGTAGCCTATGTGGTTGGGCTAAAACATAACCTTGTTAGCATAAGTCAACTGTGTGATGCTGGCTATAAGGTTAACTTTGATGAGCACCTGGGTTACATATTGGATCCCCAAAGCAAAGTTGTGCTATGTGCTCAACGAAAGAAAGGTGTATATGTTGTGGACATGCAATCTGCTGATCCCACAACTGAAACCTGCTTTCTCACAAGAACAAATGCAGACTTAAACTAGTTATGGCACAAAAGGCTGTCCCATCTGAACTTCAAGAACATCAACAAACTCTGTAAGAAAGAGTTGGTGACAGGTTTGCCTTCTATGACCTTTGTTAAAGATAAACTCTGCACAGCTTGTGAGAAAGGCAAGCAGAGGAAATCATCTTTTAAATCCAAACATAATTTCTCTATTGATACTTCACTCTTCTTAATCCACATGGATTTGTTTGGACCTGTAAATGTCCCAAGTCTAGGAGGAAGAAGATACACTCTAGTAATGGTTGATGAGTTCTCCAGGTACACATGGGTGATGTTTCTGAAGAACAAAGGAGAGGCTGCTAGAGAAATTATTGGATTTGTGAAAAAGATGGAGATGCTGAACTCTGCCCAAGTGAAGCAGCTTAGAAGTGATCATGGTACTGAATTCAGAAACAGTACCCTTGAAGACTTCTGTGAAGAGAAAGGAATCACTCAAAACTTTTTAGCTGTAAGGACTCCACAACAAAATGGAGTTGCTGAAAGGAGAAACCGAACTCTCATTGAAGCTGCTAGAACCATGCTATGTGCATCAGGTTTACCTTCATCATTCTGGGCTGAAGCTGTCAACACTGCCTGCTTCACCCAAAACAGATCCTTAGTGGTGAAAAGGTTCAACAAGACTCCCTATGAGCTGCTCAAAGGGAGGAAGCCAAATGTCAGTTACTTCCATGTGTTTGGGTGTCCCTGCTTCATTCTGAATCAAAGGGATCAACTGTCAAACTTTGAACCAAAAGCTGATGAAGGTGTGTTTGTTGGCTACTCTGCTATCTCTAAAGCCTACAGAGTGTACAACAACAAAAGAAAGGTGATAGATGAATCTATCAATGTCACCTTTGAAGAGTCTAAGAATGCTTCCACCAAAGCTGTTCCTGAATCAGTTTCAGGAGAATTAAACTTTGATGATCTCATGCATTCAAACAATGAAGAGGACTCAAAAGCTTCCACTACACCCAGTGTGGAACCTGTTAATCATGATGGGCATGATGATAATTATGTCAATACATCCTGTGTGAATAAGTGTACTGACTTAATTACAACTGCATGTCCTGAACCTATCAATGCTGATTTTCCTAGTTCTACTGCTGATATGTTCAACAGTGGTCAGACATGTTCAACAAGTGAACAAGCTCAAGACAACAGTGTGTCTGAAAATCTTGAGAGCTGTTCAACAGGACCTGCTGAAGATGTTAAAACTCAGGTGAATCATCATTGAGAAATGATCCTAAATGGATCAAGTGTCACCCCAATGATCAAATAATTGGTGACATCAACAAAGGGGTACAAACAAGGTGGGACAGCTTAGGGAACTTTTGTATATTCGCTAGCTTTGTTTCACTGATGGAGCCAAAGAAGGTGGATGAAGCACTAAAAGATGCCAATTGGATCACTGCCATGCAAGAAGAGCTCAATCAGTTTGAGAGAAACAAGGTATGGAAGCTGGTCCCTGCTCCTAAAGGTAAAACCATAATTGGCACAAAATGGGTTTTCAGGAATAAGATGGATGAGCAAGGTCATGTCATTAGAAATAAGGCAAGACTGGTTGCTCAGGGCTACAGACAAGGGGAAGGAATTGATTATGATGAAACATTTGCTCCTGTGGCCAGGCTAGAAGCAATTCGTCTGTATCTAGCCTACGCTGCTCATAAGAGCATTAAGGTATTTCAAATGGATGTGAAGAGTGCATTTTTAAATGGAAAGCTGCAAGAAGAAGTTTATGTCAAGCAGCCTCCAGGTTTTGAAAATGAACAACATCCAGGTTTTGTCTATAAGTTGGATAAAGCTCTCTATGGTCTCAAACAAGCACCTAGAGCCTGGTATGACACTCTTACTGAGTTTCTTATGAGCAATGGGTATTCCAGAGGTAAAGTGGATACTACACTGTTCATAAAGAAGGTGAAATATGATATTATGCTTGTTGAAATTTATGTGGATGACATAATATTTGGTTCTACTAATGAGCAGTTGTGCAAGAATTTTTCATTACTCGTGAAATCCAAGTATGAAATGAGTATGATGGGAGAACTAACTTTCTTTTTAGGATTACAGGTTAAACAAACCTCAACTGGAATTTTTATAAATCAAAGAAAGTACACTTTAGATCTTTTGAAAAAGTTCAAATTTGATCAAAGTTCTCCTATTAAAACCCCAATGGCAACCAATGTAAAATTGGATGCTGATGCCAGTGGCAAAGCTGTTTCAGTAACAGCTTACAGAGGCATGATTGGGAGCTTGTTATACTTAACTGCTAGTAGACCTGATATTATGTTTGCTACCTGTCTGTGTGTTAGGTTCCAAGCTGATCCAAAGGAATCTCATCTAGCTGCTGTTAAAAGAATCTTCAGATACCTGAAGGGTACACCAGGTTTGGGTCTTTGGTATCCCAAAGACTCCAGCCTTGAACTAACAGGTTATTCAGGTTCTGATTTTGCAGGCTGCAGGCTAGACAGGAAAAGCACAACAGGTGGATGTCAACTCCTTGGTGGTAAGTTGATAAATTGGTGCAGCAAGAAGCAGAACTCTGTGTCTACTTCTACTGCTGAAGCTGAGTACATTGCTGCTGGAAGCTGCTGTGGGCAGATTCTATGGATGCAACATCAGCTTGAAGATTATGGGCTTGTGTATAGGAAAATTCCTATTCTGTGTGACAACACAAGTGCCATAGCCATTTCCAACAATCCAGTCTTTCATTCAAGAACAAAGCATATAGAAGTCAGACATCATTTCATCAGGGATCACATCCAGAAAGGTAATGTGGAGGTAAGTTTTATTTCCACAAATGAACAGCTTGCAGACATTTTCACCAAACCTCTGGATGAAACAAGGTTTAATTACCTTGTCAGCAAGCTGGGCATGTTAAACAAGAGTGACTAAGTGTTTCTCAAAGGTATAAGAATTTGTGTGTTTCACACTGCTCAAGTTTCTCAGAACAGCATAGACAGAACAGGTTATACATGTTCTGTACTTAGTCATTTGTCTGAAAAACTTGAACAGCTTGAGCATACAACAGGCTAAACAAAAACAATTTAATCGTCCAGCCTGATCTGCTGGTCCATTCTTCACTCTCATTCCCTCACACTGACTTACAAGATACTATCTTGTACCCTGATCAACTATTGGACACAACCTGTTCTTACATAGTTGGACAGGCTGAGGGAACAGCTTGAAGAATGAACAGCTTGTGATGACTATGCTCATCACAGGTTTGACCAACAGCTTAGACCAACAATTTTAATTACCTTTCTTCAAACTTAAGTTACTTAATTAATGTTTTATTTAACTTAACTACCGCGGATAATGTGGGTTACATGTGTTAGTGATTAAAAAGGGCTCAAGTGGTCTGACAAACGGTCTGACATGGACAACCGTTCCGTTTTCCGTTAACGACTTTTTCAAATCAAACCGCCCAAAACTTTCTCTCTCATACACACTCACATTCAAATCCTATAAATACCCAACTACTGTTTCATCTTCGTCTTCCTCATCATTTCCAGAAATCCTCAAGAACCCTAAATATCGACTAAGTGTCTTCTGCTTCTCCAAACCTCAAAACTTCCCAAATGGCTCATAGACCTAATCCCTTTCTTCCAGTGTTCATTGGTGATGATGTTTTCAAACACTCATCAGTCACCACAATGCTGACCATCAAACCCACAAACTACATTGCAAACCTTACAATCCCCAAAAACTATGTGGGTAAAGGTTACGATCAAATGGTGGAGTTTCTGCAAGTTCATCCGTTGAACTATGCTATGACTGCAACTCCTGGTGTCCTGTACCAGGAGATGGTGTACGAGTTCTGGTACACTTGTGCCTACAACCCCAACACCAAAGTCATCAAGGGGACTATTCTCAATGGGACTCAGACCATTGAGATTACTGCTGATCTTCTCAAGGAGGTTCTTCATCTGCCCATTGCTGAATCATATGACATGCCCCAGCCTGAAAATGAGCAAATGGGAAATTTGCTACGCTTCTGTGGTGTAGCAGAACCCAAAATTGGAGCAACGTTGTATAGGAAAGATTTGTCTCCTACCTATAGCTTTCTGTTTGCCTCAATGATGATGAGCTTCAGCAGCAAAGTTGGTTCATTTGACCAACTAAGTCGTGATGAAGTCCCAATAGTCCTACAGCTGGTGGATGGGACTACCATTGATATGGCTAAGTGGATATTTCTGAATCTGAGGAACCTGGTGCAACAAGAGCCAAGACCAGCTGCTGTCCGCTATCCCAGGTTTCTGAGCCTCATATTCAGACACATTTGTGGTGAGTATTTGTACAACTCTCAGCCATTACTTCATACTGCTGCATTCCCTGTCATAAGGAATAGAGTTTTCTATACTCCTGTACTCCCAAATGAGCCTCCTCTATCCACACCAATGAGGAGGTTGTTAGGATTGGTGGAAGGACCCTCTGCTGTGAGGGTGGATCCAGAAGCTGCTGCTCCCACAGGAAAATCCAAAGCCAGGTCCAAACTTGTTAAGAGGACCCTGGCAACTGCTGAAGCTGGGTCTGTGAAAAAGAAGGCCAAAACAGCTCAGTCTGAGTCTGCTCTCTTAGCTTCTGTGGCTGAGGGGGAGCAGGCTCCTCACCCTGAAGCCTCTGTGGCTGGTGCCTTTGTGGCACCTGAGACTATGGAACAGGCCAACCCACCTGTTTCTGACCCAGTCTCAAAACCTGTCCATTCTGAACCCCTCATCACCTCTCCCCAATCACCTACTTCATCCATCCACTACCAAAGAAAATCCATCTCCAAAAAGAAAACAGCCAAAACAACCACCTCCTCTGTTCCCTCTCAACAGGGTTCAGTTGTAAGAGAAGCAACCCCTGCTGCCTCTCCTATATTGGGAGAAGGTTCAGCCCAATTGGAGCATGCTTCACTCCAACCTGAGTCTACCCAGAGTCAGCCTAGACCCTCTGGTTCCTCCCAACATGAACCAGTTGTACAAACGGAGATAGCCACATCAACTATCCCAGCCTCCCAACAGGCTGAGGATATTGAAAGACAGGAGTCCTCTTCACTCCACACTGCGTCCACACTGTTCCCACTCAAAATTCTTTACACCCTGAGTCTGCACAAGGTGTCAAACCTGCTGGTCTAGACCAACCAGCAGATTAGCCTTCAACTTCTGTTCCCCATGATACAGCTGTTCTACACCAAACAGCTGCTGAGGGACTAACAACCCAAGCTGATGAACCTCAGGGATCATACGATCCCTCTGGTGAGGCTGCTCCCTCCATGCAAACTCCATCAGCAGGTTTCACCACTGCTGATGTTGAAATGCATATCCCATCTCCCAATGAAGAGGTGCTTTTCCACCAAGGCACTGCAGAGGGAACACCCACTGGCCTTCATGAGGATGTTGCAACACAAGCAGCATCTGAAAGGCCCCCAACATCAACCCCTTCTCCTGATGAAGCAGCTACAGCCGCTGCTGAGGGACCCTTTGACCCCTCCAAGCTGGGCCATATTACTTTTGCCCAAGCTATGGAGCTTCTTTCAAATGTTCCTCTTCCCTTTCCATCACATCCACATACACCAGCCTCATCATCATCTTCTCCATCTACCCAATCTAAACAGTCTACCCATACACCTCCATCTCCTAAAGACCTACCTTTGAAGGATCAGCTTTCCCTGCTGACCAACAAAGTTGGTTCTTTAGAAACATCTATGTCCTCTCTACCCTCTCTCATTTCAGACTCTGTGTCTGCCCAGCTTAAGGGGTTCTTTGATTCGTTCAAAGACTCCTTCCCTGCTACTCCACAAACAGATAATCCTCCACAGCTGATAGCACTCACTGCACAGCTGCAAAATGTGTCCAACTCCCTCTCCTCTATTCTTTCCATGAAACAGGACTCTGTGTCCTCAATGACAGCTATTTCTCAACAGCTGTCCTCTCTCCTCACTTCTTGCAATTCTACCCTTCCTTCCACTCTGGCCAGCTTGACCACACTAATTGGCTCCCTATCTAATTCTATGTCATCAAACCTTGCTGATGTGCAAGATTCTCTCGAATTACATCTTGCACAGCTTCAAAGTATGCTGTTCACAGAGTCTGATAGGGAAAACATTGTTAAGCTGACCTCCCTTGCTGATACACAATCCTCTTCTCTTCAAACCTGTCTTTCCCAGCTTGCAGAGGTAAAGGACAATTTGGCTTTCTTAGTGACTAGCCTTGTTGGCCCCAGGCCTGATGCCAAAACTGCTGGCAAGCCTGATGACTTTGTGTCTTCAGGCAGACCGGGTGTTGAAGGTGCTGGTTCATCTCCTTCAAAGGGGGAGAAGTCGTCTGCCTCTAAGACTAAGTCTAAGGGGGAGAAAACTTCTTCTCCTAAGGAGAAACCAGTGCCTGCAGCACAAACTGGTCAACCAGCAGGAATTTCTGAAACAGGTACAATAGAGGGTGCTTCTCAAGCTGCTCAGCCTACTCAGGTTGAATCTCCAATCCCTGCTCAGTCTAAGGGGGAGGAATCCATTCCTGAGGGCAGGCCAAGCAGCAGAAGGAGGCATCTGATCTTAGAGGAAGAAGAAGAAGAGGAGGAAAGTCTTGAAGCTGCTACCACTACAGCAGCTAAAGGAAAAGAAATAGCAGAAGATGATCCCATACAGCAGAAAGCAGCAGAAATCCAATTTCACAAAGCCAGGGCCAAAGAAATGGGTCTTCCTATGCATAAGTACTTTGAGTTTAGAGAAGAACAGCTTCAAGCTCTGGAAGTTCTTAGAAAAGAAGAAGAATCTGCCAAAGCTGCCAAATCATTTGCACTTCAAGAAGCAAAGAAAGTTAAAATGTCTACTCTGGAAGTGCAAAAGAAAATATTGGAAGCTGCTAAGGGATCAGCAAGGGAGAAGGAAGCAGAGAAAGAAAAAGGTACTCTGGTCTCAGTGACCAAGCCTACAGTGCCTCATGCAAGAGTTCAGTACCATTTTGACAACCTGGCAAAGAAAAAATTTCAAGATGTTGCTGAAAGAAGGCTTGCCAAGGAAGCAATTGTCAAAGCTGTCCCTATATCAAGAAAAGGCAGTCAGTGGAAGTTGAAAATAACAAGGATGGGTGCAGCATGCCCTGAATTGGAAACATATGACTACACTGACGTAGCACAGATGGGGTACAGAGAATGGATTGAACTGGCAGTTGCTCTGAGTGAGTCAAAGTCAGAAACGGCTAAGAAAATCAGGGCATATGTCAAGAAACTGATGGAGAGAGTAAAGAACCTTGGCCTGATCTCCAAAGAAGCAAGTGAAGGTGTCTTGGTGACACATCCAAAAATTAAGGCCAGGAGGACAAGGAAGGACACTGAAATGGAACTACTCCTTGCACTGATTGAACAAGGCGATTATGCCATTGAAATGAAAGGAGTTGATCACAGCCTGCCTAGTGGAATAGAGTTTGAAGATGGCAATATCATTGAAGAGCCTGAGCTGGGGGCATTTTTTGTAGATCCCTTAACTCAGAAGAAATGCTTTCAAAGAGCTTCAGATCTATACAAAGTGGATCTGAGACAACTTGTGGCCTTCAGACTTGCAGTTTCATTCAGGCAGTCTAGTAAGTGGAGAGCAGCCGTCTGGGATCAGCTCAGAGGCTTCTTTGAAAGAGGTGAACTTGATGATCCCAAGTTCATTATTATAAGAAGTGAAATTCAAGAACTTGAGGATACTAGAGAGGAATTGGAGAAGATGTTTGAAGATCCCCCTCCAGTGTGATGAAGTCCATCTGCCATCTGGGCAGGTGAAGAATGGAAGCTGTCCATTAGTTGGACAGGCTTACCATTTTCTGTTCCCAACAAAAACAGTCCAATGTACATTAGTTGTACTTTATTTACTTATGTTGTAATTTCCTTTTACATTAGTTGTAATATACATCAGTACATTAGTTGTACTTTTGTAAGAACATGTGTTATTCTAATGTAATAAAAAAATCAGTGTATATATAAACTGATCTTTTACCTTATGTTGATGTTGTAACTCTATTTCAACAAATGTACTGTAAAAATATATAGTGATTTTTGACAAGACCAGCTTAGACTGGTTATTGCAAATAGGGGGAGATTGTTAGGTACAAAAAGGCCTCAGTCAAACCTGTTCTGCATCTGAGGGGGAGATTATTAATCAAACCTATTGATGCACTTGATGGGTAAAAGTTAAGGCCTGTTTATGCCTTAATAATACCTAAAAAGTGATTTGCAATATAAGTCCAAAGTTGTTCTATGTGTTGCATGTGTTGCAACTAAGACAGTTTGTCCAAGCTGTTCTGTCTGCTGAACAGGCTGGACATAAACTGTCTACGCTGCTCTACACTGGTGAGCAGCTTGGGCAGTTTACAAGTGTTCTGTTCTTTGTGAACAGAACCTGTTCTTTGTGAACAGGCTAAACACTTTATGGAATGTGTTTCCAAGTCCTCATGTATTGTATTTGACTACAAGATCAGTTTACAAAGTCGAAGACAAAGTGGAAATCAGAACTGCTCAGCCTGCCCAAGCTGTTCTGTTACATGAAGACAAAAGGTTATTTGAAAAAGGGTGACAGACCTTTTTCTTATATCAAAATAGGCCTTTACAAGGAAGAAAGACGCAAAGTTGACATTCCTTATTTAGTTAAAGGCAATGCAACAGTAGATAAAGTGAAAAGACAATAGTTCTGCACACAAGAAGACAAGTCTGCTTTTCAGAAAGTGCAGAAAAGGTTATGTTGTCTTTTCAACAAGACTTCTCCTTTTTCATTCCGTCCTATGAAGAAGTTTCACTTAGATCCTCTGAATGAGTATAAAAGGAAGCTTCTAAGGTCAGAAAGATTAAGCCAAAAAAAGCTAAGTGCTGAAGCCAAGAGTGAACGTGCAAGTGTGTTTTCATGCATGCAAGTCTGCTTGTGTAATACAGTTTCTTTGTGTCTAAGCTGTTCTATATAAGCTGTCCCTCTGAGTCTTGTAAACATAGTGAGTGACTCTTAGTGAGTGTATTCATTGTTAACTAGTTTGAGTCTGTCTTAGACTAGTGAACATACTGTTGTATCTGTCATCTCAGCTTGAACCTTTCCGCATTCAAGCTTGTTTGTAATTAACAATTTGTTGATAATACATACAAACATTGAGAAAATAGTGTGTAGATTTTAAATTGCTGTATTCACCCCCCCCCCCCCTTCACAGCTTAAAGCTATAGTGAGTTGATTCTTGTCTCAAAAGTTAGATCTATGTCTTAACTATAGATCTAGAATTTTTCATAATTTATTTTGGAGTTTAAGACCTCCAGAAATTATTTAGGAAACCGAAAGTTTGACAGCTCAAAAATGGCCGACATAGGGTTTTTAACGAGCATTTTTCACCAACCTAAACATCTCGAAAAATGACCGTTCTTGATTCTATAAATCCTTTGTACATAGTAGTTTAATGTCCTAGAAAACCAAAGTCTAAAACATTTTAGAGCTTGGTCAAAAACAGCCTCAAAGTAGGCCGAAAAACCTCCAAAAAAGTTGGAAAATTATATATATATAAACTTGACATTTTAAGCGAATTTTATTTATAAACTTGTAATGTTGGGTGACTTAAGACATAAAAATCTATAAATATATATATCATCATGTATTAGAGATATTAAGTCCTTATTATCATTTAGGACTCGATTAAACTCACTCGACGCATCATCCACCCGTTTACGCTAAATAGCTTTTTACGCTAGTTTTTGCCATCACAATCTCGGTGAGTTCTCATAGCCCCTATTTTCACACTGTTATGTTTTGGGGATGAAATACATGCTTCGTTTTTATATGGACACGAAAATATCTTCATTTCTATTATGTATTACACATGTGGTTCCGTCAGCCCTTATATCATGAACCGTTAATTGCATTTATTTGTAAGCGCGAATATATTGTGGATAGATCTATCGGGAGTCATGTCCCCCATTCGGGTTAGTTCGGATCGGCTAACAGCGAGTGCATATATATTTAACACACGGTATTACATATGGGAATACTGCACAGGGCAAACTCATTTTAATTAAGCTTCGGTTGCATGATGGTTTATATGTAATACATAACATGGAATTTATGATTTTATAAATTCAATCTCTATTATTGTTGTCCATACATGTCAGATTTACGTGTAAACCTATGAGCTCACCAACAATTTTGTTGACGTATTTTAGCGTGTATTTTCAGGAAATTAAGGCAAGTCTATCACATCGGTAGTATTTTCAAGCTTCCGCATTTAAGGAGTCGCACTCAGTTTCAAACCGTCGGAGATTTATTTGCATTATTTTGGATGATTTAATTATGTATTTAAATCTCTGTACCTTGCGAACTTCTCTTTATCATTTTGGGTTATGTAAAACATTATGTCTCTTAAAATTATACCGATGTATTTTTTTGAAAACGTCCATATAGTGGTCGTTTGTTATGATTATGGTTATGCTTCCGCGACGTCACGATTCATTGCCAACCGGGGTAACGGGGTGTGACACCACCATTCTTGTGGGCTGAAGCCGTTTCCACAGCTCTGTTCACTAAAAGGGAAGGCCCACAGATAATGCTAGTCCAAATTTATGTAGACAATATTATATTTGGAGCTACTGACCCTAAGTTTTGCATGAATTTTTCATCTCTTATAGAGTCCAGGTTTGAAATGAGTATGATGGGGGAAATGAACTTTTTTCTCGGATTACAATTCAAACAACTTGACGGTGGGTACATTGTGAAACAGTCAAAATTTACTCTTGACATACTTAAGAAGTATAAGTTAGACTCTTGCACGGCTATCGCAACTCTCATAGCTTCAAACTATAAGTTAGACACTGATCCTTCTGGGCAAAGTGTCTATAACACAACTTACAAAGGGATGATTGGTTCCTTACTCTACCTTACGGCCAATAGACCGGATATAATGTTTTCCACATGTCTTTGTGCTCGCTATCAGGCCGACCCTAAAGAATCACACCTTACTGCGGTTAAACGCATCTTTCGTTATCTTAAGGGTTCACCCAAACTTTGTCTATGGTACCCAAAGGGAACCAACTTTGATCGTAGTGCCTTTTGAGATGCTTATTTTGCAGGCTATGGAGTAGACCGTAAAAGCACATCAGGTGGAATTTAGTTTTTGGGTGAAAGACCGATGAGTTGGTCTTCCAAAAAGCAAAATTGTGTATCCACATCCACAGCCGAAGCTGAGTATGTAGCAGCTGCAAACTGTTTCTCTCAGGTGCTGTAACAACCTAGCTTTTGATTACTGTACTTGACTTATAATGTAATTTTACTTGCATTATTTATATTGTAAGTTATGTTAATTAATAAAAGATATGATTAAGTTAAACATAGGTTATGTATTAAGTATAAAGTAACAATTTAAAAGAATGAGATAAATAAAACTCATATGTCCAAATTATGAAAAATGAAACTTTCAATATATAAAAACCCAAAAGAATGTTCATCTGCTCATTATCACCTACCAAAGGATTTCCTTCACTCTCTTAAAAAGAAAGCTACGGCTTCTTCATCAAATCCATCTCAATTCATCATCAATCTTGAAACAAAATTGAGATTTGAAGCCAAAAAATTCAACAACAAGTACCAAGCAACCATAATCTACATATATTTAAGGTAAATGATCAACTTAAAGATGTTCTTTGGTTTAAATTGAAACCCATGGTTTTATGAGTTTTATGAACACCAATTGAGCTTCAAAACCATGAAATTGGACCAAGTTTAGTGTTATAAAATTAAAATAAATCCCATGCATGTAGTTCTTACGTGTTTAGTTGATTATATTTGCATTTCCAAGCCTTAACTCCAATTCTGAAATTATAAATCTGAAACTTGTAATGTTGATGTCCTAGTTGTTCTGTTCTGTTTTTTAGCCGTAAAAAATGAAGGCCAAGAAGGCCATTTGGCCTTCGGCCAGGACTATACATATGTGTGTGTTTATTCATATATAAGATGCCTTTATCAACCTTAAATTCTACTGAAATGCTGCTGGAAATTAAGGGAAAACAGAATTAAACGTGCAGACTTGTGTAAGTGTGTTTGTATGTACAGAAATGTAAGATCCGAGACTCACAATATGTGAATCTCATATGTATTTAAACACCAAACAGCAGTCATCCTTCCTTTTATGCATACAAATTGAAGTGTAGTGTTGTTATGAAAGGACCGAGATTTACAAAGTGGTGAATCTCGGATGTGTGCTGGTCGACCAAACAGAATCAGCAGCCAATTACCATTCCTTTTACTCATATAAGTGTGTATTGCTGGTGAAAGATCCGAGACTCATGTTATAGCAAGTCTTGGATGTATGTATAATTGTAACCAGCTGCCATTTCTTTCTTTTTTCTTTATATGTACATAAGTAAGCAAGTGTGGTGTGATGTTTATAGATGAGATCCGAGACTCATCATGGTGACAAGTCTCGGATGTAGGTACCTGTCCAGCAGCAGCCCACAACACGCAGCACATAACCAAGTCTCTTATGTGTTTGGTTTGCAAAAGTTCTGAAATTCATATATAGGTGAATCTCGGATGTTTTAAAATATCAAATAGCAGCCTTTCCTTTTTATGAACCAAGTAAATTTAGTGTATGTGTGTGTCCAGCAGTGTCCTTTTTCCCTTACCTTCTATAATCTAAAATGTCGTGTGGATAGGAGTAGTTCCAAGACTTACAATATATGTAAGTCTCACATGTGTGCAGCCATTTATACATATGTATATGCACAATGTAGCATCAAATTAAAGTAT
This sequence comes from Centrapalus pauciflorus, assembly GCA_020465985.1. Taxonomy (NCBI): domain Eukaryota; kingdom Viridiplantae; phylum Streptophyta; class Magnoliopsida; order Asterales; family Asteraceae; genus Centrapalus; species Centrapalus pauciflorus. The sequence goes on from JAANYP010002858.1 coordinate 71,441, forward strand.
AAAAAACATGTATGTGTGATCATTTAATAGGAATCAAAGTTTATATACTTGCCATCAAATTGAAATATATGAACTTAGGGGTATGATCAATATACATACATACATACCTATATATATATATATATATATATATATATATATATATATATATATATATATATATATATATATATATATATATATATGAGAGAGTGAGAGGTTCAATTGAGAACTTTTATGCATCGAGGTACAAAAGAATCTATATCATCCATTAGATCAAAAAATTGTGTGGAGTAGATCAATGGCAAAAGGGTAAATAGTTGGATAATGTTATGCATATTGTGCATTGTAGAAACAAACAAGGAAGGGCGTTTTAGGGAATGTGCATACCTTATTAAATTTAATATTTTAACAAATAATCAAATAATAAAGGATAAATGAATTCATTGATATACTTCCAAATTTAACAAAAATATACACAAATTAATCTATGCATCGTGTTCAAAAACGACACAATTAACAAAAAAATACACAAATTTATCTATTCATCGTGTTCATCGTTCATCTCCATACCATCTATTTTGTTCATCATCTTCATGTTCATCTTCTTGATGCATCTTCGTGCATCATCTTAATTCATCATCGTTTTCATGTTTAATCATCTTCGTTCATCATCGATTTTCATCTTCATTTTCATGTTCATCTTCTTCTTTCATATTCGTTCATGATCTTGATGTTCATCGTCTTCATGTTCATCTTTTCATATATGATGGTAATGGTGAATAGCGGCAATGGCCGGTGGTTGTGATAGGCCGAAAGAAAAAGAGAGGAAATGAAGGTCGAGAGAGAGGGGGTGGACAACCATGGTGGTGGCGGTACACAAACATGGTGGTGGTGGAGAGAGTGATGCACAACCGTGGAGGCTTTTTCGCGGCCGAAATGGAGAGGGGGAGAGGCGAGTGAGATAGAGAGAGTGAACCGTGGTGGTGGTGGTGGTGGCGGCGATGACGCACAACAACCACGGTGGTTCAAGGGCCGAAAGAAGAGGAGGAAGAGAGAGAGAGAGAGAGAGAGAGAGAGAGAGAGATAGATAGAGAGAGAGTGTGTGTATGTGTGTGTGGTTGAGAGAAAGAGGGAGGAAGAGAAGGAAAGTGAGAAATTTAAGGAAATTTAATTAATTAGTGTTTTAATTTCCATTTTTTTATTTATATATATTTAATTTCAAATTTATTTTGTATTCCTTAAATGCCCATTATGCACCCTTGGTAGATTATTCGATGCATAAAAGTTCTTAGAGGTTCCTCGGTGCATAAAAGTTCTCAATTGAACCCCAATCTATATATACATATATATATATATATATATATATATATATATATATATATATATATATATATATATATATATATATATATATATGTTCATAAACATTTAGTTTATATCTTAAAGGAAGACATTATGATATAAGGACATAATTAAAACATATGTATAGGTCAATTGCTTCTCATATTCATTTGAAAGCATGTTAAGTGTTCTTATTTCATAAATAAATGAATGGCATGATTAAGTAAATGTGCTTAAGTGAATACACATGCAACTTTATGAACATATAGACATCAAATAAGATCATGGCATCACTTTATATGCATCTTTATGAGTTTTCAAATGCAAATGAAAGCTTGAAATGACTAAAAGAAATCACACATGTCCATGAAAAAGACATAAATGCTCATAAGTCATCAAAATCATGTCAACACAAGTCCCAAGTTCGATGACGATTCAACAGAGCCTAATATGACATGATAAGCCATTAACTGTTAAGTCTTTAAATCAAATGTTCATGCAAATGCTAAACACTAGATAGGTTCTGATAAATCTAAACAAAGTAATAAAAGTTAAAGTTATTGAAAGTGGGTCAAAGTCTGTAAAGCCAAGCCAAGTCTAGAAAGCCAAAGCCTAAAGATAAATCCTGAGGTAACTTAGGTTGTGGAGTAATCCGTTGGCCAAAGTCAACAGCACAGTCTAAATCAGTAAACATTTAGTTATAGATATTTCAGCTTTACATGCCTGATTATGGGTGACACATATTGTTGTTCATAGCTTATTTGGCATTCATATATGCTCAGCTGGATTGTGACCTGTGCTCACCATGGTTCGGTGATCCCATGTGGATCATGATTGCTATTTGATATATCATCCTGCACACATTACATTTTCAGTTTATATTAGTTATCATTATAAACTGATGTTGCTATCATGACCTTGATTTGTATTGCTTATCATCCTTGCTTGCATCATTGATTTATCTGTATTCAGCTTAGCATTTTAGCCTTACTGGTCTATTGCCTAGACCTTACTTATGTCACCAGTTCATCTAAACTTGGTGGTTGCTTACTCCGATGCTCCCCCACGTAGTCTACTGGTAGCTAGCCCAGTATTGAGTGGATAGCTTCCACTAAAAGAGTGAGCGTGACTTGGACATCATCCTGATCGTGTTTGTTATGTCTAACTTTGCGTGGCTATTGGTGGCAGTCAAGTGATATCACGCTATTACCCACATTCCGCCTTGCATTACAACATGTTTACTGATAAATCTATAATCTCACTAAGTCATTGCTTACAGTTGTTGTATCTCTTTACAGGAAAAGATAAGGTCAAATCACCTATTGGACCTAGTTCTTAGGTCTGTCAAGATCAAGTGAAGCATTTAGACTCTACTCAACGACCCCTTTGGTACAGCTTTGGAGATGTTAATTGTGGTGGTTGGGTGGATTTGCTTTGTTGTATGGAAGTTATGTACTAGACTAGTCTTGTACCCTTATTAGTTTAATTTGAACTCTGTATGATTACTTTAAAAATTCTATTAAATTTAATCCTAATAGTTTTACTATAATTAGAATTCCGCAACTTAATTACTCTGTCTTAGTTATGATTGATATCGTCTTGCAAATTTGGGACCTAGTCGCTAAGACTCCTTCGTAACGAGTGATCTTCACAGGATGGTATCAGAGAAAATAGTTTGAGTGAATCTAGTATTAAGTGGGTAATACTTGATCTCAAACTAAAGCAATATATAAGTATCAATCACTTAGGTGGTTTGAACTAAGATAGGATGTACATGTCGTTAGGATGGTAATAGCGATACATAGTTATTAGTCTATAAACTGAAAGTCGCATGATTTTAATTTTCAGTAAAGATGTATGGACCAGGTGATATCCCTGACAATGTTATGCCCCAACAAATGTACGAGATGATGCAAGAATTGTTAGCACAACAAGCAGAACAACAAAATAAAAACATACAAGAACAATTTCAAGCCCGAGATGAGGCTAAAACCAAAAGAAGAGCTGATAAGAAAAATAAAAGAAAAGATAAACAAGTCCAAAACCAAGAATCTGATTCTAAGAACTTAAACCCAGACACTCAAACTGGTCAGCCAAAAGGTTGTAAGTTCAAAGATTTCAAAGCTAGTGGTGCGTTAAACTTTAAGGGTACAGTAAACCCTAACCAAGCTTTGGATTGGATTAGCCATACTTTTTAGTATCTCTGACTGCCTTGATTCCAAGGAAGTAAAGTTTGCTGCTGCACTATTTGTCGGCGCTGCTCGTGCCTGGTGGAAAACACAAATGAGTTTATTTGGTGAGGATGTCGAGTGGGATCGGTTTCTCGATATGTTCCACGCAAAGTATTGCCATGCTGATCAACAAGACAAGATGGAGGTTCAGCTAATGCAACTGACACAAGGCACCAAGACAGTAGATGAATATGAGCACGAATTCTCGCGGCTATGTGGTTATTCTTCTTATCAAGTGGCCACAGATTAAAGGAAAATGAACCGGTTTCGCAGAGGTTTAAATCCGAGATACAGGCATCCAATGAGCGCTAATACGTACAAGACTTACCTCGAAATGGTCGAAGCGGCAACACAAATAGAAAGTGAGTACTTAAAGTACGGTGATCAGCTTGTTGCTCCACAGTCAAATCCAACCTGTCCCTCCCCACCGAAGAATCATCGATTCAACACGTTCTTTAACCTCAAAAATCAAAGTCTCAGCAATCTCAACAGTGTAGTTCACCCCAGAAAGCCCAGGCCAATTCTATCACTAATGAACCAAGACTCTGCAAACGATGTAAGAAATCACCTATGGGGCAGTGCAATCCTGATGATGCTACCTGCTATGCGTGTAGGAAAATCGGCCACAGTAGTGAAGAATGCCCCCAAAGAGGTCATAGATGTGCTAAATGTTGAAAGCGAGAGTCATCTCTTATACCAATGTCGTTACGGCCATAGAAGCCAATCACAGTCATCTGTTGGTGGTTCAACCATGAGGAGTTCAGCTGCAATGCCAACTGCTAGAACCCGAGCATTCCAAATCACAGTAAAAGATGCTAAGGAAACACCAGACGTAGTTACGGGTATGTTCTCACTCAACTCTATCCTGACCCGTGTATTATTTGAATCTGGTGCTAGTCGTTCCTTTATATCGACCACTTTTGCACGAAGGTTATCCAAATCTCCCTCGAAGCTCTCAGTTATACTTGATATTGAGACGGCTAGTAACAGTTATCTTATGGATTATTCTGTGTATCAAAATTGTACTCTACTTGTCAACAACGTCGTACTCAATCTCGATCTTATCCCGATTCCGTTGAAAGAATTTGACGTCATTATCGGCATGGATTGGTTGATGAATAATGAAGTTACTATCGTCTACAATCACTGAATAATCAAAATCAAGTCTTCAGACGGTCGTGTGTTGGAAATCAAAGGCGATAAGCGTAAAGGTGCCCACTACTAGAAAGCATGCAAGTATTTGACTAAGGGTCATGAGTCCTATCAATGCTACATAATGTCTGAATCTATCCCTGAAATCAAATAAAATCTGTTTCTGATGTCCCAATCGTCTGTGAGTTCCCAAACGTATTTCTTGATGATATCTCTCGATTGCCACCAGAACGTCAAGTTGAGTTTGGTATCGACTTAATTCCTGGTCAGCTCCAATCGCCAAAGCTCCATACACACTTACGCCTGCAGAAATACAGGAAATGTCAAAACAATTGCAAGGTCTGTTAGAGAAGGGTTTTATAAGACCTAGTTCATCTCTGTGGTGTGCACCTGTCCTAAAACAAAGACAGAACTCATCGTATGTGCATTGACTACCGGAAGTTGAACAAAGTCACAATCAAGGATAAGTATCCTCTGCCCAGAATCGATGATCTACTTGATCAGCTACATTGAGCAAGTTATTTCCCCAAAATTGATCTTTGTTCTGGGTATCATCAGTTGAAAGTCAAAGAAGAGGATATCTCTAAGACAGCTTTCCGAACGAGAATGATCATTACGAATTTCTTGTAATGTCATTAGGTCTAACTAATGCACCAGCGGCGTTCATGGATCTCATGAATCGCGTGTGCAGACTAATATTGGATAAGTCAGTTATCGTATTCATAAACGATATTCTGATCTACTCTAAAATGGAAGCTGATCATGCTGTCCATTTACGCCAATTGCCAGATTTATTGAGTAAAGAGAGACTACGCAAAATTTTCAAAAATGTAAATTCTAGCTCAGACAGGTATAAATACTTATATTGTCTTGAGATATTTCTTAGAAGTCATTTGTCTCTATAAAACTTGAAATTCTATTTTGTTGTTGTTATACATCCAATTCCTTGGCCATGTCATGTCCGGCGAAGGTATTTCCGTTGATCCGCCTAAAGTCGAGCCTGTCCAGGAATGGCAAACACCTCGAAATGCCTCTAAAATCTGAAGTTTCCTTGGATTGGCTAGTCACCACTGGAAATTCATAAAGGACTTCTCGAAAATTGTTGTACCACTTACGATGCTAACGCGAAAGAACACTCCTTTCGTATGGTTTGATAAGCAGCAAAAAGCCTTTGAAACTCTGAAGCAAAAATCTTGTCCAAGCGCCAATCCTAGCCTTACCAGCAGGAAATGATGACTCTGTTGTCTATAGTGATGCATCTGGTACAGGTTTAGGTTGTGTCCTCATGCAAAGGGGAAAATTCATTGTCTATGCTTCAAGGCAATTGAAAGACTACGAGAAAAGCATGCCAACTCATAATCTTGAGTTAGCTGTTGTTACCTTTGCATTGAAAATCTAGCGTCATTGTCTCTATGGTACCAAGTGTCAGCTTATACTGACCATAAAAGCCTAAAGTACCTCTTTACTCAAAAGGATCTGAATATGAAATAGCGATAATCCTTGGAGGCAAGGATTATCACTGCGAGATCCTATATCATCCTGGCAAAGCCAACGTGGTCGCTGTAAGGTCCACACACTACAGATCTATCAAGGCGTGAATGGAGTCAAACGAGTGCGGAATCCTCGTTTAACGGTTACGGATCAATCACACGGAAACACGGAGTCGAACAAGATGTTGGACGATAGAACACCGACCCTACACGATGTATTGCTCCTTGGAACGCTGTAAACCTCTCTGAAATTCGTCTGAAACTGCTCTCATGAATCTCACAGTTAATTCTCAAAGTGGTAATAAAATAACACAAATAAGTTCATGATGTAACCCTTAAGTTCGTGCATGGCCCAAGCCCGCGAACTTACAAGTTCAAGCCCATGCAGGTATGAACTTACTAGGGATAAGTTCGTACGAACTTATGAGACCTAAGTTCGTAGCCTATGCCATATGAACTTAATCTCATAGTTCATAGCCTCATGAACTTATCACCATAAGTTCATAGCCTCGTGAACTTATCTAACAATCATGAACTTAGCATGCAAATGTAAACAACATACACAATCATGAACTTAATCCATAAATATAAACAAACAAACATGACTTGTATTAATAAATCGTTGTGAGTTTGCTCGCTTCGGTATATTCTCATTGGCTCTTAGAAATCATCGGATTAGGATTTGAATGAATCTTTGGAGCGGAACAAACTTCCTTGCTTTATTTGTTGTTTTGGCCAGTTGAACCTCCTTTAAGTCTTCCCAGATGCACTAAGCATAGTCGTAATGCTTATTGAAAGCAATTCCATGAAATATCCGTAGACAGTGAATGCTACATCTGTCGATGCCTGTATGCTTAGAAGTCATACACCTATTGATGATCCCAAATAGCGTGTACCATTCCCCATTTAATCCATTTCTATGAAATTTGGAGCTCTTTGGTAGTGGCTTTGAGTAGCCCAGGCATATCAAATCATGAACTAGCTCCTCATCTGACACAAAATCTTCAAAATCAGCCAACTCAGGAAAGTTAACAGTGTCTATTCGTCTTGGAAGAAATAGGTTGTGACGAAGTCTGGCAAGAGTGATTTTGGTTTTAAACTGGTCTATGGTGACTTTAATCTGGTGATTGCCATCAGCAGGAACAAATTTGACTGTATGCCAAAATTGTTGTAGGTAGACCTGTGGGATTGAAGGTTTATACTGAAGAAGATAACCTAAACGATGGCCTTTGAGAATATCTACAATTATAGGCTGACTGACTTGGATAACCTTGGTATCCAAATGATGGTTATTATCTCTGAAAGGTAGGCAATGTTTGGGTTTGACCAATTAGTTATCTGGGATGATAGTTGAAGGTGAGGGTCGTGCAACGGAGGTTGAACGAACAGGTGTAGATACGAGTGTATGATTGGATGATGAATCAGAATCAGATGAATTGGAATTCTGAGACTGAACTGGAGATGCCATTTGAAAACCTGTAAACAAAATAACAAACATGTTAGTCAAGACAAATAAACAAATGAAATCCTTCAAAGTAGAAAAACTATAACATTTCATCAGAAATTATAAAAACTTGTGATTTTCTGTTTAAGGCATCGGGATTCCAGACAATAATAAACTATTATTGACAGGATTCCAGAGTCAATCGCTCAGAGATCAATGTTAGAAAATCACAAATTTATAACAATTTCTTGAAAAAATGTGACATTTTTCTTAAAACATTAAACATTTAACACTTAGGAAAAATTTTCTTTGAAACTCGAATGACTCTTTATTAGTCTCGAATAATACATGACCCAACTCGAGTAAGTCTATAAAGCAACTCGAATGAATGGTAGACTGTCTCGAATATAACTTGGAATAAACTCGAACAGAACATGAAACAACTCGAATAGGTCTTAAAACAACTCGAATGACTCATGAAGAACATGAAACAACTCGACTTACATATGAATGGAACTCGAATATAACATGAATGTTCTCGAATGTTCAACAAGTCCAACTCGAAAGAATAAGGAATTTCCTCGAATACAACCTATGACCAACTCGAATATATTGATCACTCTGAAATGTTCTGTCATCAAGCATTCAACTCGCATGAAACACAGAAGTTTCTCGAATATTACTTTAGTCAACTCGATTGACTCTTGAACTTTCTCGAATATCTTTTGATTCAACTCGAATGAGTCTTAGACTTTCTCGAAGATCTTTTGACTCAACTCGAATAAGTCTTAGACTTTCTCGAATGAAGCCTTTAATCGAGAAGTTCTATATGTATTTATTTTAAGTCCTCTATACACTGAAAAATCAAAAATTAATTCCATGTAGTTTTTCAGTGATTTAAAACTTGTATGCCCCTCGAAAATCCTTTTTAAACACTTTTGTTTTACTGAACTTTGATTAAAAACAACATTTAAGTTGTTAAAAATGCAAATTTCAGAAAAAACTTTAACTCGAAGCTTTTTGACATTAAAATCCAAGTTTCTGTTTGTGTGGATTGTTTTGAACCATGAAATTCCAGATTCATGTTCACATTCATATAACGAATCATCCCACACATTTAATTTCAGTTTTATGAACAAAAATCATGAATCACCATTAACATCCAAAATACTAACACTTTGAACAAAACACAAACAAATATACAGAACAGTTACATATAGATGTAAAATAAAATAAAAATTGAAAGAAACATACAAACAAGTAAATTACTCACAATATAATCGAAATGTTTTCTTGAATCTTTCAAAAAGATGAGTGGGTTTTCGGTTTCTTCAGTGTGAAGAAAGAGTTTAGGGAAGATGATGAATACTGTATTATCCGAAAAAAATTTGAATTTGAATTTGAAATTTCAAATTTATAGAAACAAAAATTGATCCGGCCCATTATTTTCACTTTTATCCGGACCATTTCCAAAAAAAATTAAAACCCACTTAATATCTTTTCAAAAAAAAATTTTAACAAAATAAAAACAAACAAAATATAATAAAACAAAGTAAAAAAATTTTAAAAACAAACAACAAAAAAAAAATTGAAAATAGACATAAACAAAAACAACAAAAAAATTTAAAATTGCTCCCCCTTTAATTTCTGAATATTGCTCCTCCTCAAACATGTATTGTATTTCTCAGCTGAGCTCCCCCTACAAAATAACAGATAAATTTTATCAGATTTACTCAAAATCAGATAAATTTATTTTGCTGCTCCCCCTGCACATGACAAACCAGATCTTGTTAAATTCCAAATAATATTAACTTTTTAAGATTCAAGAATTTAACATCAGATTAAAATCAATAAAAAATGAAAATTTAAAATTATAAATTGAAACTACTGAATTATTAAATCTTAACGATTCAACATACCTAATTTGTATACCAAAAAATTAAACCTTTTTTCATCTAACGCTTTGGTAAACAAATCAGCTAGTTGATATTCAGTAGGCACAAAATATAATTCTATATTTCCATTTTCTACATGATCCTTTATAAAATGGTACCGAATGTCAATGTGTTTTGTTTTTGAATGTTGCACCGGATTTGATGCAATAGCTATTGCGCTCTGAGAATCACAGTAGATGGGTATTTTCTTTGGTGTATACCCATAATCGCGTAGTTGGCTCTTCATCCACAACACCTGAGAACAGAAAGAAGATACAGCAACGTATTTTGCTTCAGCTGTAGACAATGAGACGCAATGTTGTTTCTTGGATGACCAGCATACGGGTTTGTCACCTAAGAACTGTACTGATCCAGACGTACTTTTTCTGTCCATCTTATCACCTGCGTGATCAGCGTCAGAAAAAGCAGTTAGATTAAATGAAGATTCTCTAGGATACCACAAACCAAGGTTTGGAGTTCCTTTGAGATATCTTAAAATTCTTTTCGCAGCTGTTAAATGTGATTCTTTAGGATTCGCCTGATATCTTGCACACACACATGTAGCAAACATAATATCCGGTCTACTAGCTGTTAAGTACATCAATGACCCAATTATACCTCGATAGTGAGTTACATCTACAGGTTTCCCCGAAATGTCCTCATCGAGTTTTGACTTTGAATCCGGAGCCATGGGAGTTTTCATAGGAGTACTGTTACCCATGTTAAATTTCTTTAACATGTCTTGTATATATTTTTACTGATTGATAAAAATACCATCAGCTAGTTGTTTAACTTGTAATCCTAAGAAAAAGATTATTTCTCCGATCATGCTCATTTCAAATTTTTGGGACATTAAAAATGCGAATTTCTTACAAAAATTCCGGATTTGTAGACCCAAATATTATGTATCTACATATATTTGTATAACTATGATATCCGGCCCCTGACGTTTTATAAACAGGGTTGTGTCAACTGCACCTTTGTTGAATCCACATTTCAACAGATATGTTGAAAGTGCATCATACCAAGCACGCGGTGCTTGTTTAAGGCCATACAGTGACTTATCTAAAATATATACATGATAAGGTTGCGAAGGATCAGTAAAACCTTCGGGCTGATATGTATATACTTCATCTTTTAGTTCCCCATTTAAAAACGCAGTTTTAACATCCATTTGATAAACTGTAAAGTTTTTATGAGCGGCAAAAGCTAAAAACATTCTAATCGCTTCGATTCGTGCAACTGGTGCAAACGTTTCATCGTAGTCAATCCCTTCTTGTTGGTTGTATCATTTTGCAACGAGACGAGCTTTATTCCGAATGATTACTCCATGTTCGTCCTTCTTGTTTTTAAAGATCCATTTCGTGCCTATAATGGATTTGTCTTTTGGGCGCTCAACAAGTCTCCAGACCTTTAACCGTTCGAACTGGTTCAGTTCTTCTAGCATCGCCACAATCCAATCAGCGTCCAGAAGTACTTCTTTTACATTCTTGGGCTCTATTTTACTTAGAAAATTTGAAAATAGACACTCACTTATGGTGGCCCTTCTGGTTTGGACTGAAGCGGATGGATCATCAATAATGTTTTCTATTGGGTGATTTCTTGTCCACTTAAAAGTATGTGGAAACGGTTCTATTTGGTGTTGATTGGGATTACGATCTAGATATGTTGGTCGGGGGGTTACTTCAGATGTAGTAGGTGGGATATCTGAGTTAGGAGCTTCTGAATGTTCAGAAGTTAAGGGGGTTTCAGAAGAATTTGGAGGTTCAATGGGTTGTGCAATCTCAGTTGTCAATCGCACATTTGTTGTTGAGGCTTCTCCAGTTTCTTCTGAAACTTGTTGATGAGAAAGATCAGAGACTACGACGGGATCTTCAGTAATCCTGTCAGGCACCAAATTTAGAACATTAGTTTTGGGCCTCTCAAAATAGTCTTCATAAAAATTCTCAAACAATTTATGTAATTCAGAATTTTCAGCATTTTGTGCAGATGACTCCAATGAAGTCTGCGTGTTAGGTTCGGGTCCTGAACTGGTGTGTTCAGAAGCCATTACCACTCCTTCATCAAATTTGACGTTCACGCTCTCGTTGACTGTCTTGGTTCTCTTGTTGTACACACGGAAGGCAACCGACTCCTTTGAATATCTGATGAATATTCCTTCATCTGCCTTTTGATTAAACTTTCCAAGATTATCTTTGTCGTTTAGAACAAAGCATCTGCAACCAAAAATATGGAAAAATTTAATATTAGGTATTCGGTTATTAATCAATTCATAAGGAGTCTTTCCGAATGTCTTATTTATGATTGAACGATTCTGTGTGAAACAAGCTGTTGCAACTGCTTCTGCCCATAAGAATAACGGTAAATTTGAATACGCCAGCATCGTCCTAGCTGATTCCAGTAGTGTCCGATTTCTTCTTTCAACGACACCGTTTTGTTGTGGAGTTCGAGCAGCTGAAAACTGATGTGTAATTCCTACAGAATTCAAAAATGAGTCAAGCGATTTGTTCTTGAATTCTGTTCCGTTATCTGAGCGGAGTGATTGAATTGTGTGTTGCGATTTCACTTGTATTTTCTGGATGAAGTCTATGATAATTTCAGTTGCATCCGATTTGGACCTCAGGAAGAAAACCCATGTGTAGCGTGAATAGTCATCCACTATCACCAATACGTATCGTTTCTTATTAATGCTTTGTACTCTCATTGGTCCACACAAATCCATATGAAGTAAGTCCAGTGCTCTCGTGGATGAGTGTTCGGTTTTGGATTTGTGTGAAGCTCTTGTCATTTTTTCTTTTTCACATGCGGCACACAACTGCTCCTTTTGGAATTTGAGAGTTGGCAGCCCTTTAACTAACCCTCCTTTCGCTAGGTTGGTTAATTCATTGAAGTTCAGATGTGAAAGGCGACGATGCCATAGCCATGCTGTTTTAGATGTAGCTTTTGACAGTAAGCAGACATCTTTCTTCAGATTAATCGAGGCTAATTCAATGGAGTACAAATTGGTTATCCTGTTTCCTACCAATATTTCCTTACCTTCTCCGGATCTGATGCTGCACCGATTGGCTTTGAAATTGACTTCTAATCCTTTATCACACAACTGTCCAATACTAAACAAATTATGTCCAAGACCATCAACATGAAAAACCTTTTGAATGGTAATTTTGTCATATGTGAGACTCCCGTATCCTCTGATCGGACAAAACTGATCATTTCCAAATCTGACCGTCCCACAGAACTTTTCTACAAAGTTCGTGAGTATGTCTCTTTGTCCGGTCATATGCTTGGAACATCCGGAGTCAAGATACCAAACATGGTTTACCTATAAGACGAAATAACACATGAGGTACCCACTTGTAGTTGGGTACATTTGTTTTAGGTAAATCATGCAAAGTATTATTTGATTTTTCAACAGATATGGCTTTCTGCTTAACAGTTGATGTTGTTTTAGGTACCCACATTTGAATAGTTCGTTTAGGTATCCGCTTTTGTACAATTCGTGGTGGAACTGTTTTTGAAATGATTTTCTGTGGAACCTTTTTCTGTTGAGAACATGGATCCTTTTTCTTTGGTTGCCAGACGGGCTTATCATATTTTACAATCAAAGGTTTACAAGCAGTAGAGGTCAAAGTAATTAAGTCTGTTCTAGAGAATTTGATACAAGAATTATTAACAAGTTTATTATTACAGACAGAGTTTTCAATGTTGCTATTTCTATCTGTAACAATATTATTCTTCACGCGCCACTCTTGTTTTATATTCTTGTTTTTCTGTTCTTTCTTCTTCTTTCTCCAAACTTGTTTTCTCGACCCATTCACAATGATATCTGACATAAAAGAAACATGAGATATAGTAGACTTACATACTTGTTTCTTCTGTAAATTTCTCTTACCTTTTGAAGATTGAACTCTGAGTGCAATGGAGTTCTTTGTTGAAGATGATTCACCTTTTTCAAAGCTAGGAGTGTTAACAATAACTTTTGTTTTCTCCTTCTTTTGTTGTAAAATTGGTGAATTTTCAGATAATTTAATTGAGTCTGAAGAAATTCTTTGCAGAATTTTAACAGGTTATTTATTATCATCTGATTGTTTGTTATGCAGAGGTTTGACAAATTCATCAATTTTAACAAACATTTTCTCTAAGGAGTTAAAGTCAGAGTGCATAAACAGATCAAATTCCTTTTCAAGAATTGATAGAATTTAGAGAACTTGAAGATGGTGGATCAGGCAACTTTATGTTTTTAGGCTGATTTTGTATCTTTTGTTTCATAGTTTTTAGTTCATCCTTGAGAGTTCTATTCTCTGTCTCTAAATTTTTAATTTTCTATTCTAGATCAGAATTTATCGTTTCTAGAATTGAAGATGGCAGATATAACTTTTGAGATTGAGTTGGTAATTCAGAGAAATCCTTTGCAGAATATGTTTGTAAGGTCTACCACTACGAGATCTATCTAGACGCGGAACCGTCAACGAGTGCCATGGGCCAAACTCGAATTATAGAGGCTAATTCGAGTCTGCCATGGGCCAAACTCGAATCAGGCCCAAGGCCCATTCGAGTTTGTCCCTTTGACACTCTCGAATCTGCCTAAGATTGCACATTCGAATCTACCTAAGAGACTCATTCGAATCTGATCTAGATTCGAATCCTAGTCCTTAGAGTATTCGAATTTACTCTTTCACATATTTAACTAAGTATTGAAACTTATGTTTTCAACTTATGCTTGAATTTATCTTTGAACTTTATGTTTGAACTTCTTGTAATATGTTACATCAAGTTCAAACATACAATCAATAACTGTCAAACATATATAAACATATAAACATATATATCCAACACTCGTTAAAACTCAATACTTTGAATATTACTTAAACCAAAATGTTAGATCACTTAGACTGCTATCGTCACACAGGGTGTACCAACAGACTCCCCCTTGACGATAGCTTCTAACTATTTACATCTTGATTAAGTACTAGATCTATAAATACTACTACCTGCGTATATACCTGCATCTATACATACTCTGACAACTTTTTGGAACTTTCTGGCTTCAGATCTCCATCCTTCATGAAAGAAGATATGTTGACCATGAAGCTTCTTCAGATCGTCCTTTGACAGATTCATCAGATGCAGAGGATCATACACTCTCAAAATAACTTTGTCGTCTTGATCCTCCATGATAGCTTCAGCAGTTTCATTATCAAGGTACCACCACTTCATGTTGCTCAAAATATCTTGAGGCATCCTCTTCATTGGCACCCTTCTTAAGCATTTGACAGGTTTGTAAACTATTTTCGCCCATGGTCGTCCTGTATGAGGATCTATTCTTGAAATATCCTCTACTCTTTTTCCCGATCTCGGTTGGAGTCTCTCAAACCTTCCGGATCTCCCTTCTCGTCTGACTATCTTAGCGATCACTTCAGCATAGGGATAATTTCCGATATTGATTAACTCTTTCCATGCTAACTCCTTCACCTCTACCTTCGACAATGTATTGAATACTTTAAGCTTGCGCCTCAGGTTTTGGAGCCCATCTCTTCTCTTTAGAATAAAAAGCTGCAGTTCCCTGTCGAAGAACCAGCTAATAATACCTCCAGAGAAGTTTTCTGCTCCTGAAATCCTCATCGTCTTCTTTATTTTTGGCTCAGTCTTCTTCTCTTCTTTGCGGAACCAAAGATTTAGTAATTCAGCTCTGCTCGGCTCTCTTTCAGCCTCTTCCATTTCTGAATCATCTACCGAAGCCACTTTGATGTCATAAATATCTATTACATGTTGATCAGTATGCTCATATAATTCTGTGACAGGCTGTGATTGAATAATTACTTCATTTACATTGTCGTCTTCATCTATCACAACCTCATCATCAGACTTCCAGTCAGTAATATCATCTGGAACGAACTCTCCTTCTTCCAGATCCTCTACATCTTCTTCAAAATCAAATTCCAAATCTAATGGCTCTTCATCAATATCCATCAATGCGTCAATTATCTCACGCACTTCACTTTCTGAGACCTTTGATGAACTAGCCTCACCTTCTTTAGCTCCTGATTGACTCGTCTCCCCCTGAGTCTGAGCATCCTGAGCAGCAGAAAAATCTATTGGCTCATTCTGTCTTTGTGTGTTGGGATCATTGCCATTGTCATCTTCATTATCATCATCATCATCCCTGCGCACTTCTACTTGATCACGGCAGGATGTCTCCCCCTGAGCCTTTATATTTTTCAGTAATTGCTCAATCAGGGAGCGCATCGATCTTATTTCAGCTGCTTGATCAGCGACAAAAGTTTTCAGCTCCAAGTTCTCTTCTTGTACTTTGTCCACAATCTTTTTCAGATCGGCATTCTCATTATCTAGATTTGCGTTATGCTTCTGAATTTCACCGATAGCCGTTGTCAGGCCAAGTATTTGGATCTGTTGGAAGTCAACTCTATCTTTTTGCTGCAAAAACCTTTGATTGTCTGCGTAGGTGGATGAGGTGGATGGAATGGATTGTATTGGAGTCGGAATGATGGGTGATGGGATGTATGGTTCAACATGTGGTGGTGATGGTGGAATGGTAGTTTGAGGGTCCTGAGGCTGAGGAATTTCAGGCTGTGCAGCTGAAGCGGAGGTAGCTCCCTGCATAAAGCGATGACGCTTAGCCCTTTGCCTTGTCAATAATGGAGCGACCTCTTCTTCTTCAAAATCAGAGTCATCAGACTCTCGTGATGCTCTCCGCCTTGAAGCTTCTTCATTCACTACCAATCTCGACCCATAAGTTCCTATCTGAACGGTTGGTTCTGCTGTAACCGACTCTGGAACTTCAACCTCTATCTCCTCCATATCTTCAGACTCAGTAGCTGACGATGACATGTCATTACCGGTTTGATCAGGTTGATATTCATCTACATCCCTAAGAACATCATTTTCTCCTTCTGGAGGCTCTAACAGTTGATCAACAAGCTCAGCAGTTATTTCTTCATTTGCATGAGGCCCAGAAGCCCAGATTTCCTCTAATGTTTACGCTATCTGCTCAGATTCGGGTTGTGCACTTGAAGGCCCTGCCTCTTGTGCCTCTTGAGGTTGACTGGTCGAAGGCCTACTTGCCTGAGTTTGACTCGCAGAAGGTCTTTGGCGTCTCCTCTGTTGCTGAGCACGCGGTTGTTGCTGCTGTTGTTGTGGCTGTCGAAGCTGAACTTCTACTTCACCTGCCCAATTGGCATTATCTGGTGCCACAAAGTTCCTGTCTATTACAGCCCCGAACAAAGGTCGCTCGACCGGAACTGCTAACCTTCCTCTATGCGCAGAACAATCAGCAAAAATCCTTTTGTCGATAATCGCTACACTTTGAATCTCATTTAGCTGCGGCAAATTCGGCAAGAAGTGCCTGATGAGCATCATCACGAAGCGGGGGTACAGCAACAATCTTTCTCTTTCCGGCGCAGTGATTTGATGAACAAACTCTGAGAAAAACATTTCAGAAAAACTGAAGCGCCGATTATACACAAATGCGATAATCCCCGATTGGATCTTCGACACAATATAATCAAAACCCGCTTTCTTGGCCGCAAAACAAACCATGAATACGTGCGCCAGAAATCTCCATTGCCCGATGAGTCCACTTTTCATATAGGATGCCTTAGTAACATCCAAGCTATAACCCATCCTCAGGAAGGCAGCCTGCCTAATACTCAACGGAAAGTCTATAGGTCCATTTTCTTCCTCCTGAGTTCCCAGCTGCAGAA
The DNA here is from genome assembly GCA_020465985.1 of Centrapalus pauciflorus. Classification (NCBI taxonomy): domain Eukaryota; kingdom Viridiplantae; phylum Streptophyta; class Magnoliopsida; order Asterales; family Asteraceae; genus Centrapalus; species Centrapalus pauciflorus. The sequence goes on from JAANYP010002858.1 coordinate 88,736, forward strand.
CTTAACGAAGCATATCAGCAGAAAACACCAACGGCTGTCCTGCTATCCTTGTCCTTAGAACAGTTGGGGTGATGGTACAATCAACTTGCAGATGTTCATAAAACTGCCGCACATATGGAATAACGATTTGGATGTTATGGGATAATGCGAATGCAATCCTAGACTCCACTAGGAAATCCATCATCTGACGGAAACCCTGCGCCTCAGGGATATGATGGTCAGGGGGAATGACCATATTATGCTTAGGCACAAACACTCGATCCGCCATGTCTACACAATAGATAAAATATTAGAATTATTAAAAAATGAATAAACTTGATTAAATTCAAATTTGCTTTATTTTGAACTTGTTTAAGTACAAAATCCAACACATATGAATTTCTACAAGTTTAATTAAATTTAAAATGAATAATTCAAATAAAATGACAGATTCGAACAACCAGATTCGAAGTAACACTTTTCGAGTTTGATGACACATTCGAATGTAATGACCTTCTCGAGTTTACTGACAAACTCGAGACTGGTCAGGAACAGATTCGAATAGTCGGCCCAACTCATCACCAAAATCCATGATTTTAACCATTTTGGACTCAGAAAATCACATTCATTAGCCCTACTAGGTTCTAATAACAGGTATTTGCATTTAATTTGACTCTTTACCGGTCCAAACTTTGTAATTTTGAAAAACAAGATTTCTACCAATAAACCTTCAAAAATCGGTGATTTTGGCTTAAATGGTGTATAAGACTACTTAAATCTTGTACAACCAGTTGTTTATACCTAGATCTAGGAGTAGAATCGAACCCACAAGCAAGAAACTCGACAAATAGTTGTTTTTAGTGAAATCGGCAAACTCGAGCAAATAGATTCGAAATCGCCAGATAGATTCGAAGGAACAGATTCGAAAACAGATAGAGTAATGACAATTACTGTAAATCTATTTATAACACCTACCTTCGAGTCTATGGCCAATTTCGAATCTACTGACAGATTCGAGATACCAATTTCGAGTTTAAACTAAACTCGAATTACCCCTGAAACTTAGAAAATTTTGAAAATTTTGAAATAAAATCAACTTTTTCAACTTTTTCAATCTTATGGTGTAACGGAATAAACTATGCCAAATATTTTACCCTAAGCACAAGATTTTTCACGCAGTGTTTATTTTATTCAACTATGAATGCACCCTCAGTACTTTTTGACCTTTTTCCTAGGAAAAAATAAAATAAAATAAAATAAAAATAAAATAAAAATAAAATTAAGTAAAAGTAAAAATAAAATTAAAATTTTGAACAAAAATTTAATTTAGATTTAAACTACACTTATTAAAATTTACAACCTATGCTAAACACTTAACAAAATATTTTTGATGAATATAGTCAAAGAAAGGTTCAATCAGATAGCGGTGTCAGATACTGTACTTAAACATTCACACTTAGGAATTTTTTATTCCTTTGATTGTTTGTGGTGAAATACCCATTTAGCCGATTGTTGGTATTTACCCCTTTAAACATGCTACATTTCGGAATATCCCTTGGCATTTTTATTTATCATGAAATTATCTTACGTGACTCAGACATAGACATACTTTTATGATCAAGGCATACAGACAAAGCTTCTAACTTGTTGGTATTTGCAAACTTTCTTTAAAAGACAAACATCGGACACAGGTCTGTATTTTCATACAACAGAGTGTCTTAGTTTGACTTAAAGTTTAATTTTAAAGCTAGCAAGACAGCGGCGACAGGTCTGTACCGACGTACAACAAAGCGACTTATCTTGCTAACCCGAATCAAAACAGAGGCAACAGGTCTGTACTTACGTACAACAGAGTTACATGTTTTTGACTCTCATTTTTGTATGATTTTTCTATTCTTTCCATTTTAAGATGTATTTGATGTTGCTATACATCCCCAGAAAGTTTGCATAGCTCATTTAGACTCAAAGTTTGTATGTCTTGTACATAAAAATTAAGACCGATTGGTCATACATCTAAGTTAGCGACACGTTTGACTTTTCCTTGAATATTTTATTAGCCTTGAGATTCCCTATATGTATTATGCCTACCAACACATCAAGCTAAAAAAAAGTATAACACTTAGAATTTTAGGTGCATTATGTGTGAAAGCCTAAACACTTAGAGTTTGTAACGACTGTGCTAATTTTCGTCACTTTGAACCTATGCATCTAAGACTTAACTCTTTTTCTAATATTCTCTTTTTTTGTATTTTTATGATTTTCTCTTTTTTTTCTTTTGTTTTTCATAAGAAAAAAATGAAGATAACCTACTAACTTACTAAATATAGAAACTATCCTAAATTAGCAGAATTACTATAAAAAGAAAGAAATACTACAACTATAAAAGGAAATAAACTACCACTAAGGTCAAATTACTATGGGTTGCGCATTCCATTTAGTTGAATTAAATATTCAAACCGTGACTAATCGAAGGCTTTGGTAAATAAATCAGCATTATTATCATCCGTTGCCACTTTTACCAATTTAGTTAAATTCTTTTCAGCACAATCACGTATAAAATGGTGTCTTATGTCTATGTGCTTTGTTTTACTGTGTTTAACTGGATTATTAGTTATTGCGATAGTAGACTGATTATCTATCCTAATAGGAGTTTGAGTGTAAGCCAAACCGTAATCCCGCAATTGTTGTTGTATCCACAGAACCTGTGAGCAGCAACTACTAGCAGCAACATACTCGGCCTCGCACGTTGACACGGCTACCGACGTCTGTTTCTTGCATTGCCAGGATACCAGTCTCCCTCCTAGGAATTGACAACCTCCAGTTGTTGATTTGCGCGTCAAGCTGCATCCTCCGTAGTCAGAATCCGTGAATGCCTCCAACTCTAGATCTCCCTCCGCGTGATACCAAAGTCCCAGCTTCGGTTTCGACTTTAGGTATCGTAGAATCCGCTTCACAGCTTTCATGTGCATCTCCTTCGGATTAGCTTGAAACCTAGCACAAATACACACAGCAAACATGATGTCAGGTCTTGAAGCAGTTAAATACATAAGTGATCCAATCATGGCCTGATATAACGTCGGATCCACATCGGTATCACTTTTAGTACCCGGTCCGAGATTGTGATTCACTTGAATCGGCGTGCTGAAATGGGCAGTCAGTTTCGTTCCTTCCATCCCGAAGCGTTCCAATATGTCATAGACATACTTCGTCTGATGGATAAACATACGTTCCTTCTTTTGGTCAACTTGTAACCCCAAAAAGAAATTTAACTCTCCCATAGCACTCATCTCGAATTTCGACTTCATCACCTTCTCGAAATCTTTGCACATTTGTTCGTCTGATGATCCAAAAATGATATCATCGACATACACTTGTACCAAGATGAAGTGTTCTCCCTTCCTCTTAACGAACAAAGTACTATCTATCCTACCCCTTTCAAACCCGTTCTCTAATAAATGGTTGGATAGAGTCTCGTACCACGCCCTTGGTGCTTGATGCAATCCATATAGAGCCTTATCTAAACGATATACTCTATCAGGATATTTTGGATCTGTAAATCCGGGCGGCTGTTCTACATACACCAGCTCCTTCACTTTCCCATATAGGAAAGCACTCTTCACATCTAGTTGATAGACCTTAAAGCCCTTGAAGGAAGCAAAAGCCAGAAACAACCTAATGGCTTCCAGCCTAGCTACTGGTGCAAACACCTCATTGTAATCGATTCCCTCCTCTTGGTTGAAACCCTTTACAACTAGCCTAGCCTTGTTGCGAGTGACTATACCCCGATCGTCTCTTTTGCACTTAAAAACCCATTTGGTTCCTATGGCAATTTCCCCTCGAGGTAATGGAACTAACTCCCACACTTCTAGTTTCCTAAACTGAGAGAGTTCTTCCTGCATCGCTTCAACCCAGGAGTTATCCTTTAGTGCCATTTGCACATTTTTAGGCTCTACTTGCGAGATAAAACAAGAATAGAGACAGGTATGATATGCCTCGGAGTCGTTTATCATCGACAACAACACAGTGTTGTTATTTAAACTACTCCTAGTCCTCACACCCTCGTTAGGATTTCCTATGATGCTTTCTATAGGATGGTTCTTGTTGATCCTAGAGGTCTCTATCTCATCAACTCTTAGATTATCTCCTAAGTTAGATCCTATTTCACCTAATGGGGGACCATCCTCAGATTCCACATTTTCCTCCTCGTGGACATTTTCCTCAGAGTTGGAATTTGGTGCCTGAGTCTGATTCTCAGTTGAAGGTGCTTCTGGATCAGTGACTTCTGGAGATCCATCTTCAGTCGAAGTAGGCTCGGATGTGGATTGAAATGTAGTCCTCGGAAAGGTATGACCTTCGTCATTCAGATGCAACGTCGCCATGTCCTTTTCGATTGTACCTGCATTTTCATCCAAAGGAATGTTAAATGACTCAAATAATTTATCATAGTCAAATATCCATTCCGGACCTATTTGGGGTTCATGTGTATAACTTGTGACCTCAATGTTATACACAATTTCCACTGTACCTTTTGTTTTGTTAAAAACCCGTTTGTTTGGTGAGTTCGGCACATAACCTAGGAAGTATCCTTCGTCAGCCTTTTCACCAAACTTCGGTTGATGTTTTGTACGCAATAAAGTACATGGTACCCCAAACGGTTCGAAGCCAGTTAAATTAGGTGGCCGTTTATTCAAAATTTCATAACAGGTTTTGTTCAAAGATTTGACAGTTAGGACCCGGTTTAAAATGTGACATGCGGTATTCACTGCCTCCCCCCAAAACATGGTAGGAAGCTTTGAATCCGAAAGCATAGTCCTAGCTGCCTCAATCAATGTCTTGTTTTTACGTTCGGCCGCCCCATTTTGTTGAGGCTCATATGGTGCACTAAATTGATGCACTATGCCCTTTGAGAGGCAATATACACCAATTACAGTGTTTTTGAACTCAGTTCCATTATCACTACGAAGCCTTTTAACCCGTGTTCCATAGGAATTCTCCACTTGGTCTAAGAACCCGATGAGCTTGGAAGCCGTCTCGTCCTTTGTACCTAGAAAGAAAACCCAAGAAAATCGTGAGTAATCGTCAGTGATAACCAAACAATACCAACTACCTCCTATACTCCTTTTGTTGATTGGTCCGAAGAGATCCATATGCAACAAATCGAATGTAGAGGTTATGGAGTTCTGAGTCTTGGACTTGTGTGTCTTCTTATGTTGTTTGCCCTTCTTGCATGGTAGACACTTGTCCTTGAACTGAAAACTCTTCATAGGCACACCTTGCACCAACCCATTCTTCGTTATGTAATTCATTTTTCTTAGGTGCAAATGTGCCATGCGTCTGTGCCACAACACTGATTCCGTCTCCGAAGCTTTGGATAACAAACAGATTGGCCCCATCGAAGTCTCAGGCTTGTTCATATCAAGCATGTACAAGTCATTCTTCCTTGGTGCCTGCATCAATATCCACTCTTCAGGAATCTTGAACCCCGGTTTTAGCACTAACGCTTCAGTGTCAGTGAACAACACCGAATTGTTCTTGTCACAGATTTGAGATACACTAATGAGATTGTGAACCAGTTTATCAACGTGATAAACTTGATCCAACTTGATCGTCCCATTAGTGACCACTCCAGTACCCGTGATGTTTCCTCCTTTATTTCTGGCGAATGATACAAATCCCCGATTCCCACCCTTGAAGTCTGTAAGGAGACTTCTTTCCCCTGTCATGTGCCTGGAGCATCCACCGTCGATGAACCATTTGTTGTTTGGACCTGTGGTAATCTCCTGCACATGAAAGAAAATAGGTTAGTTATCACGGGGAACCCAAGCCATAACTGACTTGGTTATACCATTCTCGTCCACATACTTAAACTCTTTCAAATACCCATCTCGCCTTTCAGGTGACTTGGGTCGTTGAACAGGAGTTTGTTGTGGTGCCGAGTGATGTAAATTCACTCTCTGCCTTTGAGTAGGCATTTGTTGTGGAGCTCTTGAATAATTCCGATTATATTGCATTTCAGATTGTGATCCCTGAGCTCTAACCGGTGTGTGATATCTAATAGGAGTGTGTGACCTAACCGGAGTGTATGCTCTGCTAGGTGTTGTGCTCCTATATTGTTGTTGAGGTCCAGACCTAGATTGATTTACGACTCGATTCGGTGAATTAGTCCTAACCACTTCTTTTGGTCCAACCTTTACCGGTATTTGTTTCACAGCTTGTTTTGGTGTAGCCTGCACAGTTTTCTCGGTACTCTGAGAACTACTAGTGCTTGCCACACTTGTTGAGGGCTTAACTGGTGTTGGCTTCCCTATCTTAGGTGTAGCTTCAGTTTTCCTAAGGGGACAGTTAGAAGCAACATGCCCTTTTTCATGACATCTAAAGCAGGACATCTTGTCAATGGACTTTTTGTGTGTGCCCTTAGACTTAGGTGTCTCACTAGTGTCCTGGTCTTTTAGAACATCTATTGTGACTGGTTCATCGTCTTGATCATTAAAATCAATTTTATGTTTTCCTGCAGGTGTTTCACTGGAGGAAGACACAAATTTGACTTTCTTAACCTTGACGGTTGTATCAGTCACCTTAGGTGTATTTTCTTTTATAGGCTCAGATGTAGGTGTAGGTATGTCCTCTAAGTCTACTGATTTATCAGTTTTCTCCTGAGGTTGAGACACATAGTTTGCATTAAAAGGTGGAGGAATTTCATGAAATCCTAGACCTACAGCTTTTTAGATTGGCGTTGAGCATCTAAAACTTTCCCTAGGTTCAGACTTGAATTCCTAAACTTCTCTAGCTTACTATTAGCCTCGGCTACCTTCACCTTAGTTTCAGCTAGCTCTATTTCTTTTGTCTTAAGATCTTTGGTCAAAGCCTCTACATGCTCATACATGAGTTCTAATCTAACGCACTGCTCACTCAGCTTGTCTTTCAAAACTATGACGTCTTGTGCATCAGCTTTAAGCTTGTCCTTAAGATCTTGCTTAATGTCATTTAGGCTAGCGTTATCAGATTTTAACGACTCATTTTGAGCAGTTATGTTTTTATGTGATTCTAAGACTAGATTCAACCTATCGTTAGAAGTAACACATAACATACATAATTCATGAAAAAGAAAGTAATTCAGACTAACCTTTGTGTGATCGGACTCCACGTTGGCCATTTGAGCGGCAAACTCCAGAAGCGTCTGATCATTCGTCTTCTCCACCCACATCGGACTGCTGTCCCTTGTGGTCTGCTCTTCCCCTTCACATATATATTTCCGTGACTTCAGCCATAAAAGCCCGAGCATTTGATTCCGGATGTGAGCTCCAGTCATAAGTACCATCCAGCTGTCTATCTGATGTTACGTTTGATAACAGACCAGCTAGATTTGCCTGACCGGAAGATGAACTCGGAAGGTATCTCTGTTGAGACTGATTCTGAAACTGTCCATGATGCTGATTCTGCCCTTGGTAAGTATCTACCTTCGGTCGCTGACATTCTCTGGCGAAGTGTCCCAGACCTTGACAATTGTAGCATTTGACTTTGGACTTATCAAAGTCAATCCCCTTATTATTCATTGTCAGATTCCTTCCAGTCCGTTTGATGAATCTTTTAACCCGTTGGGTTACCATGGCCAGTTGCCATTTGAGATCCATTTCCTCAAGATCATCAGGGTCTACCTGATCATAGTCTTCATCCCAGAGAGCAGGATCGTTTATTTTTCCCTAAATGCAGTTTCCGTACGCGGCCACAAATGACGCAAGCAAGTTCAAATGTTCTTCGGCCGATTTAGCGCTCATGGGCATCTTAGAGTAACCCTGAGATGTTGATGCCTGTGTTGCTTGAGTTTGCTGTTCTTCCGATCTTCCCAACCCTAAAAACGCTCTGTTCAGTGTGTCATCAGTCTCTGCTGGTGACGACGTTTCTCCGGTGAAAAACGTTGTAGCAGTCTTCATATCAGCTGTCGCTGAAGGTTTTGTTGATTTTCCAAAATACATTGCTGGATTCTGGACTTGTTCATAATCAGTTTCGGCCTTCAGTAGCTCGAAATGATACGCCCGCAACGTTCCCACTATATCCTCCAATGATTGGGTATAATACTTGTCTTCATTAAGCTTGATCATCGCCACATACATTGCCCACTTGGCTGGTAAGACATCGAGAAGCTTATTGTTCTTCTCTGTGTCATTATACTCAATCCCGTGACTTTCAAGCTCTGTCAGCAGATGATAGAAGCGGGTGATGGTGTCGTCCAGCTGTTCATCCTTCAAAGCCTTGAAAATAGCAAATTGTTGTTTCAACAACTCCATGCGCTTCCTTCGAACTCTCGGATTACCCCCACACCTCTTTTCCAGCGACTCCCAAAGTTCCTTAGATGTCTTTTGAGTGCGGAATGTATGTAGTATATCCTGAGGCAAAGCCATTCGGATAATCGAGAAAGCTCTGTTCTCGGCTTCATAGAGTTTCTTATCATCCTCCTTCATCATCTGATATGATAAGACTCTTGACGGCCTTCGACTTCTGATATGGGTGGAATGTATCCTTCGTCAATACATACCCACATTCGCATGTCGTTGAAACGCACAAAATCGGCAAACCGATCTTTCCACCAATAGTAATCTTCCAGTTTCATCAGCTTAGGCGGAGTATTAGCCTTCCCGACCTCATGATCCATTTCCAGAAACTTTTGAAGATTTGACATCGTTTCAAAAGTAATTGAATTGAACTTAATAAATTTAATTCGAAACTAATTTAATTTAATTCTTTCGACTTTAGATAGATTCGAATATAATTAAATTTAAATTTATTTGGGATTAAATTCGATTAAGTGTTGTAATTCATATAGATTCGAAAGTGATGACAGATTCGAAAGTTCTCCAAACTCGAAGGTCAAGGCAAACTCGATTACTCAGTAGATTCGAATCCCTGTTCGACTCTAGTCTAAACTCGAAGCAAACTCGAATCACAGCAAACTCGAGACTCCTATTCGACTGTAGCACAAACTCGAATTAAACTCGAAACACTCTGTATCAAACTCGAAATGAGCGGATTTGGCTAGACTCGAGACTAAGAACAACCCTAATTACTCCTAACAGATTCGAGCGCCGCAAACTCGTAAAACGGCTAATACTTCGATTTCTTAACGTTTTGCAAATTAAATCAAAATATTTTTACAACGAAAAATATTGATTTCGATCAAAAACGTGAAAAACACGAAGTATTTCCCGGATGACAATTTGCTAAGCTCGAAAAAAACACGAAAATGAGAGAATAACCGTCCAAAAGCGTCAAGAAACCTAGGATGTATCTAGATGAACACCAAGAACACCCCGTAGTCTCTGATACCACTTGTAAGGTCTACCACTACGAGATCTATCTAGACGCGGAACCGTCAACGAGTGCGGAATCCTCGTTAACGGGTAGACGGTAACAACACTCACCAGGAACACGGAGACTATCAATAAGCTGCACGAACTACTACGGACGCACCTACGAATTGATTCTCTCCGAAACAACACTAAGACTGATGATAAACTCGAAATCGCCTTTTGCTTAATCTCTCTCGAATTCTGCAAAAAGTCTGATAATATTTCGAGTCTATCCCTAATTATAGAGGCTAATTCGAGTCTGCCATGGGCCAAACTCGAATCAGGCCCAAGGCCCATTCGAGTTTGTCCCTTTGACACTCTCGAATCTGCCTAGGAATGCACATTCGAATCTACCTAAGAGACTCATTCGAATCTGATCTAGATTCGAATCCTAGTCCTTAGAGTATTCGAATTTACTCTTTCACATATTTAACTAAGTATTGAATTATGTTTTCAACTTATGCTTGAATTTATCTTTGAACTTTATGTTTGAACTTCTTGTAATATGTTACATCAAGTTCAAACATACAATCAATAATTGTCAAACATATATAAACATATAAACATATATATCCAACACTCGTTAAAACTCAATACTTTGAATATTACTTAAACCAAAATGTTAGATCACTTAGACTGCTATCGTCACACAGGGTGTACCAACAATGTTTGAATGTACTCTTCTTTAATATCAGTATTATTATTTGTTTCATTTATTCTGTTATAATCAACAGAATTTTGCATTTTGTCTGATCTTAATCTTTTTGTTTCTTCACTTGATTCTACTTCATCAGATGCTTTCATAAACGCCATTTTCAATCCTAAGTTCATGTATCTGACATCATATAACGTTGGTGAACTAGATATTGCTTTTGTCAGATACTTTGGATTTTCCCAACCAATTCCAGATTTAGAATTATAAAATTCTGTGTCTTTTGGTTGATTTAAATAAATGGTTTGATCTGTTTGCCCTCCTTTTATAAATTCATCTTCCATCTTCTTTATTTTCTCAAAAAGTTTAGTTCGTTCTTCAAAAATAGCATGATATTTTACAGAAAAGTTTGAAGCTTCTAATTCTGCTATTCTCAGTCTTTCTTGTAAGTCAGATATATTCTGATTAAGATCAAGTATTTTGCTTTGTAGTTCTCTTTCCTTATCTTGTAAATCTGAAACTGCTCATAAGGCTAATGTTTTATCTTTGGAAAAATCTAAAAGTAAGTTATGTTCATTTCGAAGTTTGTTTTCCAAAGAATGAGCATTTTTCTTTTCCGCCTTTAATGATTTTTCAAACTTTTTAAGCATAAAGGCCATATGAGTTAGTTTCTCTTCTAGCACACAAGATTCGTCAAAATCAGAGTCCGAGTTAGAATGTACCTCCGGTTTGTCTGATTCATCTGATCTGTCTGACTCGGAATCTTCATTATCCTCTACATCAGTTTTTCCAGTTGCCATCAACGCAACTTCTTCTGTCTCTTCCTCCTCAGAATCTTGTCTTTCTTCATCTTCTTCATCAGTTAAACCAACCCATACTTCATCCTCAGCTATCATAGCTGATTCACTCAATTCTGACTCATTGAGAACCTCTGATTTCAGGCAAATATGAGCATCTTCATCCAGAATATCTTCATCTTCAGATAACTGCAACCAGTGGTCATCCTCCGCCATAAGAGCTTTTCCAGACTCTTTTTCTTTGGCTAAGAGAGCCTTTCTCGTATAATAGTCTGAGTTTTTGACTACTGGGAGTCTACATTCTCGGGCATAATGACCTGGTTTTCCACAGTTGTAACATTTCTGTTCTGAATCTTTCTTTGCTGACTTGTCTGATTTTTCATATTTGGCAGTCTTTCTTCCACTGCTCCCTCCAGATTTTTCATATTTGTCCTTCTTCTCAATTTTCCTCGAGCCTGTCTTATTGTTGGTTGGCTTTCTGTAGAACTTCTTTCGAAAAGTTTTTGTTAGCAGTGCCATCCGCTTTTTCAATTCTTCGATCTCTGAATCTGCAGATGAATCAGAGGATTCTGATTCAGAAGATGTACTGCTGACTACTGCTTTTTTCTCCTTTTTCATTTTATATTTGTACTTCTTCTCTGCCAGTAGAGCCAATGGATCAGTAGTTTCTTTCTCGGCTTTCTTCTTTCTGATAATTTCCTCAACACAACCTCTTGGAAAATAGGATTGACAGCCAGCTGCATAGCAGATTTATTGTCACAAAACACCAATGTGGGATGAGGAGTTGATATGCCAAAATCATGGAGTAAATGGCGAAGCCAAATAACTTCACTGGTGACAGATCCAAGCGCTCGATATTCGGCTTCAGTGGAACTTCTGGAGACAGTTGCTTGCTTCTTCGATTTCCATGAAATCAATGAATCAGCAAGAAAGACACAAAAACTCGTAATAGATCTGCGAGTGTCAATACATCCAGCCCAATCAGAGTCACTTAAAGCCTTTAACTGCAAGGATGGTTTGGATGATATGAATAGACCTTGTCCTGGATTGCCCTTTAAAAAACGAAGCAGATGATGAGCAGCTTGCTGATGGGGTACTGGCGCTGAGATAAACTGGCTAAGACAATGTACAACATAAGCTATATCAGGTCTTGTAATAGTGAGGTATAAAAGACGGCCAATTAATCTTCTATATTGAGAAGGATCTGGTAAAGGATCACCATCAAAAATGGAAGTCTTATTCCTTGGATCCATGGGATAAGATATTGGTTTGCATGCTAACATACCAGTATCTTGAAGAAGATCCAAAGCATACTGTCGCTGAGAGATAATAATACCATCTGATGATCTTGCAATTTCTGATCCCAGAAAATGTTTTAGGTTGCCCAAATCTTTAAGTCGGAACTGTTGACTTAAAATGCTTTTAACTGCATTGATAGCAACCAAAGAAGACCCAGTAATAACAATGTCATCAACGTAGACTAATAGTGCCACAAAATGATCTTCCTTTCCTTTGACAAAAAGAGAAAAATCTGCCTGGGATTGTGTGAAACCTTGAGAAATGAGAAAAGTTGAAAATTTTGCATACCATTGTCTTGAGGCTTGACGTAAACCCTATAATGATTTGTCTAAATTACATGCTAACTTGACACTAGAAGACTGTGTCAAAGGAGGAGCATATCCCGGAGGAATTTGCATGTAGACTTCTTCTTCAAGATCACCATTAAGGAATGCATTGTTAACATCCAACTGAACCAACGGCCAATTCTTTTGGGCTGCAATAGTTAACAGTAATTTGACAGTAACAAGTTTTGCTACAGGAGAATAAGTGTCCAAAAAAATCAACTCCCTCCTGTTGATTAAAACCTTTTGCTACCAAACGTGCTTTGTAGCGTTCTATAGAACCATCAGCCTTTCTTTTGATTTTATAAACGCATTTGCATCCCAATGGTTTTCGATCACCTGGTAGAGGGACAACAGTCCATGTATTGTTTAATTCCAAAGCATGCAATTCCTCCTGCATTGCATCTCGCCATTCAGAATATTTCATTGCCTCCTGAAAAGAAGTAGGTTCATGCTGACTAGAAATAGCACAAACATAAGCCTGATATGATGGAGATAGTTGAGAGTAAGACAAAACATCCTGTAAAGGATATTTTGGAAGAGGTTTATCAACAATTGGTTTGACCAAATTGCAGTGAAAATCTTGGAGATAAGAAGGTTTAGATCGTTGGCGCTGAGATCTCTGTGGCAAAATTTGTACAGTAGGTTGACTGTGTGACTGTTCAGCATGATCACCATTAGGAATATGCATCTCAATGGGAAGAGATTCATCAATGACAGGCTTAGGAACAACATGAGAAATGAAAGGATTTTCATGAGAATGATATTTAGAGTTTTGAAAAGGAAAAATATCTTCATGAAAAACAACATCTCTTGAAATAAAGATTTGTTTTGTCTCCAAATCAATCAACTTAAAAGCCTTCATGCCTTGTGGGTATCCAATGAAAACACATGTTCTTGCCCTTGGTTCGTTTGGACTGTAACGTAGAAGCGAAAGCCAAACAACCGAAAATTCGAAGTTGACTATATGAAGGATGCTCCTTATATAATTTGAAATAAGGAGAAACATTGCCCAGTGACTTTGAAGGAGTTCTATTGATGAGAAATGCAGCGGCAGAAATGCAGTCTGACCAATATATTGAAGGCATGTGAGCTTGAAAAAATAAAGCTCTTGCAACATTCAACAAGTGTTGATGTTTTCTTTCAACAACCGAATTCTGCTGTGGCCTCTCAACACAAGAAAATTGATGTAATACTCCATGGATTTTGAAGAATTCATCAAATAAAAGTTCCTTAGCATTGTCAGATCTAAAGATCTTAATATGAGTATCAAATTGTTTTGATATCATAGTGAAAAATTGAGGAATCACAGTTTGAGCCTCAGATTTGTTTCTAATCAAATAGATCCATGTGAATCTAGTACAATCATCAACAATTGTAATGAAAAATCGATACCCTTGATGTGATGGAATATGATAAGGACCCCATATATCACAATGCATCAATTTGAAAGGCACATCAGACACATTGTTATTAGAAACAAAGGGTAAACGTTTTTGTTTAGCAAGAGGGCATATACAGCATGTATCTGAATTGAAATGCTTATTCAAATCTAAAAAACTGGTAAGATGCTTGATCTTGCTATCAGACGGATGGCCCAATCTTTGATGCCACTTTTGAGCAGTACAAACAGCAGCAGCATTAACAGAAAACAACACTTCATCTTGAAAGACATACAAACCAGCATGCACATTACCCTTGCCAATCACAATCCTCGACTTGATCTGTCGAATTAATGCATGTTCATGATATAATTCAATCACCAGATTCTTATCATGTGCAGCTAACATGGAACAAGAAATGAGGTTCAACTCAAATTGAGGAACAACAATCTCATTTTGTCTTTGGTTCATCATTTACTATCGAATCATGTAATAACAAAATGATTCGGCATAATATGTTATTCGATTCAACATTTCTCACAAATATTTGATTTGTCATATAGGATTGGTTTCACGGTAGAATCACATCAACCGATAGAACGATAGAAGCAAACCTAAAAATTTTTTTTTTAATTCATAGATTTGTTTAAAATAACATTAAAAATTCATATTTGAGAATTCACATAGTTTTGAGTTATGAAAGTATGTTAAAGCACACATTCATATCAACCACCATTGATTAACATTCACATGTACGGTACATTTGTGCATTCACATATCATTTTAGAGGTCTTACAAAATTCGAAACCATGTAAATGTTTTTTGAAATAGTTTTATAATGTTTATTTAAACATGAAAATAAAAAAATTAGAAAAATCCTTTAGAAAAATTTTTAATTGGTTCTACCAATTCTACCTTGAACCCAAATACATAAATCTGTGTTCATAAGAAACCAAACTAAAACTTGAATTGAAACTAAACTTGAGCTTTATGGAACTTTTATTTTCAGACTCGAGCTCTATCTTAATATGTGTCTATCAGATAAAGTTTTTTATCTTTTTTTTTTTTTTAAAAAAAAAAAACCATTGTTTTTTGTAACCTCTTTTTAAACGCATCAAGTCTCTCTTTCTCTTTATGTCTATATTCGCCAAGGAGAGGTCACACTCACACATAATCAAGATCTTAACTTTCCATATATTGCACTCTTGGTTGATCTAATGGCACACAAACAGAGAAATATACTCTTGTATATTGTCACTTTCCTCCAATATCATTTCACCACTTGGTGCTTTCTCCTCTTGACGCGTCCCCATCTTCCATGATTTGACCCGTCAAAGTGATTCTAAAGATGTTTGTTTTAAGAGGGTGTTTGGTTTTACGTTATGCACGAGATTATTAGCGTATTACGTTTCAATAATGCAAATAATTGGTTTAATGTGTTGGATTGCATACGTTATAAGTGATTATTTGCGTTTGGAGTTAACTCTATCACACTTTTTCATAAGTTAAAAAATTTAGCTTTTTTGCTTAATAAGTGATTATTTGGTGATTTTACAAGTTAAAACATAAATTCAAACACTTAAAAAACTGATTATTTGGTAATTCTGATAGCAAACAGTAGAAGCTAAACTAAACACTGCATTTCTGGCAACACTTTTTGTTACACCTATTATCTTATTATTAGTTTTCCAAAACGCTACAGCACTTTTTAAACGCAAATCCAAACACGCTCTAAATTGGAAAAATCGTTAAAAAATGTAATGTACAATATGGATTTTGATACTAAACGCAACGTGAAATTTATTAGGTCGTAAAAGGATTATAAGATTCAATTTTAATAAAGAAAGTGGTATTGGTTACAAAATAAGTCCATGGGGACTCGTGTGAAGCCTTCACAGTTCATGTCTTTACCCCATCAATGACACATTACTCCACTTTCCCATCACCATTCACACTTAGCAAATGCTTACGGTTGCACTATTTCATTTTAAATAAAAAAAAGAGATGAGAGAGAGAGAGAGAGCATGACTAGGTCATCAAAAGAAGTAGGTGGTAGAGTCGTGAACCATGACTGGGGTTGTGTGACTGGGGTTGTGTGCCTTTGTCATGGAGCGTGACCATATCAAACTTGGAGTGTAAAGCGTGACAATTTAAATACCACTCTACATGGTTTAAGAAAGTTAATTCGAACATAATTCTTTCTTGACAAAATATAACATTTAATGATCATTTCTCATCCAATAAAATTAAATAGGTTAAAGTCATAGAATAGTTGTGTAATTTTTAAAATGTATCGATATGGTACGTGCACTATTTTAATTATGCATATTACACGTGTACTTTCTGAATCGTTTAAATTTGATACGTGTACTACATTTTTTCATACCAATATGATATCTTTGGTAACCGGTTACTGGCAATACTTGCTAAGAGTAGAATTTCTCTTTTTATTATTGTTCAAATTTCCATAATTGAAGCATCAAATACACTCTCTTGTCCTTGTGATAACCTGGTAGGAGAAATCACACAGCACAGCCAACTTCAAACACCTACAGACCTCTGTAGATTTCTCCAATGACAATCTCCACCGTCCAGATCGAAGAACTATGTGTTGCGAGGCTTCTTCTTAAATTTCACGCAGATCCAAGGGTGAACAAGGTCGTACCGACGATTCTCTCGCAACTGCGCAAAGCTATACGAAATAACCGGTCATAAAAAAGTAAAGGTATCATATTAACAATATAAAAAGTACACGTACTATATCGATACACCTTAAAAAGTATACTGCTATTGTACGACTATAGCCCAAATTAAATTTCATGTCTTTTTTTCAGCAAAATTAAAATTTCATTATTTTTTCTCGGCCTAAAAACCAAGAAATAATGGTCAAGCTACAAAGAATTTTAGAAGCAATCAAAGTTGAAGCCATAGGTGAACACGATTATAAAAATATATTACTCTTAAATCTTAATAGAATATGATATAAAGCGTGTTACATTTATACTTACATTAATGAAGATAAAACAATTTTATGACATATGTTAATCCATCGTACATTCTCATCTATATTTTTCTTCTTAATTTTCTTATAATAACTTATCTTCTACAATTTATAAAATTATTAATGTTAAATAAAAATTTCCTTTTTGAAAAATTAATTATTAAGAATAATATATTAATTCAATAGAAAAGGGTTTATAAATTCTCATTTGAACTAATACATTTAAAACATTAAATAAATATTATTTTATATTCATTTGAATCAACTTTTTTTTTTAAAAATAAATTTCAAAATATTTCTATAATTTATATATTTATATATATCTTAATGTAACAAAAAATATCTACGTACCGACATGATGTTCTCTTGATGTATCAATTCTCTATTTTTCCAACCATTATCCTAGAATAAAAACTATCTCTTATTTAGATAATACATAAAATCATTTATCTAATTATATTAAAATTTATAATTAACACTTGTTAAATTGAAATTCACTTACAAATAAGCAAGTAACTATTTTTCAAGTCGTACTTTTTCATTAATTGTTATTTTGTTCTAAATAAAAAATATTAACCACTGAAAATTTTTTAAATTAAAAGTTTTTTATAATTCATATAATTTTCTAACATTATAAATTGTTAACATTTATTACAAAATAATTATTAAAAAATTTATAAATAGAATTTAGTATATACTTTTATTCATATAATTTTTATTTGTATGACTATTTTATTTGTTATTATATTAGAAGTACATACTAAATTCTATTACCATTTATTTGAATTTATGATATATTACCATATATTTATTTTTGCATAATTCATGTATTATATTATTAAAAATAATTTTTGAATATATAAATAGTTTTTTTTCAATTAATTATTGACTAGTGTATTTATAAAAAAAAGAGATGAGAGAGAAAGAGAACCGTGAGAAGGAGCGTAACTAGGTCACCAAAATAGGAGAAGTTGGTGGTGGAGTCGTGAACCATGACTGGGGTTGTGTGCCTTTGTCGTGGATGTGGAGCATGACCATATCAGATATGGAGTCATAAAGTGTGACAATTTGAAAACCACTCTGCATGGTTTAAGAAAGTTATTTCGAATTTCATAATACTTTCTTGACAAAAGATAACATTTAATGATCATTTCTCATCTAATACAATTAAATTTTATGTCTTTTTTTTTCAGCAAATTTAAAATTTCATTAATTTTCAGCCTAAAAACAATAAATGACCAAGTTACAAAGAATTCAGAAGCAATCAAAGTTGAAGCCATAGGTGTACACGTTTTAAAAACACATTACTCTTAAACCGTAATAGAAACTGGTATAAAGTATGTTACATGTATTTATAATTTTCCCCAATCGATCAATATCATTCAATCCGAACAAGGTTAAATGTATTATGTATATAATTATCAAAACAGCTCAACCAGATGAATACGTTACCGCTTAGTAACATTTAAGATATATAGAATATGTTTATTGGGAATATACGAAGTATTATTATCTTATGATGATCCAAAACCAAAAGGGTTCGACCAACGGTGGCTATGGGTCAATCATAGGACTGAACCAGACCACACCCATGTTGAATTGGTAGCCAGCCTAGCAAGAATCTTGAACCACTATGTGTCCTCCTTGCATTTGTGCAATGTCTTTTTATTCCTACTTCTTTTACTTTTTTCCTCTCATGATTTCACCTGCATACATACCCTTGTCGGGAATTTCATATATTCATTTTATATTATCCTTGTTTTTTATTACGGTTAAATTGCATAAACAGGCACGTACTTTCATATTCGAGTATAGGAAGCAAGGGCGGATCCAGTAATTTTTGTTGTCGATGTCACTTTTTTATAGTAAGTTCAATACTTGTAGGTATAGTGTTCCCGATACCAATTATAAAATATAAGAAATATATTACGAATTACAATTCAGAAATAAAATTACAATACACAGAAATAGATAAAGTACGGAAATTAAAATTACAAGTAAATGAAATAACAATACTGAAATGTAAATTACAATACGTAAAAAAAGGTTGAGTCTCGTGTTTGACACGATTCCCTTAAAACAGATTCGAAGTCTGTTTCCCAGGGTACAACAGCCAAAACATCGTGTATTGCCGGAGGTAACCAACTTGCCTGAAAAATCACGTGAATTGAAGGTGTTCTTCATTCTTGGAAGCAGCAACGTCTTGCCGTTAAAGTGCAAAAAGTTTCAAGAATGCAAAGTGTTTTCCAAGTGTTTCAAGTGTCTTTTGGTGTTTGCATCTCCATCCCTTTTATAGGAGATGAGTTGTAACAACAAATTAATTATATTCAATTGTAGTAATAATAAAAAAAACCATTTTTTTTTATTAATAATTAAATATAATAATTGTATTATTAAACCATGGGTTGTAACAACAAATTAATTATATTTAATTGTAATAAAAAAACATTTTTTATTAATAATTAAATATAATAATTCTTCATTAAACCATTTCTGTAACGGCTCTTAAATTGTCTAGATTCGTTCAAGACACGAACGCGGCTCACGCAAAAAAAAAATTTCCTTATACGAAATACGAGGCAAATGCGAGTGCTCACAAGTTTAATGATTTGCTACTGTTTGGACCCAAGATTTGTCTTGGAGTAACTTGTCATGCTTGTCAAGGCTCCTCCTTATAAATCACTCATGGTTTGGTCCTTCTTCCTATGTGTGACAAGTTTTCACACTTTTAACTTGCATTTTCCCACATCAAACACCAATCTTTGAGCATCGATATCTCATTCATCTTAGCTCCGTTTTGGACGTTCTTTATATCGTTGTAATCCTCTCTTCAAGGAGAGTACATACCCACAAAATATTAATTATATATCTCACAATTATATATAATTATATTTGGTCCAAAAACATGGAAAATACACTTTTTCCTTCGAAAATTTTACACTTTTTTCCAACAATACCCCACATGAATGAGAGATCGATCGAAAACACATTCCAATCATCCCCCACATGTATGAGATTGATCGAACACACAGAAAATTCCAATGAATTTTCAATGGTTGAAATCTTGCATTGTAAGGATGGTGTGCCCGATACCAGTTATAGAATATAAGAAATGTATTACGAATTACAATTCAGAAATGAGATTACAATACACGGAAATAATCAGAATACAGAAATTAAAATTACAAGTAAAAGAAATAATAATACGGAAAAGTAAATTACAATACGGAAAATAAAGGCTGAGTCTCGTGTTTGACACGATTCCCTTAAAACAGATTCGAAGTCTGTTTCCCAGGGTACAACAGCCAAAGCAGTGTGTACTGCCGGAGATAACCAACTTGCCTGAAAAATCACGTGAATTCTAGGTGTTCTTCGTTCTTGGAAGCAGCAACGTCTCGCCGTTTAAAGTGCAAAGTATTTCAAAATTTTCAAGTATACTTTCAAGTGTTTCAAGAGTATTTTGGTGTTTGCATCTCCATCCCTTTTATAGAAGATGTGTTGTAACAACAAATTAATTATATTCGATTGTAATAATAAAAAAAATCATTTTTTAATAATAATTAAATATAATAATTGTATTATTAAACCATGAGTTGTAACAACAAATTAATTATATTTAATTGTAATAAAAAAATATTTTTATTAATAATTAAATATAATAATTCTATCATTAAACCATTTCTGTAACGGCTCTAGATTTGTCTAGATTCGCGGCTCACGCAAAAAAAAACCTTATAGAAAGTACAAGGCAGATGCGTGTGCTCACAAGTTTAATGATTTGCTACTATTTGGACCCTTGTCTTGGAGTAACTTGTCATGCTTGTCAAGGCTCCTCCTTATAAACCACTCATGGTTTGGTCCTTCTTCCTATGTGGGACAAGTTTTCACACTTTTAATTTGCATTTTCCCACATCAAACACCAATCTTTGAGCATCGATATCTCATTCATCTTAGCTCTGTTTTGGACGTTCTTTAAATCGTTGTAATCCTCTCTTCAAAGAGAATACATACCCACAAAATATTAATATATATCACAATTATATATAATTATATTTGGTCCAAAAACATGGAAAATACACTTTTTCCTTTGAAAAATTTACACCTTTTTCCAACAATCCCCCACATGAATGAGAGATCGATCGAAAACACATTCCAATCATCCCCCACATGTATGAGATTGATCGAAGACACATAAAATTCCAATGAATTTTCAATGGTTGAAATCTTGCATAGGATAGGTAGGTGTAAACCTTTGAACCTTCCCTTATGAAATGCACTTAGCCTTCTAGCCGTCAGTAGAACTCGATGTCTTTGAACTGAGCTGCCATTTGTGAAGACGACAATACACTTCACACAAGAATCTCCCTAACAAGGTTAACTCCTCATAGTCGTGTCCGTTATGGTCATGGAACACTAGCCTGGTTCTGCGAGAGCTACTAAGAATTGTGCCCCTACAATTCCACTCGAAGTGACCCCACTTCTCTCTCACATAGGTGATTTCTCCCGAATCATTAAAAGCATAAATGATTTCGACCGAATCATTATAAAATGCTTAACCTCATTGTCACTAAAATGATTTTCTTCTAGAAATCATATAGGAATGGACTAGGAGTTTTTCACAAACCCCCACAGTGACCACACTTTATTCATACAAATAGGTTGTCCTTTTGAACCAAGATCTTGGGATCTCCAGTCAACAAGGTAAGGTTTTCCTTCGTATGAATTTATTCATTAATGGGCTTTAGTCACATTCCTGTTGACGACTTCAAAACTAACTCTCTATTTAAACCTTTTGTAAGCGGATCCGCAATGTTATCTTTTGACTTCACATAGTCAATAGTAATAACACATGTTGAGAGTAGTTGTCGTACCGAATTATGTCGACGTCTAATATGCCTTGACTTACCATTATACATTATGTTATGCGCTCTACAAATCACAGATTGGCTATCACAATGTATAGTAACGGCTGAAACGGGTTTCGGCCACTTTGGTATGTCTTCAATAAATTGACGTAACCATTCGGCTTTTTCACCACATGTGTCTAATGCGATGAATTCAGATTCCATAATTCTTGAGTATTCTAGTTGATTAACACTTTCACCTCTATTTTTCGATAGATGTTGACTAGTGTCAATTGGAGTTCTAGCTATACTAGAATCATCAAACTAAATTTCTCAAGAATTTTATCCACATAATGAGTTTGACTTAACACAAGACTATCTTGGGTTCGTGTGATTTTAATACCAAGAATCACTTCCGCTAAACCCATGTCTTTCATGTCAATTTTGGATTTCAACATCTCTTTCGTTGAATTAATCGTTCTTTCGTTACTACCAACGATAAGCATATCGTCTATGTATAAACAAAGAATGACATATCCATGTTTTATATCTTTCATGTACACACACTTGTCGCACTCATTAATTTTAAATCCACATTCTAGCATGACGTGGTCAAACTTTTGATGCCATTGTTTGGGAGCTTGCTTCAAGCCATATAATGACTTAACAAGCCTACAAACTTTCTTTCCACATCCGGGAGCACTAAAACCCTCTGGTTGCTCCATGTAGATCTCTTCTTGTAAATCACCGTATAGAAAAGCTGTCTTCACATCCATTTGGTGCACTTCTAGATTTCTTATTGCGGCAATCGCAAGCACCAATCTAATGGATGTTATTCGCGTCACCGGCGAATATGTATCATAGTAATCAACACCCTCCTTTTGTTTGTAACATTTGATTACCAAACGTGCTTTATATTTATCAATGGAACCATCAGGTTTCATTTTCCTCTTAATAAGCCATCGGTAACCTAGTGGTTTACAACCTTCAGGAAGGTCCACTAGTTCCCAAGTATGATTTTGTAAAATTGACTCAATTTCACTCTTGATGGCTTCTTTCCATTGAGGTCCTTCAGAAGAAGTTACCGCTTCTCGGTAAGTTTTGGGTTCACTTTCAACCATGTAAGTGACAAAATCATCTCCATATGATTTTTCAACCCTTTTCCTTTTACTTCTTCTAGGCTCAACCTCTTCTCTTTCAGGTTGTCCTAATGTCTCAACTTGGACATTTTCGTCAATTGATTTAGACGAACTAGCACGATCCTTTGTAAACAAGGAAATATATTCTCAAAGAAGGATGCATTCCTTGATTCCATGATGGTATTCTTGTGAATTTCTGGATTTTTAGACTCATACACAAGAAACCGATAGGCACTACTATGATGTGCATAACCAATAAATATGCAATCAACCGTTTTTGGTCCTATCTTTTGAGCCTTAGGTGCCGGTACAACAACCTTTGCTAGGCACCCCCACACTCGTAAGTACTTATAGGATGGCTCTCTTCCCATCCAAAGTTCATACGGTGTTTTGTCAAATTTCTTGCGGGGTATCTTATTCAAAAGATAAGTAGCCGAGAGGATAGCTTCCCTCCACATTTCTTGGCTCATTCCCGAACTAATTAACATGGCATTCACCATTTCTTTCAATGTTCGGTTCTTTCTTTCCGTAATACCATTTTGTTGAGATGAGTAAGTAGCGGTGAATTCGTGTCGGATTCCATGTTGAGCACATAAATCCGCAAACGATGACACATATTCACCACCTCGATCACTTCTTACAACCTTAATCTTTTTGTTGAGTTGGTTCTCAACCTCTTGTTTGTATAAAACAAACTTATCGATTGCTTCATCTTTACTTTTCATCAAGTAAACATAGAAATATCTAGTACAATCATCAATAAACGTGATGAAGTACTTATTACCACCTCTCGTAGGAATGAATTTTAAATCACACACATCCGTGTGAATCATATCAAGTGGTTCGATTATTCTTTCAACCGATTGGAAAGACGATCTTGTAAGTTTGGCTTCAACACAAGTTTGACATTTATAATTTGAATCAATATGAAAAGATGGAATGCAATTTAACTTAATTAAACGACGTAAATAATTAAAATTGACATGTCCAAGACGACCATGCCATACGTTAGAAGACTCTATCAAATAAACCGAATTTGTAGTCGTTTTATTAAAATTGCTTTTCAAAATCATCAAATTTATTTTGAACATTCCATTCAAAGCAAAACCTTCTCCAACAAAAGGACCATTCTTGGTCAAAACAGATTTATTAGATTCAAAAACCATTTTAAATCCAAACTTGTTTAACAGCCATCTAGAAACCACATTCTTTCGAATTTGCTACTGTTTGGACCCAAGATTTGTCTTGGAGTAACTTGTCATGCTTGTCAAGGCTCCTCCTTATAAACCATTCATGGTTTGGTCCTTCTTCCTATGTGGGACAAGTTTTCACACTTTTAACTTGCATTTTCCCACATCAAACACCAATCTTTGAGCATCGATATCTCATTCATCTTAGCTCCGTTTTGGACGTTCTTTATATCGTTATAATTCTCTCTTCAAGGAGAATACATGCCCATAAAATATTAATTATATATCTCACAATTATATATAATTATATTTGGTCCAAAAATATGGAAAAAACACTTTTTCCTTTGAAAATTTTACACTTTTTTCCAACAATACTTAGATTTTTGAAATATTTTCTAGAGTAAATTACAGAAATGGTCCCTGTGGTTTACTCAAATTTATGGAAATGGTCCCTGATCTTTAAAAATTACATAAATGGTCCCTCAAAACAGTATTTACTTGCAGAAATGGTCCCTCGATCTCTTGATTTTTTCTAAATGACGATTTTGCCCTTACTCTCAAAATCAATTTTGGTCCCTATAGTATCCAATTATTTTTGGTTTTGGTCATTTCTATAATTTTTGTTTTTGTTTTTGAATTTTAAATGTTAATTTAATAAAATGTGAGTTAATTATTTATTTAATTAATTTATTTTAATTCTATTTCATACATTCAATTTATTTATTTACATTTCTTTTGTTAAAATATTTATACGTTTTTATATTTTTATACGTTACCAATTAACTATTTCATTACGTTAACATATTTTGATTTGATTATAATTTTAGAAAAAAAATATATAAATCTATGGTTTTATTTGTTTTAGTTAAAATATTTTGTTATGTTAATACATTTCTATTTAGATTTCGTCTTTTTTCGTTTTGATTTACATATTTTGCTACATTCATCCGTTTCAATTAAAATTAGTATTTTGTTTGTTCTATTATAATTATTTTGTTGTATTAATACATTTTGATTATATTATAATTTTTTAATAAAACTATGTCAACTTGACATTTTATTCATTTTGATTTAAATATATTTTAGTGTTAATACATTTCAATTAATTATAACTTCTAAAGATAATATATAAACTTAGCATTTTATTTATTTTTTGCTTAAATATTTTGTCACGTTAATACCTATCGATTTAATTGTAACTTTTAGCGCTTTGGTTTGTACATTTTGTTTATATGTTTTGAAACGCACATATATTTATACGTATATATGTTTCATTACATACGTTTTGAAACCTATATAATGAAATATATATATATACCAAAACGTATAGAAAGAAATATACAAACCAAAACGTTAAAAAATATAATTAAATCGATAGGTATTAACATGACTATTTACGCAAAAACATATAAAATGCTAAGTTTATATATTTTTTAATAATTATAATTAAATTGTAACGTATTAGAATAAAAATATTATTTAAATCAAAATGAATCAAATGACAAGTTGACATAGTTTTGTTAAAAGACAATTAACTCAGAACGTATTAATGCAACAAAGTATTTACAATAGAATAAATAAAATACTAAGTTTAATTGAAACAGATTAATGTAGCAAAATATGTAAATCAAAATGTAAAATAATACAAAATTTAGTTCGAAAGGTATTAATGTTACGAAATATCTTTTTCAAAACAAATAAAATCTTAGATTTATATATTTTTGGTAAAATTATAATTAAATCAAAATATGTTAACACAATGAAATTGTTAGTTGCTAACGTGTAAAAAATATAAACATGTATAAACATGTTAAAAAATGAAATGTAAAAATAAATAAATTGAATATATACAAGAGAAGTAAAATAAAATAATTAAATCATATTTTATTAAGTTAACATTAAAAATCAAAAACAAAAACAAAAAATAATGAAAATGATTAAAACCATAACTAATTAAATAGTATAGGGACCAAAATTGAATATGAGAATAAAGGCAAAATCGTCATTTAGAAAAATTCAATAGATGGAGCGACCAATTCTGCAAGTAAATAGTGTTTTGAGGGACCATTTATGTAATTTCTAAAGACCAGGGACCATTTCCATAATTTTGAGCAAACCACAGGGACCATTTCTATAATTTACTCTTTTTTCTAAGATGGATCAAGTCACCGAAATCCCGAAACGGGTTGCCAACACAAAATTAACAAATAACAATGGTATTCTAATTAAAAAAGTACATAGTACAATACTATTAAAACTTTTAAGCAACAACAATATTTGTCCATTAACCTAATTACCTAAAATATAGAATAAGTAAATATTTCAGTAAATTAAACATATACACTTTATGTTTCAATAAATTAAAGTATTAAACATCT
The DNA here is from genome assembly GCA_020465985.1 of Centrapalus pauciflorus. Classification (NCBI taxonomy): domain Eukaryota; kingdom Viridiplantae; phylum Streptophyta; class Magnoliopsida; order Asterales; family Asteraceae; genus Centrapalus; species Centrapalus pauciflorus. The sequence goes on from JAANYP010002858.1 coordinate 115,064, forward strand.
ACCCACTACACTTAACAATTTTACAAATAAATAATTAAAATGACTAAACTAAATGAGAATTGAGAAAAAACAGTTTATTATACTTAGATATATATATATATATATATATATATATATATATATATATATATATATATATATATATATATATATATATATAGAGAGAGAGAGAGAGAGAGAGAGAGAAGGGAGATTGGGTGAAGGCCGCTCGACAGAAGGCCAGCGGTAGCACTGTAGCAGGCTGGAGTAGTCATCGGCAACGGCCAGCTGGGTGGAGAAGGTCTGTGTGGCTGCGTCGACGCCGCCTCGCTTGAGTCGCCGGTTCGTCTGGCCGCCAAAAGGATGAATCTTTGGTGTGATGTCTTGGTGAGCAGAATTTGAATATGGACTGGTGAAGCGTGCTGTCTGGCTGAAGGTTGAAGCGTGGAATGAAAGCATTAAGATATTTATGGGTTTTTTAAAAAAAATCTTTCGGGCGAACAACTTCACTGATTCTTGCTTTTATATACTGTTGGGTTTTTTTTAATTCTTTTATTAAAACTCGGTGTTATTTCAATACATTTAAGTAACAGAAACAACAAATATAAATTAGATATGTATGTTATTACTTTATAAATTGTTTGTAGATGTCACTCAAAAAAAATTTTAGATGTCACTTGGGTTTTTGATACATACGTATCTCAGTCTTTTGAAAATTTATCGGTGTCGAATGACACTCATTCTTATTTGCTACGTCCGTCCTTGGTAGTAAGTTTGGATACATGAGTTAAAAGTGAATATAAGTTTTTTTTTTTTTTTTTTTGAAGACGCAAAAAGTTAAAAGGGAAAACACAAATGCTGTTTATCTCCGAAAGTGATTATGTGTTGCAAGATTAGTCTTTTTTTTCATTGAAAAAACACAAAAACACGATTTTAAAAGTTTTCCCTTCATCACTTGTTGATACGAAAAAAATATTAATAGCATATAGATAAAAAATTTCTAGAAATTTTGTATCATTTAATGAGAAAGAATAGACTCCGGACACGTTTGGTACGGTGAAATGAAATGGAATTTATAAGCTTTGTAATCCTTGTTAGTTACAATAATTAGAAGTTGACATAAAAAATGACGGAACAACTATTAAAGCTTAATTATCTTTCCATTGCTTTGGTTCTCTCCATGTTGAGAAGGAAAGTAAAATGAAATTTATAGTAACCTCAATTTTCTAACTCTCTCTCTTTCTCTCCCGTTGAGAATCAATGTTCTTATCAAATAACAAAAATACATGTCATATAATTTTATTTTATTTTATTTCATCATACTAAACACTCCCTGATATCCTAGTTAAAGATTTGATGAAATTATGTTACCTAACATTTTTTTAAACATGCTATTTTCATTTAATTAAAATCTACAACCTACCATAAATCAATGACACTTAAAAATTATATGTCGATTACGATTCACTCAAATTATTAATAACTTGTTGTTTTATAATCTTATCTCAGTGTACTTTTATATTTTTATTGTACGTTGGATTGTGAATGATCCAATCGCTATAAAGAGACATAAACATTGTTTCTCTTTTCTATTGTTTCATTATTTTTTCAATAACCATAATCAACAAGCGATCGAATACATACTTAAAATGGTTTCCCAAAACAAAAGGAATAATATGAATATCGATTGATGGTGTCTAACCAATAAGCTATAACCAATCAATTCACTATCTTTTTCGTACATCAAAGAATATTTTATCTTATGATTTACATGAGTTATAATCCTAACCATTGCTTGAAGTGCCCATATAAAAAAAAAGTAGATCTCTTTGGATCGATCAAATTTCCTTGAGTAGTAGATAGAGTGGCACATACTAAATACTCGAACCACTATCGTAAGGTAAATTGAACTCAACTAGTCATCTGATCATGTAACATGTTTTTTTATTGTTTGTCGACTAATATGAGAGTTAATATTAAAAAATTTATCATGTGTAACATGAGAAATTTCAAACTCAACCCCAAGTTGACCGGGGAGTCCCTAAACCCGAGTTGATAGAATGAAGATAAGAAACACTTTAATTCTTGACCTTGACTCCAATCCCATCTACTGTCATAATATAAATTATCATGTTTACTTTATTTTATAATGTAAATTAATCACTATAATTTATTAAAATTATTAATTTTATATATAAATATAGAGGGTTGGGGCTCACATAAGAATCCTTCAATTTCGTGAGAACCCTCCCAAATGCACATATTTATAAATCAAATGCACAAATTTAAAAGTTAAATTTATAACTTAAAATCATTATTGGTTTTCAATATTAATAAATATCATAATCTAACATTAAAATTACCTTTAAAATTTAAATTCATCAAATTTTACACTAAATGCACAAATTTTGTCAAATACACAATTTCTTACATAAAGTGTACAAATTTATCATGAGATGCGTAAATGTTTATATATCAAATGCATAAAATTATCAAATGTATAAATTTTAGCATCAAATGCATAACTTTATATATTAAATGCACAAATTTTAGAGCAGTTCTCACGGTCTCATGGAATTGAGGGTTCTTACCGGGACCCAACTATATATATATATATATATAAAGTAAATATTATTAAATTATCATATTTTATTTCTACAAGTTTTATAAACTCTTTACATAACTTTTTTATTATTGTTTTATTATAAATTATTAGTTATCAACGTACATAACTCAAAAATGTTAAGATAATTTGATTTAAAATTTAAATACACGTGTTTTTTTAAAAACTATAATCTGTAGTGTAAACTTATTTTTATAGAATGTTAAAACCTCGAATCACCGATGGGCGATATCCGATGACACCTGGATGGCAACAAGCATTCATTACCCAATGAGAATTGGTGCGGGAATGAGATTTGAGATTCCCGATCACCCTTCCTAAAGCATTTTTTCAACACTAAGGGGGCGTTTGGTTCGCTGGAATCTGACGGAATGGAATGAGATCTGTCAAAGGAATGGAGTTCTGGAAGCAATGGAATCTGTCTGAATCCAAATACTATTGTTTGTTGAGAATAAGAAGACATGTTGTTAAAAGGATTGCTTTGAAGGAATGAAATTTAAATTCCTTCCATTTTGCTATGGAATGGTCATTCCTTCAAAAGGAGAGATTTTTTTAAAAATGTGGAATGGTCATTCCATTCCTTTGGACTACCAAACAACCCATCAGAATGAAAACTACATTCCTTTTTCGTCAGATTCCATTAGATTCCAGCGAACCAAACGCCCCATAAATCATTTATATAATCCATTTGTTCGATGAAAAAACATCTCCCAGTGACCTAACTGATAAAACAATAAAAACATAATGGTTTTTTAGGATTAAACTGATAAATCTATGAAAACATATTTTTTAATATAAATCCTTAATATAATACATTGATAATTAGTTGTTTTTCAAGTTTTATATAACTAACACCCACCTAAGCCATTACAAGACTAGTTTTCACATCAAATTATGTAAAAGAAAATAAAATAAATTTTACTATTACTAACTCAGTCATGACAATAATATTAATCAAGAACATGCATACAAAGGGAATTAATCAAAATTTTTGTGGAAAAAATTCCAAATTCTTAAAAGTTTAAGATTAACTACTGAAATTTCAAATTTTCATTCTTGAATGTTTGTTGTTGACCAACGTTTATCTTTCTGTCTTATGTGGATGATAGCTAAATAAGACATAAAAAGATAAAAAGGAAAAGGAAAAGTTACCAGGGAATATAATCTAAAATACAAAATTTAACAATAAAGATTATAAAAATTTTTAGGCTAAGAAAAATAACGTAAATTTATATTTTGGTCAAGAAAGGATATTAAATTCAAATTTTAAGTCGATAAAAATAATCAAACTTTATGTTTTTACCAAAAAAGTGACTATAAAATTAAAATTTTACCTTCTTAGACCTTAGTTGGTCATAAATACCATTTTTTTTTGTCAAAATTTGAATTTTATGTTTTTTTTGCCTAAAAATTTCACATTACCTTTATCGTCAATTTGTGTATTTTATGTTACAATTATTGGTGATTTGCCCAAATAAAAATAGGGATAATTACTAAAATAGTCAAATCTCACACCTTTATTCACTTTTTAGCCACTTTACATACATTTTACCAAAATAGACACACTTTACGTTACCACATTTACGTGATTTGTATTTTTTTTTTCATTTTTAATGCATTACGTTACAAAAGGTGTCTAATCACGTAAATTGTTGTACTTTACGTGACCATTTTTGCTCCTTCCCCATGAATGTTTAGTGGGATGTCTTGTCACACTTTACGTGACCAAGTACAACAATTTACGTGACCAAACACCTTTTGTAACGTAATGCATTAAAAAAATGAAAAAAAGTACAAATCACGTAAATTGTGGCTATCACGTAAATGTGGTCACGTAAATTGTGGCTATTCTGGTAAAATGTATATAAAATGGCTAAAAAGTGAATAAATGTGTGAGATTTGACTATTTTAGTAATTATCCCATAAAAATATGTTAGAGATGCTCTAATTAAGTATGTGATTAGTTGATCGTAAATTACATAACTAACTATTAAATAAATTTGTGTTACATAATTGACAAAATGCATACAAAGTATCTTACGTTTTCTTACGATTTGTGTTGTTACTATACATTAACATTAACAATATAACTATTTTCAAACGTGGTTTCACTGTTCATTGAACAGTGAAGCTAGCTGACAGGCAGCTGAAGCAGACAGGTAAGCAGCTGACTTATTTTATTATTATATATATATTATATAACATTTCTGTTTTTCTCTGATAACTTTTGATATATTGTATTTTATTAAAATTTGAATATGTCATTACGATCGCATTATTTTTGTCTACATTCTGACATAAAATTTATTATCGTCGGAACCAATTTTTTTAAGCTGGCAGACATGCAGCTGATTAAATATTTTATTTTATATACAATGTATAATTGTTATTTTTTCCTATTATAACGTTTGATGTATTATATTTTATAAAAATTCAAAAATAGCATCATGACCGCTTTTCTTTTATCTACATTTTAACACAAATTGTATTTCGTGTCAGCTAATTTTAAAATGACAAAATTTTTATTATTTAGTTGATTGATCAATTACACTCTTTCACTGTTCATCGAATAATAAAGCTAGCTGGTAGACAAGTAAACGACTAACTTTTTTTTTATTACTTTATATATGTATATATATAACATTTTTGTGTTTACTGTGATAACCTTTGCGATATTATATTTTATTAAAATTTAAATATATTATTATGATCGTATTATTTTAATTTACATTGTTTCATAAATATCGTATCGGATGTTATTCCCGCCGCAACGCGCGGGTAAAAATACCTAGTTACTATTATATTGGGAATATATGAACTTGTATTCCCATACTTTGAATCCATCACAAGTGACACAACATGAACAAAAAGATGCTGTAAAGTTAAAAACTTAAAGCCTAAACCTAAACCTCCTTTGACATGATACGACAGAATTCAGTCATAGATAACTACAACGAGTAACACGATTGGAATAAGTAAAAACGCGGTTGGATTTGAACCGAAAAAGAACTATTGCTTCCACTAAAGAAGACACAATTAGATGGAAATGGAATATTCTAATAATTTTTTTGTTTCTAAATCAAGTGTGTTACAATGGGAATATGAATGAGAATGGATGCCAAATTGGGAATAAGATATGTGTACCAAGGTTAAAAGGCATTGGCATAAAGGCAAAGAAGCACCATATCATTGAAGTGACATAAAAAGGGGATAAAACCGTAAACCAATACAACTTGGACTTATTCATCCATATCGTTTTGTAATTTATATGGAATTTAGTGCAACTTGGTTTGTGGTTGTCGTGGCCTTGTATCTACCGGACCAACTTCATCATCTTGACCAAGTTTGCATCTACGACAAAACATCTGAATGAACGTATCATTAGAATTGTGTACGGTTATGTTTGATTAGTAGGATCTAGAAACTATGACCAAACTAATAATCTCATACTGATATTTTCTCATAATAAACAGATTGGATTGGTATTGTAAACTGAAATTGGTTTGACAAGTTGGGGATTTTTGCTTCAATTTTTATTTTTGTAACATGATAAGTATGTTTATAATATCTATAATTGTTAACGTAAAAAAGTAAATTTTTAGTAGCAGTATTCAAGTTTAATGAATGTCAGGATCTAAAACTAAATAACCAAGATTAACTGATTTGAAATTTATCAGAGTATAAATCAATAATCTTGCTTTGAATCAAAGTTTAATTAAGAAGTTTGCGGAATAACACTTAATTATTTTAACAAAAACTTTCAGAACCAATGAAACATAAAACATAAGAAGTAATCAAGACTGTTTGTATTGCTGAATTCAATGATTACAATCACCTCTAATCTGTTTTGATTAGACGAAGAACACAGACTGTTCTTAGGGTTTTACAACCTTAGAGGCTTGAGAAAACTTAATCAACAAAGCAATTACAGACTCAAAATATGTAGAAAACTTCTATTCAATAGAAAACCTATTCTGTCTATTTATATTGCTTTTTGGACTTGTTTCCTTGAAGGACTATGACTTCTCTGATAGTAGATATGCTGGAATCTTCATGTAGATATCGTTTCCTGAAAATCAGCACTTTCTGTTTATGAAACTGTTGAGCAGCTTGAATCTCTTGACAGCATGAACTGAGCAGCTTGAGTTGTTTTGCTCTGGCAGCTTGAACTTTTACACTGGCAGCTCGAGTTTCTTCAACTAGCAGCATGAACTTTGTATTTACATGAAAAATCTACTAACAGTCTGAGAAGTCTAACTAACAGTTTGAACATACTTAAATTATTTCCCAACAATCTCCCCCTAACTTAAATTCTTTGCACAAGACTTTAAGTTCTATACAAACATGGAAATGAAAAAGTAAACTGTTATTCACAAACCAAGGCTTTCAAAAACTTACAACTGTGCAAGTTTATGATCTATAGCCTTCAAAAATTCTCTCTTTAGCTCATCTCTATCACAAGATATTCTGACAGACTTCATCTGGAGTAGTATATTCTTTGGAAGATCATAGAATTCAAGATTAAAGAACATACCAGATCCATCTGTGAATTTGATTCTGTAAGTCTTGGATTTGACAAAAATATTAACTTCCTTGATTTTCAATCCCTTCTTGTTGGCATCCTCTACATCTTTTCTAATAAATTCAGGATCAACAATGGACTTCAGATCTCTGATGACTTGTTTCACTTGTGGTAGAGAAGATCTAACTTGTGATACAGACCCAATGTTGTGCATTCTGATAAGCTCATCTCTGGTCAACTTCTGAACCATCTGCCAAAATGTATCATATTCTTCTTCAGGACCAGACTCTCTTCTTATCACAAACTTAATTCTCAAGTCACGGTCATCCAGTGACTTAGCAAACCAGTAGTTGATTTGAGGCTTTGTAAAATCATGTTGATCAATCAACTTCTCTATCTCCATGGCCTTTTGTAGTTGTTGCTCAAAGAGCAGCCTTTTAACCGATGAAGGAATAGAAAGAGCAGCTTGATCAGTGGGAACAGGTGTACTGGCAGCAGCTTGAATATGACTTGTAGTAGGTTGAGCTGGTTCTTGTGATGATTGGACTTCTTGGGAGGTTTTTGCTTTCTTTCTTTTCTCCATTTCTTTATCATGTATTTCCTGCAGCCTTTCAGTAGTCATGGACTGAGCCATTTTCTTTGGAATACCTGCTGCAAAGGCAAAATTGATTAAGAATCTTCTGTGCTCAGCCTTGGTGTGCCCTGTTGGCATCTTTCTCTTCTTTTCACCTGGTTTGCCCACAAACCCCTTTAGGTAATCACCTAATGTCTCATCATCATCTATTGGCGGCTGGGCTTGCTGATCTAATTCTTTATCCTGTTCTTCTGCTAACCTTTTGGCAACTTCAGCATCAAAGGCAATCTGGGCTTCTTTGGAGGAGAATTTGTGCTTTGGAGATTCAATAAGAATGCCCTTGCCTTTGTCTTTTGCAGAAGAGGATGTTGCTTGGACTGTACTTGATGGAGCTTGAATGCCTTCCCTGATCACAACTCCAGTGACTTTTGAAGGAGCAGCTTGAGTTTCTAGGCTAACAGCTTGAGAAGCTGTTGGGACTGCTAGCCTAGAAACTGGGACTGTTGGTGCTACTTGGACTGTTGTTGTTGATGGAGCTGCTTGGACTGTTGTAGGAACCTCCTGATTCTCCCCCTTTTTGGAAGCATTGGTTTGGTCAGAAGGACCTACAACCTTTGCCCCTTGGGTTTGAATCAAACGCTCTAATTGAATGAGCTTATTTCCACAAAGGGTAAACCCCTTATGAAGATAATCCATCCTCTGATTTTGAGCCATTTCTGATTGCTTTAGGGCCATTATTTGTGCACCCTGTGCAGCAATGATGGACATTTGGTATTCCAACATAGCTACAACAGGTTTCAGCTTGGGATCCGTCAAAAGCTAGAGTTGCAGACTAGTCTCAAGATCAGAAAACACCGGAGGTGCTTGTGATCTATCACTAACATTAATACCAGAAGTAGAAACCTCTGGGCCCCTCTGTTCTTGGTTCTGGGGACTTCCAGCTTGTGTTTGCACACTTGCTGTTGCCATGGGTGTGGTCTTAGCTATGTTGGCACTGTCCTGTGCCTCTTGTGCAGAGACATCAGTAGTGTCAGCCACAGAACCCATATGAACCATCTCTGAAGAGATGTTCACCTCCTGAGTGAGGATGGGAGTTTCCTCTAGTGGTTCCCTTTGGATATGCTGTGCAGGAGTATCCTCCTGCACAAGGATATATGGCTCTTGCTGATGGGAGGAGGAAGGAGCTCTTGGTCCCCTTTTTCTTTTGTATATATTTTTGAGTGGGCGTGTTGGCTGTACAAAAGGATCAGTGGGAGTTTGTGTATCATGAGGAGTGGGTTGGGGTCTTGGGGGTGTAGCAGTGATGTTAGGCTGAGCCTGCTCAAGACCCTCTCCTCTGTTTCCTGAAATGATGTTCATCATTGCAGAGGGCAATGGAACATCTACACTGACAAAATTGGCACTTGGCTTTATCAGCCTTTTGATAGAAGATAGTGAGTGCCTATGGGAAATATGTATCCTCTTATGTAAATGAGAAGTAGTGCAGGTGTGTGCAATGATTTCTGCCAAAAATCTTGGATACATTAAAAACTTCCCATTCTTTAGGGAATGATGCCTTAACATCCCCTGAAAAATCATGTTTGAAAAATTAAACCGTTGGCCTGTTGAAAAGCACACTAAGGCAGTGGCAATGTTAGAAGAAAATTCTGACCAACCAGTTCTTTTGGGGCTCATACACTGCTGAATAATATGTACAAGAAATTTCCATTTAGGAGAAAAATAGGCTTTCAAGAAAGTAAATGAATCAGCAGGACCCCTATAACCTATATTGTAAAGACCAGTATGTAAAGCGTTAAGGATTAGGTCTGTTATACCTGTGGCATCTTGAAGATGCAAATGGTGCCGAATGGATTCCTCAGTGATGGTGATGGGAGTGCCATCAATTTTGGATAGTAAAGTGGGAATTCCATTGATGGTTTGAAAAGTGGCACGGTTCCAGAACTGTTCGATATGCGATATGTATATGGTGGGATTGATATTGAGGGCATGGTTGATATGGGAGTGCCTGAGGAAATCCATCATGTCATGGAACGGCTGAAGTTCAGAGTGTTTGAGAGAGTATGGAAGGCAGTTGTGTTCTTTGACAAACTCCATGGATGATCAAACGATGGTTTAGGGTTTGAAAGAAGAATGTGTGATTCGTTCAGAGAGAAAGCAGAAGGCCGTGGAAGAAAAATATGTAACTGGTAGTTACAACTGAACGAAACTGGGACCTTTAAAGGTTTCGAAAAGGTTGGGTCCCGCGCACACATTTGAAAAATTACCCAAATACCCTGCACACTTTGACAGATCAAGTGAAAATAACTAGCAGTCCGAGAAAATGAACTAGCAGCATGAGAAAATACTCATGCTGTTAGTGTAAAATTGTGCAACTTTTCAATGGAACAGTGTCTCCCCCTTAAATTAGCATACTGAGTCGATAATAATGAAAACCAATTAATCCATGTTTACCATACCAATATTTGATATTAGGAAAGTGAACCTTCCCACATCAAAAGGTTTTGTAAATAGATCAGCTAGCTGATCATCTGTATGTATTTTGGTAACTTGGATTAACTTCTTTTCATTACAATCTCTGATGAAGTGAAACCTGATTTCTATATGCTTGGTTTTTGGGAATTTCACTGGGTTTTGCACAATGCTAATTGCACTTGAATTGTCAATATAAATAGGAGTGGATAAGAAATTCATACCATAGTCTCTTAGCTGATTTTGAATCCACATTACCTGGGAGCAGCAGCTTGCAGCTGCTACGTATTCTGCTTCAGTGGATGATGTGGAGACAGTTGTTTGCTTTTTGCATTGCCAAGAGACCAGTCTTGCTCCTAAGTATTGACATCCACCAGTTGTGGATTTCCTGTCAATGTTGCAACCACCATAGTCACTGTCAGAATAAGCAGTTAGTTCAAAAGGAGAGTCTTTAGGATACCATAGGCCTAAATGTGGTTGGCCTTTAAGATATCTAAAGATTCTCTTAACAGCAACCAAGTGAGAATCCTTTGGAGAGCATTGAAACCTAGCACACACACAGACAGCAAACATTATATCAGGTCTAGAAGATGTTAGATACATGAGAGATCCTATAAGGGATCTGTATAGATGAATGTCCACATCTATGCCATCTTTGTCTGTATGGAGCTGTTTATGAGGATCCATTGGAGTGCTTGCAACCTTTGTGTCTTGATAGCCAAACTTTTCCAGTATGTCTTTGACATACTTTGATTGACTTATGAATAGACCAGTAGGCTTCTGTTTAACCTGCAGCCCTAGAAAGAATGTGAGTTCCCCCATTGAACTCATTTGAAACTTTTTGTGCATTAGGGCCTCAAAATCTTTGCACAACCCATCATTAGTTGAGCCAAAGATGATGTCATCAACATAGATTTGGACAAGAAGAATCTCAGCTTTGATGGATTTAGTGAAAAGTGTTTTGTCCAGAGTGCCTCTCTTGAATCCATTCTGTAGAAGATATGATGACAGTGTGTCATACCATGCTCTGGGGGCTTGGTGAAGACCATAGAGAGCTTTGTCTAGCTTGTACACCCTGTCTGGATACTTGTAGTCTTCAAAACCAGGAGGTTGACACACATACACTTCCTCTTCAATTGTCCCATACAGGAAAGCAGACTTAACATCCATTTGATACACTTTAAATCCTTTGAAACTTGCATATGCTAGAAATAGTCTGATGGCTTCAATTCTTGCTAATGGAGCAAAGACATCATCATAATCTATTCCTTCTTCTTGAGTGTACCCTTGTGCTACTAGTCTTGCTTTGTTCTTGATGACTATCCCTCTCTCATCCTTCTTGTTTCTGAACACCCATCTTGTACCTATTGCTCTCTTACCTTTAGGAAGATCCACCAGAGTCCATACATTCTGAATTTTGAACTGTAAAAGCTCTTCTTGCATAGCTTCAATCCAGGATGAATCTTTTAATGCTTCTGATGCCTTTTTAGGTTCCAATTGAGACATGAAACAGGCATGTTCAAAAGCAGCTAGACTGAATTCAGGAACTGCTTGTTCAGCAGCAGCAGTCTCATTGTGAACCATCTTCCTTGTTTGAACAGGAGTGCTTGGATCACCCAGTATTTGATTGAGAGGGTGATACTTATGAACTCTTAGTGTGGGCTCTCTCTCTGTTTGAAAGGACGTTCCAAGGTTTGTGTCATCTCCATCAGAACCAGTGAATGGTTCAGTTTCTGGAACAGCTTGAGTTTCTAGGCTAACAGCTTGAGAAGCTGTTGGGACTGCTAGCCTAGAAACTGGAGCTGTTTCCTTTTGTGTTGGAGCTGTGCTGTCAGGACTTGGGAATGGAACTTCAGTGTCGGGATTTGCATCATGTTGAGTGCTCAGGACCCCTGGAGGATCACATGACAGAAGTGGTAGAGTGGTGAAATCATCCCAACTTGTTGAATATGCAGCAGTCTGAAACTTTGTGCCAACAGCATGAGAAATTGTATTGGCAGCATGAGAATTTGTGTTAGCAGCTTCAACCCTGTATGCATCAGCTTCTGCAGTATACTCAACAAAGCTCAGAGAATTTGTTAGTGAATCTAAATCAAACAACCAATCAGGACCAGTGCCTTTGATGTTAGCAGTATTTTCATTAAATTCAACATTGGCACTTTCTTCAATTGTTTTAGACACACTGTTGTATACTCTATAGGCTTTGCTTTGAGTTGAGTATCCTACAAAGAATCCTTCTTCAGCCTTACTCTCAAACTTCCCTAAGTGAGTCTTAGTGTGAAGAATAGTACATGGGCATCCAAAAGGCTTGAAGAAAGCTATTAGGGGACTTCTGTTATGGAATAACTCATAGGGAGTTTTTCCTTGAGATTGGACAACTTGAACCCTATTTAGAACATAACAGGCTGTATTAACAGCTTCTGCCCAGAAAGTCATTGGCAGATTTGAATCAGCTAGCATTGTTCTAGCAGCCTCAATTAATGTTCTATTCTTTCTTTCAGCTACACCATTTTGCTGTGGTGTTCTTGGTGCACTATATTGTCTAGCAATGCCTTTGGACTCACAGAAACTGTTTAGAATTTGATTTTTAAATTCAGTTCCATTGTCTGATCTTATCACCTTAACTTTGGAATTGGATTGGTTTTCTATCTTAAGGATAAAAGACTTAACTAGCTCAGCAGTTTCATCTTTGGACCTAAGAAAGTAAACCCAAGTAAATCTGGTGAAATCATCAACAATGACTAAACAGTATGCCCTTTTATTCAAACTCAAAACAGATGTTGGACCAAATAGATCCATATGTAACAACTGAAGAACAGATGAGATTGAATTTACTTCTTTGGCCTTATGAGAAGTTTTGTGTTGCTTACCTTTAAGACATGCTACACAATGATCATCACAAATGAACTCCTTTTGTGGTAATCCTCTTACCAGATTCTTTTTAACTAAATCATTCATGGACTTGAAGTTCATGTGACACATCCTTCTATGCCAAAGAGCAGATTCATTTGATGATGCTTTGGATATTAAACAGCTTAAAGTATTTGATTTAGTCAAGAGAGCTGTGTCCAGGCAGTAAACATTGTCCTTTCTTGGTGTTCTGTAACTTTACCTCCTTTTGAGTTGCCTCCAAATGCAACAAAACCTCCATCAAAGCCTTTGAAATTTGACAAGCATTCAGAATTGCCTGTCATGTGCCTAGAGCATCCACTGTCCAGATGCCATCTTGTTCTATGAGGAGACCTGTGGTTGCCCTGCACAAATAACAGCTTAGTTAGTAGTGGAGTAAACCCAAACCAAATTGGTTTTGGGTTGGCCTTGTACATTGACATAACTAAAAACTGTTTTTGACTTCTTATACTTGGTGAGATCTACTGATAAAGTCTTTGGAGAGTATTTAGTGATAATATGAGGTATCCAACTATTTTGATCATCTTTTCTTCTGACAGTCTCAGATGATTCACTAGCAGCTCCAGTTTGATGACCAGCAGCTTGAGCTGTGTTTGTAGTGCTAACAGTTTCAGTTTTTGCACTAACAGCATCAGATTTTGACTTAGCAGTCTGATCTTTTGCATTAGCAATTTGAGCAATAGATTTGTCCTTGACACACCATATTTGTTTAAAACTTGATTTAGGCTTTGCCAAAACTTGTTTTTGATGTGTGGACTGTTTTTTATTAACTTTTGAGAATCTATGATCAACTGTTTTCTTTGGAGCTGCTGTGGAAGGTTTCACTTTTGAGTGCTTTGCCTGATTAGGATTTGATTTTGTGTGATGCACAGTCTGTTTTGCAACAGCTGGTTTGTAAAAACAATCCTTGGCTAAGTGATTCTTCTTTCCACAGTGAAAGCATCTTTTGACAGTTTGAATTGGAACACCAGACTTTTCTGTCAATTTCTGGTTCTTGTTTCTCTGGTTTCCTCTTACCTGCTGTTGTTTAGGAAACTTTTGAACACCATGCTTTTGGCATGTGCAGATAGAAACAGTTTTACCTCTTTTAGTTCCTTTTGATGAAGATGCAGTGTTACAGTTAGAATGTACAGAAACTTGTGGAGTAGCATTGCATACACTCATCTTCTCTTTTCCTTTCTTACTGGGAACTTGGACTTCTATGGGTGCACTCTTTGTGTCACAGTCTCTATTTTGACTCTTATCTTCTTTTAATTCAGGACTGTTATCAAGGATAGGATCTACAATAGTCATAGACTCATCTAGTGGTTCATTGACAAGTCTATCAGCAACCTCACTCATTGGGTGTATGTACTTGTTGTTGTATGGAGGAGGAGTAGCTCTGTATCCTATTCCTTCTTTGGGATTGACCTGAGATTTGACTCTATCTTTGAATTGAACTTCCATTAGGTGTTCTAGCTTTTGATTTGCTAACTTGAAGTTACCTAGATCTATGTTAACAGATTCCAGTTTCTCATTAGCCTCTAACACCTTCTGTTCAGTTTCTTCTACCTTTTTATTCAGAGATTCTATTTTCTTATTGAGTTCCTTTTTCTCCCATTCATGATAGTTTCTATCATACCCCATTTGAATCTCATTATCCTTATAATCATTGATCTGTTTTTCCAGATCTTCTATGGCTTGCATATATTCATATCTCCTTTCTTCCATCTTAGCTAGAGTTTTGCACATGCTCTCATTATGATCTCTGTACTTTTTAACCATATTTTTGCATGATTGAGAGCAGAGTTTAGAATTTACCTCAGATGGTAGTTCAGTGGAGGAGACATTTGATGTTTCTGCCATAAGTGCTTGATTTTGAAATTCTTCCTCTGTCTGATCACTCCAGTCAAACACATTGTCTTCTTGAGAGACAAGTGCTGTTGATGAGGACGCTTGGATGGGCTGTGAAGTCCTTGATGGCTGTTGACCTTGAGATCTACATTCTCTGGCAAAGTGACCAAGCTTATGGCATTTATAGCATTCCACTTTTGATTTATCAAAAGATGGTTTGCCTTCTGTCTTGGCTTGAAAGTTGGCCCTACCAGTTCTTTTCAGAAATCTTTTGGCTCTCATGGTCAGCATTGCATGTTGCCACTTTAAATCCATCTCTTCAAGATCATCTGGATGAATTTGTTCCAAGTCTTCAACATTTAGAGCAAATAATCCATCATTGGCAACAAATGCCTCATAGTGAGTTTCAGCAGAATTGCCATCACCACCTGAAAAAGAATCACAGTTATTAGATTTTTCAGAAGACAGAAGAGCAGTGTTGTGATTATAAGAAAAGGATTTCTTTTTAGCATCAATCTCAGTCTCAAACACTCTTAGACTGTTATACAGATCATCCAATTCTATCTCATCAAGAGTGTCTTTTGTTCTCCACTGTGCAGCATAGACTGTCCATTCTTCTCCAAGAGATCTGAGAAACTTTCTGTTGACTTCATCTTGATCCAGATTGACCTTTGCACTTTCCAGTTCACTTATCAGTTTGTTGAACCTGTCAAAGATTTGAGTGAGGTTTTCATTCTTGCCACCAGAAAAGTTTTCATACTGCTGTTTCAAGAGGTCTTTTTGATTTCTCTTGGTACTGGCATTACCAGCAAACCTCTTCTCTAAGGCATTCCAAAGAGAGTGAGCAGTATAAAACTTTTTGAACTGATGTTGATAAGCATTAGGAATGGCTATTTGTAATAGTGTGAGTGCTTTCACTTCATTCATTCTAGCCTTCCTTTCAAGTTCAGTTTTTGGAGGGGTTTTGACTGGTTTTCCCTCAGCATCAAGTTCTGGATCAACTACAGGAGGGAATTCAACAGCTTCCCATATGGCATAATCAATGAATTGAATATGCTGTTGAATCCTGAGTTTCCACATCTCAAACTCAGTGGGCTTGAGCATAGGCACTTTGAGTCCTTGCCCAGATCCACTGCTGCTATTTTCAAATTCCATTGTAAAAGATTAAAAATTTGAAAGAAAGTTTTCGACTTTGAAAAACAAAGAACAACCTGTCTCTGATACCACTTGTCAGGATCTAAAACTAAATAACCAAGATTAACTGATTTGAAATTTATCAGAGTATAAATCAATAATCTTGCTTTGAATCAAAGTTTAATTAAGAAGTTTGCGGAATAACACTTAATTATTTTAACAAAAACTTTCAGAACCAATGAAACATAAAACATAAGAAGTAATCAAGACTGTTTGTATTGCTGAATTCAATGATTACAATCACCTCTAATCTGTTTTGATTAGACGAAGAACACAGACTGTTCTTAGGGTTTTACAACCTTAGAGGCTTGAGAAAACTTAATCAACAAAGCAATTACAGACTCAAAATATGTAGAAAACTTCTATTCAATAGAAAACCTATTCTGTCTATTTATATTGCTTTTTGGACTTGTTTCCTTGAAGGACTATGACTTCTCTGATAGTAGATATGCTGGAATCTTCATGTAGATATCGTTTCCTGAAAATCAGCACTTTCTGTTTATGAAACTGTTGAGCAGCTTGAATCTCTTGACAGCATGAACTGAGCAGCTTGAGTTGTTTTGCTCTGGCAGCTTGAACTTTTACACTGGCAGCTCGAGTTTCTTCAACTAGCAGCATGAACTTTGTATTTACATGAAAAATCTACTAACAGTCTGAGAAGTCTAACTAACAGTTTGAACATACTTAAATTATTTCCCAACAATGAAAAAACAAATTAAACTGAACCGGAAAATCAAGACTAATTGAATCATATACATATAGGCATATTATAATATGCATGTGTGAATTGAATGAGCAATTTGTTTTGGTTCTCCAATCTAATTTGATTTTTAGGCATGAGTTATGTTTTAAGTTTTAACTTTGTGAGAATGTGAAAGAACTTTAACAATTAAATTCTCACATTTAAAATATGATTTTCAAGATTTTTTTTTTGGAAGCGTAAAATTTGATGTTATAAAGTTGGTATAAAAGTTGAATGTAAAAAAAATTAAAAATTTTAAGTGTTAATATTTAAAAAGTTTAACAAGTAATGTTAATAAACTTGACAATGAAAATTTCTAAACATTAACTGATAACTATTAAGGTTTTCATAAAAGTTAATAGCGAAAACAAATGTTATTGTTTAATGTTTTTTAAATTAAAATTTACATTATAATTGTAATAAAGTATGTTTTAAAAAACCATTTTACAATTTAAAATTTAAAGGATATGAAAATGTGTTTTTAAGGTTTAAAAAAATTTATTTGTCACGTTCTCACAAAGTTGATATTTCTCAATATATTGAACTTAAACTACATACACACACACAATTGGGTTCACATGGGAACTCCTATATTTCGTGAGAACGTGAGAACCACTCTAAAATTTGTGCATCCACTGTATAAAATTGTGCATTTAATAGTAAAATTAAATGTTTTCGATAAATTTATGCATTTCATGTAAAACTATTACGTATCTCTTGCTATAATTTATCAATTTTATGTACGAATTGTGCAGTTAAGAAAATTTGTGCATTTGATGTTCAAATTTGTGCATTTAGTTTATAATTCAATGAATGTAATTTTTGAATGGAATTTTAGTGTTAGATTATGATATTTATCGATATTTAAGATTAATAATGATTATAAGTAAAACTTTCAATTTTAAAATTTGTGCATTTGATGTATAAATTTGTGCATTTTGGAGTGGATCTCACGTTCTTACGGTAACAAGGGTTCTTACCGGAACCCAACCCTATATATATATATATATATATATATATATATATATATATATGTATATATATATGTATGTATGTATGTATGTATGTATGTATGTATGTATGTATGTATGTATGTATAATTAGATTCGTCAGCGTACTTATAAGATTCTTGCATACCCAGCGTACCCTAATGTGAATAGACATTCACATATATTTTTTTAATAGACATATATAAGACATCATTAAAAGACTTTTTTTTTCAAAATGAGCAACATGGTAAATTTTGTGAATGGTGTGAATGATCATTTACTTGGATGACCATTCACATAAATATATATGCATTGAACAATTATATAATTTTTAAGGACACAGAATGTGTGAATGTATGTGAAATTCATATATTTTGCGTATAACATTAATTTAAACATGGTTATAAGAAAAAAGTTACAAAAAAGTTTTTTTTTAAAGTTGGTACCTTTGGGTGCACTTGATTTCGAGAGTTACTTTTTTGAACCTGACTCTATATATATATGGTCGATATCTATGGAGTTTTATATTAGACTGGAGTACTGGAAAACCATATTAAATGTACATGTTCATTACGATAAAATTTTAAAGTTCATGTAAAATTATAATATACATATGTTCAAAATTGTATTTATAATTTTTCTTGTTCGTATCATTTACATGTTCATTAAGACAAAATATTGAATTTTATGCAAAAGTATGCAACATACACATATTCATGCATATTGCACATTTAAACATGTGCATATTGTTATTTTGCATTCGTGCAATATTGTATTCTGCCATTAATTGAAATTTTCAAAATGAACATTAAATAGATTGTGAACAAGTTCAATAATAATGCACAAATTTGAACATATGATATTGTAGTTGTGCATTGAATTTACATTGGTTCGTAATGAAAACATAGTACATTTAATTTGGTATCCAAACTCTAATCAAAGATGAACTGCCATTTAGATTCGGGAACCTAGTATAATTATATATATATATATAT